>JAHDVF020001237.1:1365000-1834870 GCA_022606425.2 Lepidostoma basale | reverse complement strand
TCGCTGGCATCGACAGACCAGTCTGTCGATGCCAGCGAGTCTGGCGAAACCGGTCGCTGTCTAAATAAAGACAAAAGTGGAAGTAGTTAAAAAACATCGTTTTATTTAATTATTATTTAAAATGAACTTCCATCAAGAGATTTCAGTAAAATCATTAAATTTTCATTTGTTCCAATTTAACAATCCGACAATTTGAATAATTTCTTCAATATTCATTTAAAATTCTTGCTGGTGTTGGTTGGTTTTAAGTGCCTAATTACTGCTAATTAAAAAATGTGGATACATGGAACATTAATTAAATCATATAATAGACAATATGTGCACTATCTAAAAATAACATTTTGTGTTAAATTATTTTTATTTTGTTATTTTATTTTATATCATTGTATTTTATATTATTTGTTTGAGATTTATTTTGTGGATGTTGGAAGATCGAAGTGTGCGCGGGAGATGCCTGTTGGTGGCGATGAGGTTCGCAACCCATCACACCGCGTCTCCCGCGGGGCGAAAAGAGAAGGATGGAGTGCCGCATCGGTTAAAGTGTGACAGTCCATTCTTTCTGCCTACCCTTTCGGGGAGACGGCGTGATAGTTAGTTAGTTAGTTAGTTATTACCAATTTTTAACATCCATAGTTTTGTATATATAGTACATATGGATATGTACCTTCGTAAATTGTTTTTCATGTGTATTTCAAAAATCATTTAGTTACGAGCGATTTATACCATAATTGGGTTTATTAAATACTATTGTTAATCAGATTTGAAAGTATTTTATCTTTAATCTAGATAGTGTAGTGCGCTACGATGATTAAGTATTAACTGTGATGAAATGATTAAGTGTAGAATTTTTAATTAATCTCATATGAAAAGTAAAATTTTATTGATTAAAAGCATTCGTTTATTCGCTCATTTAAAAGCCGCGTTTGATTCATGATCATAAAATTTTATTACGTTTATAGTTTTTTGTTCTGGTAAAAATAAAAATAAACAATTGCTCTTATAATGTACGAGTACAGATCTCAATATAACAAGAGTCAATGTTTCTGCACGTGGAGTTAAGTTTATTTTAGTTTTAATCAATTCCTATACTATACGAGTATATTAGAGTTTATATTTTTACATTTACTATCTGTTGAATGAATCTGTGTAGTGTGTGAGACGTTGGATGTCTCAAGCAGCCAATATAAACAGTGCTAAAGACATCAATGCTACGCGAGCCAAATGCCATATCAACTAAAAAAAAGAAAATTCCAATTCTTAAGAATACGTGTATCTTATTAATATTTAAAAAAAAAACAGTTTGGTTACAATAATTTGATCTATGTATTGTGAATAATTTTAGTTTTATTTTGTAGTAATTGAAAATCATCGTTTCGTTTCCTTGCTGAATTTGCACATTTCCTGGATGGACTGGGTTAATTTAGGCAAATATTTACGTTATATCCATAAAGCAATCATTAACCGCTCTTTGATGTAATATTGCACATGATCAGAATTTGATAACTTCGGTTTTACGTTAATATTGAGCAGTTTTTATTTATCAAGATCAAATACGTTAATTCCTTAAGCTTCCTGGTTGTTCTGATATAACGTAAGGCGTATGATTTTAACGCAGTGATTCCCAAAGTGGTCTATATAGACTCCAAGGGGTCTAGGACAACTTGAAAGGGGTCCATGTCAGCGAAAAAAAATTGGGGGTCTATGAAATGAAAATGGGGGTCCACGATAGTAGATGGTCACAGTAGATGTAGTAGATGATCGAATGGTCAAAATCGTTGGCGACTCTTTTGTTTTATTTTTAGCTTATTTGGGAAATCGGGTGATCTTGATCTTCGGTGACATGTGATGAAAATCTGCCGGTTGAAACGTTTGGCGACCTTTTTTTTATATCTCATTCGACAAAGATCGGACATTCGATTTTCCCAAATGAGCTAAAAAATTAAAAAAGGAATTCGTTGTCGGCCTTTTTTTAGGTCGACAACGAATTCCGGCTTTTTTCCCGGATTCTTTTGGACTGATTTAGCCCTGTGTCAGCTTCAAAAACTACTTTTATAGTTATAGATGAATTTTAGGAAAGCAGGGGGTCTACATAAAATAGAATAAATCGGCAAAAACGTTTGGGTACTTCTGTTTTAACGGATGTAGAATTCTTATTCTTCTTCCTCTTAGTTTAGATCGTATGACCTGTTTGTGACGGTGAGTTGTCCTGGGATGATGATGTCCAGCCATCTCTCCATCTTTTTGGCGGCCTTCCTGGTAGTCTTTTGTTACTTGGGTTTTCATCTTTAACAATTTTTCCAATTTTTATATTCTCCATGCGGTCCACGTGGTCTCTCCAAAAGCGCTTTCTGCTTCTTCCCCATCTAACTATGTCCTCAACACTACAGATAGACCTTATCGTTTCATTTCTGATTCGATCTCCGAGGGTTTTGCCTGCGATGGAGCGTAGGGTTTGCATTTCTGCTACTCTAAGAAGGTCTCTTTGTTCTATTGGTATCGGCTCTGACCTCTATTCCATACGTCATTATGTATAATTGCACAGTTTTATTTCTAATTCTCATTTTAAATTATTTTATGTATTTATAACATTAATATGAAGTAGTACAATGTTCACACACATCTCTAAATCTCTCATTTACATATTAACATTTTGAAGATTTGACATGTTTGAAATGAAATTAAAAATGTGTTTATGTATCTCAAAATGAACAGTTATTACTCGTGATCATAACTTCTTGACAATCATAAAATATATTTATCTTTTTGCATGTTTAAATAAAATGAAAAGCGTATTTCTTACATATATTCTTATAACATAACGATGAATGAAATGTTCAGTGTTCAAGTATCATAATGTCTGCAGTTCTTAAATTCTTGGTAGCCGACCTATATACGAGTATTTACGCTGATGTAAATCTGTAATTGAAAGCACGTCTCAAGTTATAAAGATCTTACTTACAAAGTTGTTGCGATGAATAGATTAATTCTAAGGGAACTCGTGGGAGGGTTGCCCAAAGCGTGTACAGTGATGCCTTTTATGAGTATAAAAAATATGTTATGCCAAGCTGGAAGCTGTTATCAGTCGAATCAGTCTCATTGCAATCACTTTAGCCAAATAAAATGATTTTACATCTTTATATATATAATTCTTCTGTACATGCGCATGTAGTTGAACTCCTCCTAAACGGCTGAACCGATTTTCCTCCGATTCAACAATCAATTATGATTTTGAACATACCATGTTTTCCTCAGTTTTCCTCTTTTCTTGTTCCATTTACATCGTTAACATGTATTATCTATACCATTCTTTATTCAATCATTCTTTCCATGAAGATAGAGTACCTATATCTCCAAAATATAATATATTGTGTTCGTAATATTATAACCCAATTTGGTTTTCCCCATAAAAAATAAATAAAAGAAAACTTTAAATATCGTGTATAATGTTAAAAAATACACCCGAATATACCATGTTATAGATCTTCCTCTATTTCTTTTTCCATTTACATCACTAACATATATCAACATTATTATTCTTTCTTCGTTATTTTTTTCATGTGTCACCGCAAACTTAATGACCCTTTCATATTTTTGTTCATGACACTTTCATTCTCACTACATTCACTTATAGAAATTTATGAAGAAGATAATAAATTGATCATTATGATGGTTTTGACACATGGAAAGAATGAATGAAGAAATAATGGTTAAAAACGTATATATGTTAACGATGTAAATGGAACTAGAAGTAGACGAAGACCGAGGAAAACGTGGCACGATAAGGAATCAGAGAAATCGACGCGCGTGCATGACACGATGTATAAATGTTGAGGAAGCGAGAGAAATATGTCAGGTAAGAAAAGTGTGGCAGTCCATTCTTTCTGCCTACCCCTTTGGAAAGACCACGTGATGGTTAGTTTAGTTTAGTTTAACTATATTGTGTATAACAAGATATCGTTTAAAAAATATTATATATTATATTTATGGGTTCTGGCGTATTTTATCGCAAATTTATAAAGTTCTTTAATTTTAATGGAAACATGGAAACTCTTTAGCTCTTTACCCTTTGGGGACCACGCCTCCAGTTAAAAGGGCCGAGGTTGGTCCACGGTATATACGAGTATTATATATCTGTTCAGTGGGTGAATGGCAATATCGAAAGTTTCACATATGTAGATCCGTCGGCAATATAGAAGTACATACCTTGACAATCGCGAGCAATAATTATCGTCTGAAGACAATAGATGATTAATTCGTGACGCTCAAATCGAAAGATTGCCGTGTATTTGTACAAGGAAAAATTGCCCGTGGGTCATTCGTAATCGCACGTAGAGCTTTAACAATGTCAAGAATAAAAATAGTCATGAAAATAAATCATATTTTCATTGACAAAGAACGGCGTTCGTATGAAACAAGTCATTTTGTTTTTAACATAAAAATGTACTATAATATTATATGAGTATATGTGAGTTTTATAAACTTGGATATGAAATCGTATCTTTATACAAATAATAATTCTGTGCGCGCGTATGTAGTTGATCTTCTCCTAAACGGCTGGACCAATGTTAATTAATTTTTTTGTGTAATAGAGTGGGTCCTTGGATGATAAAGGTTCACAATTGAACCCGGTAGATGGCGCTATGTTCTGGTTCTAGGAAAAAAATTCTCGTTCGTGCAGGACAACGTTTGCCGGGTTCGCTAGTATATTATATATACAGTTATTTAATTTTGAATACGCAACACAAAGAAATGGTGAATATAGAAAAAAACAAATATTAATCGAATATTATTTTTAAAAATTCTTGCAACATATTATCTATATATTTTTTATCATTTTTTCTTACCCGTGATCCAATGGTATTATTTAAAAAAAATAGCAATTATTGACAAAGTTTGGGATGTGCAAGGTGCCTTTATGAATAGCAGAGGATGTATGGATCAAATTTTTGGACTTCGTACATTGAGAGAGAAGTTTCTGGCCAAAAATCGCAAACTTTTCTGTGCGTTTGTCGACTTACAAAAAGCATATGATTACGTTAATAGAGAAAAGTTGTGGAAAATATTGTCTGAATATGGAATAAGTACAAAACTGATCACGGCCATTAAGTCGCTATACACGGAAAGCACTGCTAGTGTCAGAGTAAATGGAGATCTTACAGCCTGGTTTGATATCAATAAAGGTGTCAAACTAGGTTGCGTAATGTCCCCGTGGTTATTTAATCTGTATATGGACAATTGTATGAGAGAGCTGAAAGGGTTGGATGTAGGTGCCAAAATGAGCGGAGTGTCAATAAGCTGTCTCTTGTATGCGGATGACGCTGTCCTACTTGCTGACAACGAGCATGAACTACAAGTCCTGGTGAATTGTATGTATGAGGTATGCATGCGAAATGATCTGATGATGAATGTTAATAAGTCCAAGGTAATGATTTTTGAAAAGGAAGAAACCACGACAGTCTGCAACATTAGCGTGAATGGTGAAAATTTGGAGCAAGTAGTTGAGTTCGTGTATTTAGGTAGTATGTTTACAAGAGATGGGAGAGTGGAGGGGGATATTGAAAGAAGGGTTGGGGCAGGCAACAAAGTGAATGGTGCACTTAAAGTTGTCATCGCAAACAAAAACCTATCCAAAAAGCTAGAATGGCAGTGCACAATGGTGTTCTTCTACCGACCCTTATGTATGGAAGCGAAGCATGGAACTGGCAAAAGAAGGATGAAAGTAGAACAAATGCAGTAGAAATGAGATCTCTTAGACGAATGTGTGGATACTCTGTGTATGATAGAGTGTCGAATGAAAATATAAGAAGTGAATGCAGTGCGAATGATGGTGTCATGAACAAAATAATGAAAGGATCATTAAGATGGTTTGGACATATGGAAAGAATGAATGAAGAAAGAATGGTAAAAAAATTATATGTTAATGATGTAAATGGTACCAGAAATAGAGGAAGACCAAGGAAAACGTGGCACGATCAAATAAATCAAATATTGAATGTCGAATGTTGAGGAAGCGAGAGAAATATGTCAGGAAAGAAAGGTGTGGCAGTCCATTCTTTCTGCCTACCCCTTCGGGGAGACGGCGTGATGGTTAGTTAGTTAGTTTAGCAATTATTATTTACTATTTCTTGAACGATGATGTAAAACTCCATATTCAATAATATACTAGAATACGTCTGTCTTCTAGAAGTTTTATTAACGTATATATTATGGAAATGACATGTTTCGCCTTGGTAAAGGATTACCAGATGTGATAATTAATAATGCCTTAGCAAGGCGTTACATGTCATTCCCATAAAATGTAAATAAAACTTTAGAAAACAGACGTTTTTATTCGTATTGATAAATAAAAATATATTATATATTATTCAAAATACTGAAAATTGTCTTGAAACTCTCTCCAATTTGTGAGATGTTCACATTTTGTATTTCATATTTATGATTAACTAACCATCATGCCGTCTCTCCAAAGGGGTAGGCAGGAGGCAAGGACTGACACATTTTTCTTTCCTGACATACTCCTCTCGGTTCCTCAACATTGATATATCGTGTCATGCACGTACGTTGATTTCTCCCACTCCTCACGTGGTCGACATTTAATATTTGATTTATTTAAATGTGAGACGTTTTCCTCGGTCTTCTTCCATTTAAATCGTTAGCATATTCTTATTTACCATTCTTTCTTCATTAATTCTTTCCATCTGTCCAAACTATCTTAATGTTTCTTTCATTATTTTGTTCATAATATTTTCATTCGCACCGCATTCACTTCTTATATTTCATATTTATATATAGTATGTAAATAAAAATATAAACTATGCGTCTAACCACAGTTGTTACTATACATCTCAAAAGAGGAACTGTATATTTAAAATAAAAATCACTAAAACATTTACAAGTAACATCCGATTCTCTTTTTAAATGTTACTGTAAATGATATACATTATTGATATATCGTTTCGGTTCTTTTGATATCTACTCGTTTCTTAAATCATTCACGGCTGAGACTCGCTTCCAAGTTTATTTTTTTTTATCGATCGAAGGTGGATTATATCCTTTGATCGGGTGTTGCGATTGTGAACGTTTTTATTGAAAACGAAGCACGCAAATTATATTTACGGACCATTGGTAATTTGATTTGTTAAAATATATTTATAAGAGAGTATTATGTAAAGAAAGAATAGTGTGGCGGTCCATTTTTTGCCTATCCCTTTGGGGAGACGGTGTGATAATTAGTAAGTTTTTTATTCATAAACAGCAACCATTTGAGAACAAGCTGAATTATAATGATAATTCATCTCTTTTCTAATATTATAGTCAGAGTAAACTTGCGAAAGCAAAGCTAAGTATTTACTAGCCACAAAATGTTCGCAAGTGTCCGTAAGGGTACGACCACACCGGAGTGCCAAAGTAGGAGTCAATATGAACACCCGGCGAACCAAAGTATGGCGCACTATGAGACCGGCCACACTATACGCTCCTCGCCACATCCACAGGGCGTTATCACAAGCGAACTGTGTCTCGACTCCTACCCCGGCACTCCGGTGTGACCGTACCCTAAGTTTAAGTACCAGTTGTCGAAACTTGCGCGTGTCCATGACGTAAAAATTCAAAGTTAAATAAAATATTTTACAATTAGTTTATTCAAAGTTATCAATTTGCTTGGGCATTTTAAAAATCATATCATGTTCACAAAAATAACAGTACAAAAACTCCTAGTTACCAAGGGAGCAATTGAGAGGAGGATGTTGAATATCCATCTACGAGACAGGAAACTAAACTTGTGTATCAGAAAAAGGACCAAACTTTTCCGATGTAGCTTGCAAAAGAGCTTCGTTTGTAGTGGAAATGGGTCGGCCATATGGTGATGACAACGGATAATCGGTAAACCAGACGCACCCTGGAGTAGCAACCGAATATTGGTCTCATAATTCCGGGTAAACTACCAGCAAGATTGTCTGATGACATCAAAATAGTGATTGGAGGTCAATGATACAGAGTGCGAGAGTTGTGGAAGTCGGCAAGGGAAGCTTATTTCTGACACTGAACGACTTGTTCCAAGTGACGCAGGACAGAGATGCAGTGATCGCCAACGTTAAAACTAAAATATTCTTCTTCTTCCTAGCCTTCTCCTATTTACTTGGGGTCGGCTCTTCTTGTATGGCGTCTCCAGGATTGCCTGTCCTGGGTGGCATTTGGCGGGATCCGATCTCTTTTGAGAGTCTTAAGAATGAGTCTTAGTAGTACCATATCAGCAGTCTTAGACGGTTCTTCTCAAGTTTATCCGAGATTGGTCTCACTCTAAAACTGCTCTGCAAAAGAATATGTTTGTTCCTGATGTGGTCAAGAAACGTAACTCCGTCCGCCCTCCTCAGTATCCTCATTTCGGTGCTGTGCAGTTTGTCACCCTGCTGTTTTTTGAGTGGCCAACACTCCGAACCGTAGGTTATGGCTGGTCGCACAGCTTTCCCTTTTCATGGACCGGCATTCGCTTATCGCAGAACACGCCCGATAACTCGCCACTTCATCCATCCCCTAGACTAAACTATAATGTTAATAATAAAAACTATAATTTAGAATATTAATAATAAAAACTGTTGGAATCACTTTTCTAATATCTTTGACTCCTTACCTGATATTCAAAATAATATTTAGAGCAGACGTAAACGAGAACATTTTATATGACCAGAACCATCTGTCCAGATAAGCATCTTCCAAATGGCTCACATTTCCAGCACTTTGATCTTTTCGTGTGTGAAATATGTATTATTATGACTGTTGGAACTATAAATCAAAACGTCCAGAACTCGGATTTGTAAATTTACAAGTAAAATTTGAACATTAAAATTATTAATGATCTTGCAATACGTTAGCGCATAATTTACGGAAATATTATACTAGTATATCTACGTTCTCTACGTTGAAACGGAAATCTTAAACACGTTTATTTTAAGGATTGAAATTATGAGTTTTGAGTTTTTTTAAATACGATTTCATTTCAACTAACTAATTAGCTATCACGCCGTCTCGCCAAAGGAGTAGGCAGAAAGAATGGACCACCACACTGTTTCCTGACATACTTTTCTCGTTTCCTCAACATTCATTCATCGTGTCATGCACGCACGTCAATTTCTTCGACTCCTCGCGTAGCCAACATGTAATATTTGAATGATTTAACTTTTATGATATTTCAAAAATAATTGTTGAAATTGCCATTTCAAGTGTTTTTCGGTTTTCATCCACTTTTCTATTTATGGTTATTTTCTCAATACAGTATTATGGAAAAATATATTAATTGTTCTCCACTAAAATCTACTGAGTTCAGATGATAAATTTATTTTATTATTATATTTTAATTGATTTATTTTGACATATACCTACTCGTAAAGCTACTTCTAGTAGTTAATTAAATATGTTTTAAAAGTTATTAAATATGCATGTATTTCATATTATTGTTACATTATGTTTTTTACATTCAATTATTTTAAATAATATACCGAAATAAAATTTATGTTGAAAGATCAATTTTAAACCTCTAAATATCATGTCAGATTTTTTCAACACTCACTTTGCAGTATTATATTCATCTTTTGCCCACGATGGTAGACTGAGTATCCACTATATTCGTGTTTTAAATGTATATAAGGCGAAATGTAATTTTTTTTTTCATTATAATTAGCTATAAAATCGTTTTATAATGAATTCAACTTCGAATAATATATAAGTGCAAGAAATGTGGACACGTGAGCGCACGTGAGTCGTGGCAGGAATGAACTCGCGCGTCACGGTATTCATCACCGATCGGCGAGTTTTAAACAACTTGAATATGTATGAATTCAACCTGTTCAAAAGTTATAGCGTACAACATAAATAACATTTACATAGATATACATAATTTTATTCTATCAGTATCGATTTAACATGGGTGAAAACTTGTAATGTCATAGTATTATGTGAGTGCACCGAGCTCTGCTCAGATCTCAGATGCTGTTTTATTTACATTAAGAATTGTATTCTAATTTTGGGGAGTGTCTGTACTACACGAAATATTAATGTGTTCTTTTTTTAAACACATTCGAGTAATTGCTTTGCCGTTGTTTTGTTGTTTACAAAAGCTTCGTGCGTATTTTTTATGCCGACAGGCCAACACGATTATTCTTAAATTTTAGTATTTTTCTATTACCCGATACCGTAGAATCCCAAATATTTCTGGGTAACCGCTCCATTTACAAGACGCGAAATTTACGTCCTCCCATTATAACAGTTTTCCTCGTCCAGATCATTTGATAATTTCGAAGTAAATATCAATTGAGAGTACATTACTGCTTATGCTGTTAAATTATTTATCAATATGTGCTTCATCTTGAAGATTTAGCAAAATACTGATATTGATATTATAAATGTAAATTTTGTTTTTTGAATGTAAGCAAATACTTGTAGACAAATACTGGATTTTACCCATTACGGGTTAATCATTAAGAATTAATTGTATCTCAAAAGAGACGAAGATGTAAATTATTTGGAAACAGAATATGGTGGTCGAGGCGTTTACAGGACTTATGACCTGTCATTGGTTGGGTTAAGTGATCGCTTTATGTAATACAACATTACCCATTCCGCCCTTCTTACGAACACCACGTCTGACAATTATTTTTGAAAGTTGTATATATGTTACCTTGTTGAGAAACATTTCACATATTTTAGTTCAATCTATACTGGCGCCATCTATTGAGATAAGATGTAAGCATTCAGCAGAAAATCTTTATTAATCTAATGTGAAAGGATATCAACCCAATTATCCACATTACTAGACAACGCCTGGAGAAAACTCTCCAATTTTTATATGCTTTTAACTTTGACCAGATTTTATACAACATTTTGTTTTTTGAATATATACAAATACTTGTAGACAAATACTGGATTTTACCCATCATTAAGAATTAATTGTATCTCAATAGAGACGAAGACGTAAATTCTTTGGAAACAGAATATGGTGGTCGAGGCGTTTACAGGACTTATGACCTGTCATTGGTTGGGTTAAGCGATCGTTTTATGTAATACGACATTCTCCATTCCACCATTTTTACGAACACCACGTCTGTCAATTATTTTTATAATTGTATGTAATTTTCTAATTGACATTGAAAACTGCCATTTATACATATCTGTTAGAAATGGTCCATTTTCAAATAATTGAATAAAAAAATAACGTGTCTGAATTAAAACGCGAAATTTATATTTTAAATAATTACCCAATAGAAAAATCACGAAAATGATAAAATTTAAATATGCTGTATTCTTCTGTAAGGAATGACTGACCCCTATTGTCTTCCTAGAAGCCTTCAGTGCCCACTTGGGGCTGTATCGCTCACTTTGAGAACATATGCCCTACACTTATAAATAGAAAGTTGAAAAAAAATTCAATGGTAAAGCACTTGGATAATTATTAAATAGACAAATTCATTGTGTAGGTTATAAATGAAGTAAAAACTATTTAGCCAGAAGCGAAATAAGTTACTGATAACTCATTTTTGACACCCACTCACCATTTGTGTAATTACGTGTTTACTTTTTAAATAATCGCTTTTGAAAGTTTTCGACAAGACCTGAATTATTATTAATCATTTATTGGTTAGCTTAGTATTGTGATATTTTTTAATGCTCGTGATATGCATAGGTACACGCACATGACCCATATTAATTAACATTTAAATAGTCAATATAAATATCAATAAAATATTTACCTCTTTCACACTAATGCAACCTGATCGTAGTCGATAAATTTATGGCTAAATAGATTCCTATCATCCTATGAAATATATACGTTCAGTGTTGTATATTCATTATTATCTGACAGGGCTATCTTCTCTCTATGTTAGTAATTATTATAGATCAATAATTAAGAATTAGTATTTTATTTTACGAAGGTAAACGTAGGCAAACTAACTAACTAACTAACCATCACGCCGTCTCCCCGGAGGGGTAGGCAGAAAGAATGGAACGCCACACTGTTCTGTCCTGACATACTTCTCTCGCTTCCTCTACATTCATACATCTTGTCATGCACGCACGTCGATTTCTCCAACTCCTCACGTGACCGACATTCAATATTTGATTGATTTGATCGTTCCGCGTTTTCCTCGGCCTTCCTCTATTTCTAGCTCCGTTCACGCCGTTTTCATATACCTTCTTTACCATTCTGTCTTAACTCATTCTTTCCATGTGTCCAAACCATCTTAATGACCCTTTCCTTATTTTGTTCATAACACTTTCATTCGCACCACATTCACTTCTTATACTTGCATTTGTCACTCTATCATACACAGAATATCCACACATTCGTCTTAGAGATCTCATTTCTACTGCATTTATTCTACTTTCATCCTTCTTTTGCCAGTTCCATGCTTCACTTCCACACATAAGGGTCGGCACACGTAGGCATCTTTATAGATATCTTTTATAGCTCTTTTACGGTGAAACTTTTGTTCTATTTTTAAATTAATAGTTAACTGCATAATGGATAGTGTGTATATATGGTAGTACACAATCTTTTGTATTGTTTTAGATAATGGACGTAGGTTATGCCTATAATTATGTGTAGTTTCGTATACGTGTCTAATTTTTATTAACTGCACACATTTATATTTTTACATTATGTTGCGATGTGCTCTGCACGGTGACTTGAATGCGCTAATAAAAAAGTAATCTATTGTATATTAGCTAGATTTCTTTTATTCAAATTGTAATTTTATTGCGGTTCAGTGAGTCATGCAAGATTAGTTACAAATTACATGTCTTATTTTATGACAATAATTATGTCGTATCCGCTATTAGGTGTGACATATGCCAGAATTAATTTGATGTTGATTGATGGTCTAGATACAATTTAGACGAACTTTCTGAGAATGTGTACCGCCAGGGACAATCGCATCTTCCGACATTTGGTGAGTTCAGTTTCGTGATTAGCGCGTGGGCTCTCACTTATGTCATGTAATTTGATACTAAATTACTCGCGGAGACATTCACCGGTACTTGCGCCAGTGAAACTCTAATCTGAGACCTCAATTTTGCGTTGCTAAAAGAAATTAAGTACAATACGTTTGGAATTACATATTGCCAAATTGCAATTACGCTTTACTCCTCAGTGTTCCCCGGAGCGGCCCACTGGCGCAGGCAGTCGGCTCCCGCCCACTTCGAGTACCAAATTAAATTCGGCCCACGAAGTGTGAAATTCTCATTGTAATTATTAGAAAAGCAACACTCAAAAAGGATTATAAAGACGAATGAAAAGGATTACCGAGGTTTGCAACATACCTTTGTGCGTTGAATTATTTTTAATCCGACGCCCTTTTATGCATATCGCTCGGCTTTTCTATTTGTATAAGATTTTTGGCGATAATTTACAGTGGAACGTGTAGGTGGAAATTGTTAGAAGGAAGGTATTCTAACAATTTTCTTCAGGGGTTTTAAATCCGAATCTCTTACATTCTTAATATTAATTTAAAATTAATAATAAAACACTTAGTATTAACCTTTTACATTCCTCAATCATTATTTTATTTATTTATTGTTTCTTGAACAATGAGGTAAAACTCCATATTAAATTAATACGAATGAAAACGTCAGTTTTCTAGAAGTTTTATTATATTTTATGGGAATGACATGTTTCGCCCTTCTAAGGCATTATCAAATGATATTTTCAAACGTTTGATAATGCCTTAGAGTGGCCAAATATGTCATTCCCATTAAATATAATAAAACTTCCAGAAAGCTGACATTTTCATTCGTATAAATTATTTTTTTACATGCCACCAAATGTTTAATTATTTTCCAAAAAAAGACACAAGGAAGGATTCTCTAAAACGCCGTATTAGGAAGGTGAAGATTGTATTATAATTATTATTAGTATTTAGTTTTAAAAATTGCGTCGTATGATGTCGAGTCTAGGTCGCCATAGGAGTTGGTGTAAGAAATACTATGTCGAGTCTCTTGACATTGGAGTGGTAAGAGTTAAACCACGGTTTGGTTATTATAATTGATGCCAACTAGTTTCGCTTGGACCCAAGCTTCATCAGGGCTGAATAATAGTTATTATACTGCAGATGATACTAGATGAAGCTTGGGTCCAATCGAAACTAGTTGGCATCAATTATAATAACCATGCCGTGGTTTAAAATATCTAAATGTCTAAATGTCTAAATAAGTTTAAAATATCTAGCCATAAAGTGAGCGCTTCATATGAAAATTAAAAAAAAAAGTTATTATTTCAAAATTAAATAAAATTATCATGGCCTGTATTTCCACTCCTGGACGTAGACCTCCTTCATCTACTTCCATGTCTGTCGATCCTGGGCAATACGCATCCATGTTGTACCGGCGGTCTCTTTAATGTCGCCCCTTCGTCGAAGTTGGGGACGTCCTGGGTATCGAGTCACAGATCTAGGACGTCAGCAAAGGAAACGTTTTGTCCAGTGTCAGAGCTGCAAGTGACATGGACCGTCCAGCGCCATTTTAGCGTTGTCACTCTTCCGACGATGTCTGACAGTCCTGTTCTGGATCTAATAGTGGTATTTCTCACCTTGTCCACTATACTGATCCCAACATTCCTCTTTCCTTAGTTTGACAATTCTTAATTTGTTGCCTCTTTCTGAGATTATTTTATTTAAACTTTCGTATAAAGCACTTTATTTGTGGTGTGACATTATTAAATAAAATAATAATATACTTTTAGTAATTTGTATTAACACCACTTTATTTGGTAACACCAACCGGTTTCGCTTCCGCCGGAGCTTCGTCAGGGTGAGAGAATAAACTAAATATAAAATCTATAGATTATCCGGCGGGAGCGAAACCGGTTGGTGTTACCAAATAAAGTGGCGTTAATGCAAATTACTAAAAGTGTATTATAATTCTATGCAATTTTATTAAAATAACACTGGGATATACGAGTATTATCTTAAAATAGTATACGTTTATGGATTGAGCATTTAAAAATTTGTTTGCTTTAAAAGTTTGGTTAAAAATGTGATAATTTCGTCAACCAAAATTTTTACAAATTAAATGCAAAATTTTCAAATTAGTTCGTCAATTAGTATTGTTAAAAATAGTAAACATGTTTGTTAAAACAGTTCAATCAGCTGCTTGGTCACGTTAAATAGAAGGCAATAAAATACCCACATACATGGTCGTCGGGAGGCCGTTGGTCAATCGATTATGATTGTCCGTGACGTAATTTATTGTCTTTAAATAACCAATTGAATGTAAATGGTTTGCCAGGATACAAGGTATTCTAAATACAGTGTCTGAAGTGGATGGAATCTTGCTCCGGATAGTTGGGAGTGCTCATAACTTCACTAATCATATTTTTACTTTCGCTTTAGCAATGTTATAAATATGAACGGTTATAAATACCATTATAACATTCAAGTGTTTTTATCGTGACTTGGTGCTACATTAAAATTATAAATAGTAAGTGGAAAAACAATAAAAATGGAGAAAGTGGACATTAAGAACGAAGGGTCTCCCTTCAAATTAGATTCAAACTTTAAACTCGAGCAAAAACTTCTCGATCTGAAGAAACAGCTCATGGAGAAAAACGAGGAATTGAAGAAGAGAGATCAGGTAATCATTTCTCTGGAGAGGGATGTCGACAATAAAGACACGACTATCAGGTTCCTGAAAAACGAGTTGGAGAAGTACAAACTGGTCGTTCAGCCTCTCACCCAGCGGCTCGTGATAAACAGGGGAAGTGAGAGCATGGATGACGACCCGCTGATGATGGGCAGCCCGGGGCTGGAGAGAACCCGCGTCAGGACCGTGGCGGAGCCGAGGCTGAAGAGGACTGCTATATCAGCCGAACCTCTCTCTATTTTCTCCCAATCGGGACACGATTTGGAAATTATCAAGATCAAGAAGTCCAAGGTGTAAGTAGAATACACACTATTTTGAATAATTCAATGATTCCTAGATATTAAGGTAACTTTACAAGATAATCTATGATACTTCAACATTTTAAACTGTGATTAGGAATAGAAAACTTCCATACCGAAGGTCCCGGGTTCGATTCCCGGCGTTCTCAGTATGATTGTCACATTGTCTTTGGTCTGGTGTAGAATTCACGTGACAATAAAATGGCGATAGATTGGCTACCTATCACATGTCATGAGAATCATCAATATAATAGCTAAAATTAATGCGTATACAGTAATTGGGTTCAAACCACCTGTTGTATACAAGAAAAAAAAAGGATTATTGACAATGTTTTTTCCACTTTTATAATAATAAAAATAATATCACTAAAAGTGAATTAAACCACGTTAATAATTATATTCCAAATTACAATGGAATTCCACAGTGTTAACGCTTTAAAGATCAATATAATGATTGTTAACTGTTTAAAATTAATTATTTGTTTAATTTGGAACACTGTTGTACTATCGCAATTTATTTAATTTTTATAAAATTACGCGACAGCTATTTCGCCAACCAATGTTGGCATCACCAGGTATTACAATAAACTGTAGTTGATTTTAACACCAGATAATGCCAACATTGGTTGGCGAATCAACTGTCGGGAAAGTTTCATAGAAATTTAATGAATAAATTATTATATTACAACAGTGTTCCAAATTAAATAGTTATTTAATTATTTAAAACAAATATTTTTCTTAAACCATTTCATATTATTTTGGTGACACTAGAGTATATAAGGTATTAATTCTTGCATGAAGGTGATACAAAATAATAATTTATTTAACATTTTGAATGTACTCGTATACAAATTCTTGTAGACAAATACTGGATTTTACCCATTAGCGATCGCTCAACCCAACCAATGACAGGTCATAAGTCCTGTAAGCGCCTCGGCCTCATTCTGTTCCCAGAAAACAATTTACATCTTCGTCTCTATTGAGATACAATTAATCCCTTTAAAAATAATAAAAATATTTGATTATAAGACGACTGTCGCGACAAAATATAATTAATTTTGTTTAAACAGTTAATAAAAAATAACGTATGTGTACAAATTCTAATCAGAATGTAGAAAAATGCAGAATGATGAAGATACAACGATAGAAAAATGTAAAATATAAAATTGTTTCTTCTATGTTTCTTTTTTTTAACTTTGTACACAACACCAACAACAGCAGAAGAAGTTGGTGTTGTGTACAAAGTAAAAAAAAAGCATGTATAATTGTATTTGAATACTTTTTGTATATTATGACCCACTGTTTGCAGAATGAATTTTCTTAATTATATTTAGTTTGATGAAATCGTTTTGACATTATTATAATGATTCCCCCCTAATAGATGTCTAAGCATCTTCAAAGTATGCAGTTCAATTACTCAGATTGAGCTGATCTGACGTGCGGTGGTGCACAGGCCACGGGCTGGCGGGCATGAGACGGTTCATACACCTTCAGCGTCCCTCCCACGTGTAATTGATGAACGTGTTTTGTATTTATTTTTTTGCAAGAGAGACGCGGAGAAGCGTGGGGTTGCCATATTTCGGTCAGGTCGTAAATAGATCACGCAGACACGCCTGTCAATCTTTTTTCCTCGCATAATCCGCTGTTCCACCTTTCGGACTCTATTCATCCGAGCTGTGTGGCTCATCGGAAACACTCCTGACTGTAACTTATATAATACAAATTAATGTTGTTATGATTTAGTGTTTGAAAAAATCTTACAGTACCTATATTAAATATCAGTTGTATATTAAAATTATTATCATAGAATAAATGCAATAAAAATGAGATCTCTTAGACGAATGTGTGGATACTCTGTATATGATAGAGTGTTGAATGAAAATATAAGAAGTGAATGCGGCGCGAATGATGATGTCATGAACAAAATAATGAAAGGATCATTAAGATGGTTTGGACATATGGAAAGAATGAATGAAGAAAGAATTGTAAAAAAATATATGTTAATGATGTAAATGGAACCAGAAATAGAGGAAGACCGAGGAAAACGTGGCACGATCAAATTAATCAAATATTGAATGTCGGCCATGTGAGGAGTCAGAGAAATCGACGCGCGTGCATGACTTGATGTATGAATGTTGAGGAAGCGAGAGAAATATGTCAGGAAAGAAATGTGTGGCAGTCCATTCTTTCTGCCTACCCCTTCGGGGACACGGCGTGATGGTTAGTTAGCTAGTTAGTTAATATAAATAGGCAAAAACCAGGATGAAATAACCCAGAACGAGAATATTTTGAATACGAGAAGAGAGAGAGGAATTCTTCGTTTCTTTGCGAAAGCAATTCGAAATGAGAACGTTTCTGGATTATTTTGATTTTTGTTCTGATGAACAAACCATGAAATCTAATGTAGGATTTGGTTTACTTCCGTGAATATTTCACGGGTTGCAATGTTGAATCGATCTTTACAACCTATCATATTGATTATCGTTACATGTGATAGGTAGCTAATCTATCGCTATTTTTTTGTCACGTGAATTCTACACCAGACCAAAGACAGTGTGACAATAACACTCCCATCGCCGTGAATCGAACCCGGGACCTTCGGTGTGACAGTAATAGCAAAAGGTCTTCGTTTTAGGATACATAACATAGTCAACTTCGGGTTTCAAACGGTGTTACGAACAAAATAAGAATCGAATTATTATTCAAACAACGACTTGTACTAAATATTTTTTTAACCTTGGACTTGGACTTAGATATTTTTAGCATACAGAGGTTTAGTTAAATGGCTATTCTCCTTATATCTGCTAGGAACTTTATTGGAAAAGTGATTTAGTGGTTGGATTGTTCGGGGGCTAGATGTGTGGTCCGTAGTGTACGTCCGAAAGAGGCCAAGGGAAGATTCAGAGTCTATGCTATAGTCTCACTTTTTCCAGGACTGACCATTCAAACAATATTGCAATACTCATGTGATCACCTATGGTCTGGAAACCATTACGCTAACTGTCAATACGGTACATAAACTAAAATGTGCGCAAAGGTCCACGGAAAGACAAATGTTAGACGTATGTCTAAAAGACAAAATAAGAAATGAAGAAATAAGAACGAAATTTATAGACATAATGGACCTTGTCGCTAAGTAGAAAAAGGCAGTGGGTAGGTCATGTCGCCAGACAGGGAACAGAGCGATGGACACCCAGAGTCTTCAAATGGAGACCATGGGATAGAAAAAGAGGAGTGGCCCGACCCCAAAAAGATGGGCCGACGACATTATCCCTGTCGCGGATAGAATGTGGCAAAGAAAAGCCCAAGATAGAGTGGAGTGGAAGAAAATGGAGCAGGCCAAATCCAGCAGTGGAGAGATGGCTGAGGAAGAAGACTTTGTGAACTGAAAATTAACCTTCTTAGTAGTGCCGTAGTGTAATTATAATATATATTTGTAGCTTAAATTATAATAATATATATTTATAATGAATCGGCTGGGGGCATTTGAAATGTGGCTGCATCGCAAAATGTTGCACATCCCTTGGACCGATACTGTCAGCGATATAAATGTTCTGCGGAGAGCCAGAGATAAAAAATAATTGTTGGCCAATATTGAAGCCCGTTAGGTAGCATATTTAGTTCATATGATTACCGGGGAAACATTTAATTGCTGTACCTGAGCATTGAGGGAAAACTAGACAGTCGACGAGGTGTTGGCAGGAGGTTAATCTTCTGGTTCCACAACATAGGGTGCTGTTTCAGCTGTTTTTTGCAGGGACAAAGGCGCCTACTCTCGAGTGATAGACAACCTGTCATGACACCGGAAGAAGAAGATTTATATTATTTACATATACTCGTATATACAAACTATAAATTAGGGCCTACAAAATTGTGGACTGACACACTCCAAAAGCGTTCTTCAGACGTCTTGAGATGATAGTACTGTAAACTCTAGCATGGAAGACTCTCGGGGACATGTTAAGAAACTCTGAAATAAAATAGACATATCAGACTTAAGATATTGTGAGATGGGATAGGAAAAGCTGTTCTACTGCTGCTAACCGAAAGTTAAGTCAAGATATACAAGGAATGCGTCCGCTCCAACATGACCTATGGAATAGAGGTCAGAGCCGATACCAATAGGACAAAGAACCTTCTTAGAGTAGCAGAAATGCGAACCCTACGCTCCATCACAGGCAAAACCCTCAGAGATCGGATCAGAAATGAAACGATAAGGTTTGTCTGTGATGTTGAGAACATAGTAAGATGGGGAAGAAACAGTGGACCGCATAGAGAATACAATAATTGCAAAAATTGTTGATGAAAACCCAAGCAGCAAGAGACTACCAGGAAGGCCGCCAAAAAGATGGAGAGATGGCAGGACATCATCATCCCAGGACAACTTTCCGTCACAAACAGGTCATACGAACTAAACTAAGAGGAAGAAGAAGAATAAGGGTACGAAAAGACGTCCGTACTGGAGAGACTACGTAGATAGAATGGGCGATGCAAGAATTCTTCACGTGATTTTCCACAATATACCCGTTGGACAACCCCCGCCCCGAAGAAGACCGCCAAAAATATGGAAACATAACTGGTGTTCCACTTCCCAAGAGGTTGACTCCTGTGCAAGAACATGTCAATGATCTAAATTCAGATGACGATAAATAAGTATTCACAAAAAGAAGTACAATTTAATGTAATGATTTAAACTTTAATCGGATGTATTATTTTGGCCAAAAGATGTATTAATCGCTGTCGGCTTGACGGTTATAGTTTATTGTACATAATATATAATATATATGTATTTTTTTTAATTCTTTCAAATATACCCGTAATACGCGCGAGTTGCGTCATCGTTAAAGCAGGTATACATTTATAATGGTCAGATTAAATAGATTTTTTTATTTTGATACATTTTTCACTCACGAGAAATCCAAACATTTTGAGCGTTCCTTTTATATGATTCACAAGCATAATATATTAGCTGCTTTTACATAAATTTACCTCGTTTAATTTACTGCGTTCATTTATGTTGTAGTGGAGCAAAAAAAATTCGACTGATTTCAAAATAATTGAATTTTTGGTAGAAAATGTATTAAGTATCATGCCGTCTCCCGAAGGGGTAGGTAGAAATAATGGACCGCCACACTATTCTTTCGTGACATACTTTATACTTCTTCAACATTCATACATCCTGTAAAGCACATGTCAATTTCTCTGACTCCTCACGTGGCTGAGTCTGTTTAATTTGATCGTGCCACGTTCTTGTGGATCTTCCTCTGTACCTTTTCCGTTCGCATCGTAAATATATATGTTCTTCATTCATTATTTCCATGTGTTAAAACCAACTTAATTACCACTGTCACTACCGCTATTACTTTCAACCTATGGTCATTTTCAAATCCGGCTGAACTCCAATTTGATTCTTCAAGAGCTGCAGTTATATCCACATATCCTAGTCTTATAATGCCATGGTACCATGGACACATTTCATGCTATAACACTCCTCTGATGCACCATGCGTTTAAACTGGAGAGTACTTTAACAAGTACAGTTTAAGCATACATTTAAACTGGACCTGACAGTTTAAAAGTATGTTTAAAAAGGGCCTACTTTCACAAATAAGACATCGAACGAGGAGATCATGTTCAGCAGACTTTCCCCACCGGCGTCAGCAATAGCAGGTTGATTCTGGAAGCCGGTAGGCAGTTCGGAGTTATCTGTTAGGAGCAAAGAGGCTACATAGTTGTAATGGTCGTGTCAGATTTCCATTTTGTTATGAATTGGTCCAGGACTTTTGTATATTCAAACGGTCACTTCTAAACATACTAAATACTATCACTTAAGATTTTATGGCTCTTAGAATATATATTACATTATATGATATTTTTTTTTTCCATAATGCCAAACATGATAATGCCTTAGCAAGACGAAACATGTCATTCTCATAAAATATAATAAATCTTCCAGAAAACAGACTATTTAATTCGTATTCATGTTTTTATATCATTACTTAATAAGCAATATATTTTTTAGTAATTATTTATTTAAATATGAATATATAGCGATGTTATTATAATGTATAACATACCAACGAATTAAATTAATTACCTGTATAGTATATGATACTGCCGACCTATTTTCTTCTATATTTATCTACACGAGTAGTTGAGTTATTTATGTCATATAATATCATTTATCTATACGTTTTCTAATTAATAGTTTGCGAATATCTATTGACTATAGATAATTTTGTATCACTCAAAATTGTTGGGAAATCAATAACGACCATACGATAGTTTATGGTAATTATATAACTATTTTCCCGTTTAAGAAATTGAACATTACTGTGTGTCTATTTTTTTATATCGAACGTGGGAGACACCTACCGTCTTAATGTTCTGATAATTTCATAACGCGAAAAAACTGTACTTTCAATATTAAATAATGTTTTTCTAATAGGAGTAGGTGTAGGTACATGCCACTGAATGTTGCAATTAGGATTGTATTATATTATTAATATTAATATGATATTCGCTAACAAAACAGGTGGACAAATCTGATAGGAGAGTGCGTACATAAAAAGTAGGAACGCTTATTAATTCATGGTTACCAACATAATAAACAATAATTTATCTTTTATAGAGTAATTTTATTGCATATATAAATTTATAATTGCATAATGAACGGACGAAACTTGTTATTAAATCGATTCAAGTACTTAACTATGTTATATGTCTTACATATGTTGATCTTAAACAAATCCGGTAATTAGGAACGTGTATATTTCATATTTAAATTTTCATGCACATAGTTAAGAAATATACAAGAATTACAAGTCTAGTTGTCGAGAATGTCTGAGGTATGCAAGTCAAACGATTAAATGATGAATGTCGGAAAGTCTAAGGCGATGGTTTTTGAAAGGGAAGAGCAAATGACAGTTTGTAACATAAGTGTGAACGAAGAGAACTTGGAGCATGTAAGTGAATTTGTGTATTTGGGTAGCATGTTCACAGCGGATGGCCGAACGGATAGTGACGTCGAAAGAAGGGTTGGTGCCATAAACACAGTGAATGGAGATTTAAAAATAGTTATTAAAAACAAGAATTTATTAATAAAAGCGAAAACGGCCGTTCACAATGGAGTCCTGGTCCCAACTCTTATATATGGAAGCAAAGCATGGAACTGGGAGAAGAAGAATGAGAGCAGTATAAGTGCGGTAGAGATGAGGTTCCTAAGACGTAGGTGTGGTAGAACGTTAAACGACAGAATCTCAAATGCTGATATAAGAAAGGAATTTAGAGCGGAAGAAGGTATTTTGAACAAAATTAAGAAAGGATCACTGCGTTGGTTCGGACATATGGAGCGCATGGATGGAGAAATAATGGTTAAGAAAGTATATGTTAACGATGTAAATGGAGTACGGAGTCGAGGTAGACCGAGGAAAACATGGCTTGACCAAATTAATAAAAAATTAAAGGGTTGGTCAAGTTAGAAGTCCATTCAAAATTGAACCCATTCATATGTCTATTGTTATCTCCCTAGTACTAGCCAAGTTAACTAACACATGTTATACATATATAATTCTAGGTTCTTGCACTCAGTTTGTTATAATTTTGGTTAGTTTATATCGTTCTCCCGATGATGAAAGTGTAAGCTTTCGAAACATGTCGAGAAAAATGAACTCAAAAGTGGAAAAAACAGTGTTTCAATTCATAAAAATTCGTCATTATGGAATTCCACAGTGTTAACACCTTAAGTTTATCTAAAACCTTATAAAGCTTATGTTTAATGTTTGGAGACTTATAGTTGGAAGACTTTAATAATTGTTTGAGAGCTCTTAGTGAATGCTCTTAGTGAAAAGTGCTTTTTTTTTGTCAGATCGGGTACTTCTGGGACCACCCTCGTAATTATTTATGCCATGAGACGCCGTAGTATAATATATGTTACATAAATAAAACGTGTATTTTTCGACATATGTTTTATTACAATTTTGAAAAAAAAAATACAAAATTTGGATCATAAAATTTATCCATCTTTTAAATCTATTAAAAAATATGTAAACTAACTAACCATCTCGCCGGCGCCGTCTCCCCGAAAGGGTAGGCAGAAAGAATGTCTGTCACACTTTTACTCCATCCTTCTCTTTTCGCCCCGCGGGAGACAAGGTGTGATGGGTTGCGAACCTCATCGCCACCAATGGGCATCTCCCGCGCACACTTCGATCGTCCAACACCCACAAAATAAATCTAAAACAAATAATATAAAATACAATGATATAAAATAAAATAACAAAATAAATAAAATAAAAAAGATGTTTTTTTATAAATATTTAGTATATTTCACCTGAGTGAAGAAACGAGAGGAAGGAATGGGTTGCTAATGACAATGGCCTGTTTACCTCTGCTTTATTACAGGAAGCTCTCCATCCTCCGCTGACTCCTGAAAGATTGCCAATTCTCCCGGCGTTCGTAAAAAAATAATAATACGGAAGAGAGATGTGTCTGTTTTATAAATGTAATTTTTATTTTATTTCGGCGTTTTAAGTGAGGCAACATATTCCGAAGAGTGATGGCCGTTATTTAATTTAGAGATTTTTAAACAAATTTCCCACAATCTATTAAATGGTTCCAAATCGTCCGTAAGCTCACGGAGGAGAAAGCATACAAAAAGTGTCTTGCACTTGTTCATTTCAATCACATTTCATAGTTCCTAATTATAATTTTAGCTTCCAACATATTTTTTTTAACGTATAAGTATTTTGACAAATTGGGCAATTATGTTAGAAATTCTTTGAATTATGTAAATATGACATGAATATGACTAATATTTTACATATTTTTTTCTTGAATATTATAATGATTTTATTTAAATTTATTCCGTATCAAATAAAAATTCATCAGTCAATGGTGACCAAAGTAAACTTTAAAAAATAATATTGACACTCCAACTTTTCTGCATGTTTATTCAGAAGGACTAGGTTGTGATACGTTAGTTAGTAACTTTTCTTTTTCTATTCACGTTCTATCGCGTACGTTTCCGCATTTTTATAGTAAATATCCTTTGAAAAAACATGATATTTTCACAAAAACCGTTTTGCATTTTTCACTAACATGTTTTTGAATGTATATTTTTCTTCTTTTTGTCCTGTCACACCTCCGTGGTGCATAGGGCCTCAAGGAACCTTCTCCACCCGACTCTATCGCATGCCTGATGCCTAACATCATCCCAAGTGAGGCCTGCTGGCTTAACCTCGTCCTGCAGGGCTCTTCTCCAGGTGGCTCTAGGTCTGCCTCGCTTTCTCATTCCCCCCATAGGGGGCCAGTCTAGTGCGCCCTGAGCGATGCAGGCCGGGTTCCGTCTCAGAGTGTGACCGATCCACTGCCATTTGCGTCTAGCAACTTGTTCTCTAATTGGCTTTTCGCCTGCCATGGTCCAGAGAACGGCATTTGACACTGTTTGGGGCCAATAGATCTTGAATATTGAGCGAACGCACCTATTTTTTAAACACCTGGAGTTATCTAATAACATCCGCGGTAGATTTCCAAGTCTCACATCCGTACAGCAGTACGCTTTTAACGCTACTGCTGAATATTTGGAGCTTTCTCGAAATGATACTGGAACGCCATACAAGGCAAAGCATAGCGAAAGCTACTGGAGTAATGTATACTTAAAAATAATTTAAAATTATAAACTGAAGAAGAACGTGCATAGTCCGAAACATGTTTATAAAAAATGCAAAAAATACAAAATTTATCAAAAGTTATTCAAATGTGAATCTACAATCCAAATTGTTGACGAATATATGTAGAATTTTTTTTCAATATTGTTACAAATAATTTGTTGCTCCCATTATTTTTTTAAAGAGTCAACACTCAATAACTATAAAACATATTTTCAATCAAATCAATTATCAATTGAAAAAGCTATATAGTATCCAGGTAAATATTTATTTTCAAATCATAATTTTGTTTTGTATACCTAACTATGCAAATGTGTATTAATTATATTTTTAAGGATTAGTCATAATATTTTACTTGTTGTTTTTTATATAATAAGTTATTTTTTGGTTGGAGTTTAGTTATATATTTAGGTATACCTGAATATTCCAAAATTATGACAATGAATTTCCACGGTTTTAACGCCTTTAATAAAGTAAACATTTGGTTTAATAATAAATAAATGAAGTGTAATATGTTTTGTATACTGGTTTACCCATTTCCCTTTTTAAGTACTTTCAAGAATGCATGATAATAAATTAATTGAATGATAGTGGAAATCAAAATATAGTGTATTAAATTATTACGTATACGAGTACAAGACTAAATAATATTGGAAAAGTGTTTACATTTATGATTGGTTATATAAATGGATGATTTTGCAGAATTGTAACAAAAATGTTTTGTTGTTCTTTTTACAGATACCAAAAAAGTGTCATAATCTTGAACTTAATTAAAATATTGTGTTTTAGATAACCTATGGATTCACAAAATTGAAACTTTTTTTTTCTTTTCTTTTCAGATCGCGTGACCTTATAAAGGCCGCCATTTTGGATAATGACTTCATGAAAAACTTGGAGCTGACGCAGATCAGGGAGATTGTGGACTGCATGTACCCGGTGGAATATGCTGCTGAGAGTCTCATCATCAAAGAGGGAGATGTTGGCAGCATTGTCTACGTTATGGAAGGTCAGTCATTGATAGTATTTAATACAGAAACTATTAAATTTGTTTGCTTTTGTTTATTTAAACAATTGTAGTATTTTTTATGTTATATGTTTTTGTATAATATAATGAATCTAGATAACAATATTTAACCTTAGTGTAAAGCGCCATCTGTAGTATGGTAGCATAAGCTTTACGCTTGGATAATTTGTATTAGTTAAGTTTCAAACCAAACAAATGTAGTGTGTGATAAATTAGTTCGTTAATTTTACAAACGTGGCGTCTTATCAATTTTATTTTGTATATTTTCAATTTTATCGGAATTTTGTATGATGTAACACACATTATTTAATTATTTCAAATAAAAAATATTTTTCAATTTCAGTTCTCAATAATGAATATTTTTTGGGCACTATTAACATTATTGAAAAAAATATATTTTATATATGTTACTATTATTATAATGAATAATTGCCAACGCAGTTCTTAGCAAACTATGGCTCGCGAGCCAAATGCGATTCATTTGGCTGCTTGTGTGTGGTCTTCCAAAATGACGTTAAAAAAGGAATTTAAAATAAACAATTTTATAATATTTTAATATAATGATAAAAATGTACCTGAAATGAAAACATCAACGTACAACCCTGACTTAACTAAACATTTTATGGAAATGCGATGCTTTAATTAAAATTAAACATAATATTTTTTTTAATCAAAAAGTAAGATTATTATAAATTATATAGTTTTATATTCAGTTAACATAGTTTTAGCAAACATCTAAAAACAAGGTTTTTGTAAATAAAATAAAATCGTTGTACTGCTGGCTCTTTTGGCTAACAAGTTTGCCGACCACTGACTTACGTAATATCATTCACCAGTGAGCAAGTGAAGTAGATTGGGAGGCGATGAACATTGACCAAATTTTAAAGTTTTTACTACTACGAGTATATTTAAGATTCCAATGCTTCAAAATCATTTTTAAAAAAAATATTATAATCATCATCATCATCGGCTGTTCCTTGTATTCGAGGAAGACTGTCCTCGTGTGACTATACAGTCCAATTCTGGACCCACACACTCTGGGGCATTTAAAACAGGGGAAGATATTGGTAGTGGAACCGTCAACGTCTCCCGATGGTCTCTTTCATCTCTTCCTCTCTGCAGCGTCGTTATATTATCATTATAACTAATTACCTAACCATCACGCCGTTTCAAGGGGTAGGCAGAAATAATGGACTGTCACACTTTTCTTTCCTGGCATACTTCTATCGATTCCTCAACATTCATACATCGCGTCATGCACGCACGTCGATTTCTTCGAGTCCTCACGTGGCCGACATTCAATATTTATTATTATTATTATTATTTTGTTAAACCGCTCTTTACATCATTACAGCGCGAGCAAAATCGATGTTAGTGGTGTAGCTATCATATTGATTCTTGTGACATGTGATAGGTAGCTAATCTATTGCTTTTTTTGTCACGTGAATTCTACCCAGACCAAAGACCACTCAGAAGAATTGCCACTCGGCGTAGTGCCCAATTGAAAAAATATAACATCTGAATATGAAAATGATTATTAGTAAATGGTCCATTGTTTTGGCCGAAACACTATGATACTTTAACATTATAAACTGTTAAATTAAAAAAAACTTTGTTTTATGTATCACACTTGTATTTTTATTTTTCGCGACAGCTGTTTTGTCAACCTATGTTGACATCACCAGCAGTGGCGGAACTCCCATAGAAGCCCAGAAGCCCGGCTTGCGGAGGAAATTTTGAATCAAAACCTCTTCTGGCTTACAGAGGTTCAGCTCTTGTAGCTATTCCTCTTACGTCTGGTGGGAACAATGTTAGAAGGTTATTTGGTGGGTGTTTATGTGTGGGCATGATTTCTTAGATTTGGGGGTTTTGATTCAAAATTTCTTAAGCAAGCCGGGCTTCTGGGGTTCTATGGAAGTACCGCCACTGATCACCAGGTGTTACAATAATATATCAAATGTCAAATTTTCGTGATTTTTCGAACCTTTATGCGTATTTGTTCCTATGTCAATTTGAATAATTTCTTTGATATAATTTTGAAGTTCTTGCTGGAGTTGAGTTAGGTACCTAATTATTTTAATCAAACCTAACTATCTAACCTAAATCAATTCCAGCAACAGCTTCAAAAATTATATTAAAGATATTATTCAAATTGACATTGGAACAAATACACACAAAGGTTCGAAAAATCACGAAAATTTGACATTTGATATATTATTGTAACACCTGATGATGTCAACATAGGTTGACGAAACAGCTGTTGCGAAAAATAAAAATACAATTGTGATACATATAACAAAGTTTTTTAATTTAACAGTTTGATTATTAGCATTTTACATTTATTTCCACATGTATATTATTATGATGGTTCTATAAAAAATGTGTTATTATGGATACTATTAAAGATATGCAGAAAAAATACTTATACACGAATAATATAATTTTCTAAACAATAATGTCTTCCGTTTTCAAAGATTGTTGATAGCTTATGGTATCTCGTGTTGTCTGACAGACTTCTTTGTGTCGAGTTTTCTCCTCCTGATTAAATTTTTAATTGTAAATTTGATCTTAACCTAAGATTAACTCGATATTTAAACGCTTCTACAAGAAAATACTTGCTCTTTAATGCTTTTAAACTTTCTAGCATAGGCTTGTACCTTTTTTGATACTTATCACGAAATTGCAGCACGTATCTAAAAGTAAGGCGACAAAAAACGGGTTAATGTCTAATTTATGTGCTATACGTGTAAATTAATTTTAATGAATTTCTGTTTTATAAATCAACTCACAAATAGTATTTCGAAATATATATATTTTTAAATCGTTGATGTATTTTATTAGGTCCACTCGTTGACAATTGGTTCAAATCCTTTTTTCACTTGTGCGAAATGTTTTTTACATTTTTGAAATTAATACATTCAAGCTATATATAATATATGTTGGCAGCTCACTTCACAGCATCTTTGGATCTTACACAAACTTGTGATTATTCAGAAAAACTTTTGAAAACGTAACATAAAAAATCGTTTGCATACTAAAAACACGGTTTTTCTCTTAGTGAACTATTATTACGAATTATTTATGAATTAAAACACTGTTTTTTCCACTTTTGAGTATTTTTTCTTGAAATGTTTTGAAGGCTTACTTACACCTTCATCATCGGGATAACGATAAAAACATATTTAATACCGTTTTCTCAATAATAAAGGTGTATGATAGAGTGTCGAATGAAAATATAAGAAGTGAATGCGGTGCGAATCATGGTGTTATGAACAAAATAATGAATGGATCATTAAGATGGTTTGGACATATGGAAAGAATGAATGAAGAAAGAATGGTAAAAAAAATATGTGTTAACGATGTAAATGGAACCAGAAATAGAGGAAGACCGAGGAAAACGTGTCACGATCAAATAAATCAAATATTGAATGTCGGCCATGTGAGGAGTCAGAGAAATCGACGCGCGTGCATGACACGATGTATGAATGTTGAGGAAGCGAGAGAAATATGCCAGGAAAGAAAAGTGTGGCAGTCCATTCTTTCGGGGAGAAGGCGTGATGGTTAGTTACTTAGTTAGCTTTAAAGGTGTAAGTAAGCCTTCGAAAAATAAACTCAAATGTAGAAAAAAAACAATTTTTTAATTTATAAATAATTCGTCATTATGGAATTTCGCAGTGTTAAGTTTATCTAAAATGAAATAATATTTTGTAAAAAAATGTGGGTTAACATTTTACTCACTGTTTTTTGGTTGGGATATTTCAATGTTCAACACATTTTACTTATAATGAAAAACAAAAACAAATTTTGCTAAGCCATTTGTTTTCTCTTATTGTGGTATTAATTAAACTATAATTTCATTAGAAAACTCAACAAATTCCAGTTGGGCACGCTTCGTGATTGGTCCGTTCTATTTCGTGCTGTGCTGACGTGATCGCCAACCACAATATCGCATTTCATGGAGTATTGTTAGATGCACGTTTACTATAAATTAATTATTATTAAATGTTAATTTGACCTCTTCTCTGCTCCGCTGGAATGGCTTTGCTATCTTATAAAGAAAATATTTTTTTCAAATAATTAACCGATCTTTTTTCTTATAATTAAACTTTGAAGATACGATATACGGCTTTTCTCTTTTTAACATTTATTTACTTAATTGGACAGAAGAGCTTTTTTTTATAAACATATCGTCATGTACTTATATTTTGATTGCTAAAAACTTTACGTTATAATCATTCGTAATTGTCTTTGAACTTTATATCAATCTTACATTAATCGTAAATTTCTCTCCTCTAAATATGTTGGCATACATTTCAAGCCATAATACAAATCTCTTTGTTCAAACTAACTAACAACCACTCCGTTTCTTGAAGGGGTCTTGTACGCAGCCATCTTGGGCTCTTGTAGTTCCACCTCTTGATGCCGTCGTATTTTGAAAATATAAGTATTTTATATACTCGTATACGAGTATATCATACGTACTAGTACATATTTTCTTGGGTAATCTTCCGTATGATTAATTTAAATATCAAAAAAGCGTGATAAAATCAATGATTCATTGTTAAAAAACAAATTTTACGATGTATGAGGGGAACGTGCTAAATTTTTTTTGTGTTATTTATGAACGACGGACGGCCTGTAAGGCGTTGTATCGAATAGCTCCAGATTACATATATTAACTATGCATCTAAATATAGCCGAGCCATAGAGGGCTCCCTCCGCTTACCCGAAACTGTTATAGGCGCAGCGGTGCCTTTCGTCAGCTTCATTCGTGCACTCAATAGGCCCGTCCCCCGTTCATGCGGGACTTACGTTAAAAAAATAAATAATAATATTATATGTATATTTGCAACCAAGGGGGACCCAGTCCATATTAAAGCTACGCTACCCTCCTTCGATGCCCCGCCGTACACTCAAAGCAATACAACTGCAAAAGAAAATACACAATTGATACATAAATAACATATGTTTGAGAAATAATACAAAATAAACAATGCACAACTATGCATAACTATGCATCTACGAGAGTCTGAATGCGAGGCAGTATCTTTTGCAATAAAAACACTGTCTGAGCCATCACGATAGTCGGTACTTCAGCCAGACACAGTCTTCCCCCAGACCTCACGTGCATGTGACCTCGTCAGAGTTTAGATCGAGATTTAAACTGCACCTTTTTAAACGGTCTTTTCTTGATTTTTAAAATGTAGATATTGATCGATTGCGTTAAGTGCAGCTCTCATACTAACAACAACAACAACAACAATAACATACCATCACGTCCTTTCCCCGCAGGGGTAGGCAGAGAGAATGGACCGCCACAATACTTCACCCTGGCACACCTCTCTAGCTTCCTCCACATTCATACAGCGAGTCATACACGCACGTCGATTCTTCCGATTTCTAACATGACCAACTTTTAAATTTTTATTAATTTGGTCATGCCATGTATTCCTCGGTCTGCCTCGACTCCGTACTTCATTTACATCATTAAAGTATATTTTCTTAACCATTCTTTCTGCATCCATGCGCTCCATATGTCTGAACCAACGCAGCGATCCTTTTATAATTTTGTTCATAATACCTTCTTCCACTCTACATTCCTTTCTTCAGCATTTGAGATTCTGTCGTATATCGTTCTACCACATATACGTCTTAGGGACCTCATCTCTACCGCATTTATTCTGCTCTCCTCCTTCTTCTGCCAGTTCCATGCTTCGCTCTCATACTTAATATTTATAATATATCACTTGGTAACATTGAGATTTTTTTCCCTTGAAATAATGAATTCATGAAAACGGCGCTTTATAAAACATGCCATATATAATACGATACAGTATTCATCTGTGTATATTCTAGCAATATTTTTATATGCGGTTTAGAGAGCTTGCTTTCGTGACTTACCCAAACCATGTCACACTAAAGTAGTGAAGTACTCGTATATCACAAAGGTACCAAGATAAACTATCGGCGGATTCAGTCCGCGCTCGTCGCTATGGCGATTGGATGCACTTTGTCTAAAAAGGGTGAAACCATTGTTGTCCGGGTGACGAATCGGGAATGGACGCATCAGTCGGTTCTCTGCCTCTGTTGATGCTGGCGGTGTAATTAAATCTCCGTAATGGGACTTGCTGGTCTCGATTCAGTGTGAACACTCGGTCCACGGCTCGCGGGAGAGAAATCTTCAAACTTAACGCACCGTTTAATTTATATCACACATCTAGCAATTCGTCGCCTCTCCGCTCGTACTAGCAGGCAAATTGGTCTTATTGAGGTTATTCAAGTATCCAAATGGCTCCAATCCGTCACGAACGATGTACAATAAGTTAGAAAATTATTATTCTAACATGCTGAATCTAAATGTTTACATCGTACCTACAACTAGTTTAATGTCGTTCTAAGAAATTCATTGTTTGATGATGGTACAACTAGTTGCAACCCGTGATATATTCACGGAAGTTAAGATTTTCTATCCTTTAAAAACTTGGTTCACTGTACAGTCGTATTCAGTAATGAGTTTTAACTTTTAATGCAAATTACTTTTTCCACATACGTTTTAATTTCACAATTAACAATATCAAAAAAATCTTCTTTTGTTTTCTAAACTTCCGTCATACAACAACAATCAGAACAAAATTCAAAGATGTATTCCTCTCTCGCTCTCTTGTATTCAAAATATTCTCGTACTATTTTTTGATGACAACCGGGTTTTCGCCTATTTATATTATGATCATTGCCATTTTGTACTCCACATATATGTATTGAAATACATAGATATTATCCCAAAAATCTTCTTCATTTAATAGATCTAAACGTCATCGGTGTCATCTTGTCACCGCTGATTTCGACCGGCCGATTTTCACGAATGAGCTAAAAAAAACCTTGCCTGGACCCCCTGACTTCAGGGATCCCCAAATCAATTTAAAATTTCTACGGATCCTCTGAATGATCTCAGGGACCCCTAGGGGTCCGTACGGACCACTTTGGGAACCAATGATCTAGAGCATAGGTTCTCAAAGTGGGCGACAACGCGCCCTTGTGGGCGTAGGGGGACAGTACAGACTCAGAAAAAATAGAGAGCGTGGACAGATAAAAACATGTAGTTTAAAAAGACAAAAAAAAATACGCTACTAGCGTAGGTACTAATAAAGCAAATCAAACTTAAATATTGGTTTATTTTGTTACTGTATGTATTGTAATCAATTTCCCATATTTCGAATAACTTTGGGGGTGGGGGTGGGGGGCGTTGAACGTTTATTTTTCTTTTAAAGGGGACTGTGGCCCAGAAAAGATTGGAAACCTATGATCTAGATCACAATTTTTTTTTTTAAGTATTTACCACGCAGCTTACATATTATATAATATCATTGAAACTTTTATATTTTTACAATATTTTTTAAATACACAAACATATTTTATTTTATGTATTTAAATTGAATCATGTTAGTTGCATAATGATAAAATAAATGCAAATTACACCGTGAACCTTTTTTTGTAATTAGTAACAATTGCACTCGAGCAATTACCCGTAATTGCGTGATAAAAAAACAGTCTGATTGAAAAAAGTTTGTGTGAAAGTGTTCCAAGAGCTAATGCAATTACTGTGTCCCGACTTAAGTCTTATTCCGTCTCACGCGTACACACATTTAGACTAACAATGAGTTTTTTTTGTATGATTGTTCCCTAGCAAAATAATCTCTGCGCAATTTTAAACGAATAATATGAATGAAACGTTATATTGGTTACATATTTCTGTCTGCGTTTGTTAGTATTCCAAGTTATTCAATGTTTAGATCATAGGTTCCCAACGGAGGCGATACCGCCCCCCAGTGGATAGCCTACAATGGGGGCGGTAGCCGTTCCAGAGGCAAATAGGGGGTTAAGGCAAAAGGCGGCCGCGATGTAAATGTAGTAAGAAATTAATAATAAAATCCCGTTTTATTTATCAACATTTTATGCATTATTAATATTATTATTATTATTTTGTTGAATCGCTCTTTACATCATGACAGCATGAGTCAAATCGATGTAAAGGGTATTATTATGGCTATCATGGTGATTCTGGTGACATGTGATAGGTAGCTAATCTATCGCCATTTTATTGTCCCGTGAATTCTACACCAGACCATAGACAGTGTGACAATCACACTGCCTTCGCCGGGAATCGAACCCAGAACCTTCGGGGTGGCAGTCAATGCACTTACCACTCGGCCACGAAGGTCGTATACGTGACTTACACCCTTAACGGGTGTAAGTCACCTCTCACGTGACAATAGAACTTTGTCCCTGTGGTCGTATGGCACATGTGCGGTGACACAATGAATCATGTTGCATCTGTCTGTGAAATCTGCGCGTAATTACTTTGTCAGTTGTATACTACTAATGGAGCGAATAACATACACAGCGTTTTTTTATATTACATTTTGAAAGAATAACATATACAAAAGATACAAAAGCTAGTCACATAAGTGTTAAATTTTCAATTTCTTGTTTTCGCATAAGTACCTAAGTATAAAAAAATAATCGAACATTACGTTGTTAGTTCAGTGTTGACGGTGACAAACCTTTGCAAGTTGTTAAACAAAGAAGCGATTCACCCAACGAAGCAAGTTTTCATCATTATCAAAGAAAGACAAATTTGCATTTTAAGAATGAAATACTTCAATTACCTTAAAATCTCACATGGAATTAAAACAACTGCAATACATCGAGACATTAAAACATAAACCTAAAACTAACCTGTTTTCGACCTAATCTCATTAAATTACAAACCATTCTGTTTGAATTTCCCACTTCTTCTTGGTGAAAAACACCTATGCTTACCTATGTTATTATCGAATATTTCATTTTAATTATAAATTGTATATATAAAAATACATTTATAATGAAAAAACGAGAAAGGAATGTGAGGAGATATTTCAAAATAATTAGTATAATAAAAACATTATCATTAAACTTTCTTTCTTTTTTTGTTTACAACAAAGAAGGTTTCCCACCACATACCCGAAGCTGTTATTGGGCGCAGCGGCGCCTTTTCGTCAGCCTCGCTCATACACTTCCTAGGCCAGTTCCCCGTCCATCCGGGACTTATTAGATAGTATAAGCCCAATTACTATATACAATTTGTTTTCAGCTATTATATTGATTCTCATGACATGTGATTGGTAGCTATTCTTTCGCCGTTTTATTGTCACATGAATTCTACACTAGACCAAAGAGAGTGTGACATTCACACTGCCATCGCTGGGAATCGAACCCAAGACCTTTGGTATGCCAGTCAGAGCACCTACCATTCTGCCACGAAGGTCGTCAGTAAATAGTATTTTTAAACAGTTTAAATAATGTTAATGAAAAATTCTCCACCTTCCCAAGGCTTGAATTGAAGAACATTTATATGACTCACTCTTTTGATGTCGCATTAATAATTTTTGCTCTGAAGACACAAAATGTCAATATTTTCCATCTTTCATTGTTTAAAATATCATATCACGTCAATGTTGTTGGAAAAAAACGTAAATTGCATGATATTTTTATTATTTCGAATATTTTAATAACAAGTTTTTATTAGTAAATAGATATGGATAGTGTAACTATTGTTCTAAAATCATGTTTATATAAACACATAAACTTCTGTGTAGAAGTCTTATCATTTGTAATGAAATCGTTCTAAACCGGGTGAGTTTTGTTTTTGATGTCTATGCCAACGTGTACATAACCGTTTTAGCTTTTCTAAGTCGCTCAAGGTCCTCTGAGATCCGGCTGCAGCAGTGAAGCAGTAAGCAGTAAGCTATCATTGTTCCAAATTCAATTGTTTGGGTCAATCATTCAACCATTACGCATCTATACTTCTTAAAATTAGAGTGTAATTCACCGATAGCGTATTACGTTATAAGGTGATAGATACATTTTGTAGTTTTTTGTTTATGTTTATTCATCAATAAAATTGATTTTCTGAAAACATTTAAATTTATTCAGATAAGTCTTATAATTAGTTGTTTATATATCATATTTTAACCGCTCGAGTTGTACTCGTATGAACCTAGTACTAACTGACCCTGTGAATTTCTTACCGCCTCAGAATCAATAAATGTTGTGTTAACCTATTAGTTGAATAAAATTCAGTTATTTATTGAGTTAACATGAATACTAAAAATTAATTAAGTTTGATATAAAATTGATCAGTTTGATATAAGATTCACATGGCAGCAAGGGATTTGCTTTATTGAAGCGAATCGAAATGATTCGCATAGCATTGTTGCACTACTTTTTGTTGTGTTTTAATAGTTATTATGCTATTCGGAACGGAAACAAATCCATCCAAATATCATCAAAATCCGTCTAGTCGTTTTTGAGTTATAAATGGTGTAACTAACACGACTTTGTTTTATATATTTTTAAAATACATATATTTGGCAATAGATGACGTTGATAGTTCAAATCGTGGCATAATCTGAGAATGAGATCTCGGTGTTCTTTTTGATGTTTAATTTAAGTTAAATCTTTATTTTATTATTTTACTTTACTTTATTACTCTATGCAATAGTTACATTAAAATGCTTGGATTTGTGTTTTCGGAATGCGAAGATATTTAACACTCGGATATTTCCATTATTTGGTTACCTCATGTGATCCGATATTTTCTGATGGTAGAGCGAGGGCAGTCGTTTTTTTACCTCAGGAATTGCGTTCATTACCTCTCACTCTTTCTGATTGACTTCTTGCAAGACATGCTATCATTGTAGAGAAGGAGGAATATTCGTTTGGGAGTTCAATTATTTCAACTGATTGGCGGCTATACATGTGATGTAGGTCGATTTGTTCCTGATAATTATTTTCGTCAAAGACGACACAGACTGTTTTATTTGCTACGCTGCATAACCAACCTGCCAAATGTAATGCCTGTAGGGTAGAGCATTCTCTTTGCTTAATCGGGTCGCCTCGGAGGTCGACATATTTCGCGATAGTGAGAGTTACCTCAGGGATGCAATATCAATGTCGTGATTTTTTCTACTTCTTGCTCTTTCACTTTACATTTTATTTTATTTTATATTTTTTGCCATGCGCTCTCTGACTCTGTATTTCAGACACTCACGTCGGGGAAGTACGCACGGAGAGGTTAAGCCCTCTAAAATCAGCTGGTAGATAAAAAAATCTATGCAAAAAATAACATTAATGTTTAATTGCGTTATCTGAAGAAAAACTAGTTTAAATTAATTTAGATAATACAGTACAAAGTCACAATACAATATTTGATACGAATTACGTTCGTTCTTATTTACAAACAAAGCAAAGATAAACGCGTATTCATTCTTCACAAATTTATCTACATACAAAACGATTATTTTAAAAACAATTCTTTGACCTGACGGAAATGTGATACAAATATTTTGTACTTTAATTGTTATCAATTCGTAATTGCACATTTTTGTACACACATTAAATTGTTTTTTTTTCCATCGTTTTCCATTGATTTTGGTAAACTTACAGAGTAAACTTGGTAAACTTGGTAAACTGGCTTACAGAGGTTCAGCTCTGATGGCTATTCCTCTTACGTCTGTAGGAAACATTGTTGGAATATGATTTGGTAGTTGTTTTATGATGGGTGTGGGGTGAGTATCTGTTCTTGCCTCAATGCCATATGTTATTATTGGCCTTACGCATGCTTTATAAATTCTCATCTTACTCTTAATGGCCATGCTTTGTTTTTCTATACTGTGGATTTTAGCACACCAGAGTGGTGTTTAAATACAAAGTGTTTTTAAGATAATCAAATGATTTTACTGAAATCTCTTGATGGAAGTTCATTTTAAATAATAATTAAATAAAACGATGTTTTTTAACTACTTCCACTTTTGTCTTTATTTCGACAGCGACCGGTTTCGCCAGGCTCGCTGGCATCGACAGACTGGTGACACTGGACTTGGATCGTTAGTGTCCGGAAGAGTCAGGCCGAAGCCTATTACTCCCCCACACGGTGACACTATTGTAAACGGAGTCCTTTATATACATGCAGATCAAGGGTGGTAAACATGATTTATACAAAAATAATCTTCAAATATTTATGTTAAATTTACTGCATTTAAATATTGGTATAACAGGTATTCAAGAAGATTCATATTCAATACAATGGATTAAAATTTTTATTGTAGCTTACATATTCACGTTTGAAAAAAATATACTTTTGTTTTTATTATTACTGAATTTAAATATTATATTTTATAATTCTTGGTCCGTAAGGTTGGCATCGCCTTATTCGGTTTTCCCCATCCTGCTGCTAAGGTCTGGAATCAAACAAAACAATTTTTCGGCAGTAATCGATTCCAGGAATATTTTTTATTTGTTTATATTGGGTATGGATATTTGTACGGATATTTGTTTAGATTGGGTTGGGGCCTGGCGAAACCGATCGCTGTCGAAATAAAGACAAAAGTGGAAGTAGTTAAAAAACATCGTTTTATTTAATTATTATTTACAAAGTGTTTTATTATTTTATATCTACAATATAAATATATATTTTTTGTATATATAGTACATTCACCACTACTTATAGGCTCTTACGGGTTCCTTTTATATACGAATTGATATTGTGTTTATGTACCTAAGTCGTACAAGAGCTAATGTTTCACCAACGCACGTTCGTGTTACGCTTGTATGGTGCGGCTCTATGGGTTCTAGTTACAAAACATCTCCCAGGGACAGCTAACAACTGCTAACTAGCCAGCAGCAGGTATGGCCAGCGACGTGTTCCGCCTGTCTGACTATCACGGCTGCCAGCGATTAAGAAAGCTTTCGTCCGCTTTATTAACTCTTTCGCGTTGTGTGCTCGATTAAATTAAAGCGTGGTTTTGTTAGTTTTTCCTTCATAATAATCGCTTTGAATTTAATTAATAAACAATAAGAGTAGAGAAAATAATTAATTTAATGGGGTTTTTATAGATTGAAATGTAATGATTTTGTATATTATAGATAAAACAATAACCAACTTTAATCTAAGAATAAAAGAGAGCATAATATGTGATAGCAAAAAAGTATTTTATTTAAATGAGATTTTACAACACATGATAACTAATTAACCGTTATGGTGTCTCTCCGAAGGGGTACAACAGATAGCCCAATATAGAAAATATTGGAAGGGTTTAGAAGGGGCCTATATCCAGCAGTGGAGTAAAATTGTTTGAAAAGAAGAAGATAAATAGGTTGTAGAAAATGGAAACATTGGATTGGATGGAGCTTGTTCATCACTCGTCTATCAAAACGAAGTAGAAGATCTTTAAATGTGTTGTAGTATATAAAACCTTTCCATATTGTCGCGGATCACCAGTGTTCCGCTGAACTTGAAAAGGTGTTGGAATATAGTTTGGGAAACCCTGCTAGAGTCAATTGATTTTTTATAGAGCATTTCGCATATTTGTTCTAAGAATAACAACAAACCATCACGCCGTTTTCCCGAAGGGAGTAGGCAGAGAAAATGGAACGTCACACTACTCGATCTTGACACGCGTCTCTAGCTTCCTCCATATTCATACAACGAGTCATATACGCACGTCGATTCTTCCGATTTCTAACATGGCCGACCTTTGAAATTGTTCCTCGGTCTCCCACGACTCTGTATTCCATTTACACCGTTAACGTATACTTTCTTAATCATTCTTCCTTCATCCAGGCGTTTCATATGGCCAAACAACGCAGTGATCTTTTCATGACAGAAAATGTGAAGGTGCATTCCGTTAGAGATTATCTTCATGCACTAACGATTCCACGTTACGAATGTATGTTTTTATTCTTAGCGGTGATATTAATATATTCTACAATATATCTCTTTTTCATTGTCGAACGACTTCTTCTCAGACCTTTGTTTCCATTGACTTTGATTTGTCTTCGCTATACTCTTCTCTATCTGGGACTAAAAATTCGTTAAAATTATTTTAAATTTCCTTTTTATTGTTTGCAGTTAAAGTAAATATGATAAATTGAAATTCAATTTTATTAATAAAATCATACAATTTTATATTTTTACATTTAAATTGGAGTCATTGATTGGGTTAAATCTCTGAATGAAAGTAATAAGGGCTAAGCATGCAGTTGCATCGCTCCCTGATCAAGGAGAAGGTACGTAGAATACGAGAGAGGGGAGAGGGTAGAAGGAACAAAGGAGGAGCGAGCATGCGGGTGAGGTTACACGCTGTAGGACTTTAATCGGATCAATTTACCAAGGAATTCAATTCAGCGGTCGCCGGTACCTACTTATTGTTATATTTTTTTTTTTTGAAGTACCTACCCTACATAATTTCAACATCTCAATTGAATAAAGTGTGAAGCATGACTTGAATCTTGTATCTCTTTTTAATGAGTGCATTGTAAGTTTAAAAGTCTATGGAATTCGTATAATGGAATGATTTTTTCTTATTAACTAACTTTCAATGATATTCATCTCCATTATCTTAACGTATTGTTAGTTAGATTTGTCGGTTTAGATCACGGCTTACTTCACTTTTATCATATTCTGATATTCAATGTTCAAATTATGTGTATTTTGCAAAAGCCATGTTTGTATGAAGTGAAATTCACAGCACAGATTGTTTTACCTACCGGCCGCCAGAACCAACCTGCCTCTGGTGACACCGGTGGGAAGAGCAATTAGTCTGCTGAACGCGGTCTCCTCGGAGATCGACGTCTTTCATGTTAGTGAAAGTACGTTCAAGGGACAAATACTCTTGACTTTGGAAAGTATCTTGTCTTCCTAATGTCGAACCATCACTTATGCGTTCCTGGTATTATGTTGTATGTGTATAATATCTTACCTATACTCAATAGATGCCTTAAACATTTATTCTGTTTGTAATGTCTTTTTAAGTAAATAAACTGATTTGATTTGATTTGAAAATCCATTCTGAATAGTCTGTCGATGCCAGTGAGCCTGGCGAAACCGGTTGCTGTTGTAATAAAGACAAAATTAGAAGTAGTTAAAAAGAACATTGTTTTTTTGAATTCTTATTTAAATCCATTCTGGTTTATGCGTTATTTCAACTGGTAATTATTTTCTAAAAACCTAGCTAAGGTAGGTACTTGGCACGATTCTCGATGCACCTTTATCAAGGCAAACACTGATAAATTCACCCTGATGAACCCAATGATTACTGTTGAAACTGGTGAGCGTTTGTTGAAACAAGGTATACTCGTACGTGTATTGTATGTTATACCAGAATACATTGAAGATATATTCTCTGACGACAATGCGTAATTCGTATTGAATATCCAATTAAACTCATTAAGCTACTTGTACACTATTGGACAAAGTAATTTTATCTCGGGGATTTGTAAAATATAACTAACTAACTAACCTTCACGCCATTTCCCTGGAGGGGTAGGCAGAGAGGATGGATCGCCACAATGCTCTGTCCTGGCCTCTCGGGCTTCCTCTACATTCATACATCGTACCATGCACGCACGTCGATTATTCCGACTTCGAATGTGACCGCCTTTTAGTAATTGTTTATTTTGTTCATGCCATGTTTTCCTCCTCGGCCGTCTTCGGCTTCTTTTTCCACTCACGCTGCTTGTGTACAACTTTTTAACCATTCTACTCTCATTCATTCGTTCCATATGTCCAAACCATCTCAGGGATCCTTTTTTAATTTTATCCATGATGCGGCCTTACATTTCTTTCTTATTTCATCGTTCGGTATTCTATCAACAAAGTTTTCCCGCACATTCTTCTTAGTGATCTCATTTCTACGGCGTTTATCCTGCTTTCATCCTTCTTTTGCCAGCTCCAAGCTTCACTTCCATACATGAGGGTACGCACTAAAACTCCATTGTCAAATATTAACAACAATTTATCGTAGAGACCACTCATTCCTTTTCAAGATTCTTCAGATTTAATCGGTCATTGATGTTCGACGTTCCAGTAAAGGCCCGTAAAAAATACATAAGATCAGGTGATTCAGAGTAAATTGGAATTCAGGTAATCATTTCCTGTCCATTAAAGTGTCCTAATTCCGATCACCTGTAACGAGTTTTACGGGCTTTTATAAAACAAGAATGAAAGTTATATGAGGTTACTTATAGAATTTGAATAATAATTAAATAAAATTACATATTTTTAGAACTACTTCCACTTTTGTCTTAATTTTGACAGCGACCGGTTTTGCCAGGCTTGCTGGCATTGACATGTACCATTATTAACTTACTCCTTTATACATAGAGATCAGGGGTGGTAAACAAGATACTATAAAGTAGTACTAATATACTTATGTAAATCTTACTGAATTTATGTATTGATATTAAGGTTATTTTAATGATTAATGTTTTTAATTGAAATTTCTTTGTAGATGTACATTTTAAATAATGAAAACAATTTTTTTTATACAAAATTTCTTTATTATTATGTATTTAGTGTGTTTCCACTTGTGTTTATGTTTGACCGGCTTCGACAGTTGTTTCCTTCCATCATCCAGAAGATGGCAGGAAGCTGCCGAAACCGGTCGAACAAATACATAATAATGAAGTATAATTTTTTTGTTTGTTTTCATTATTGATTTTAATGGATATTATCCTCAAAAAACATCGTTTTATTTCATTATTATTCAAATAATAGTGTTACCAGTTTTTCGATGCCAGTGAACCCGGCGAAATCAGTCGCTATCGAAATATATAAGACAAAAATGGGAGTAGTTCTTGAAAAAACACTGTTTTGTTTACTTAACTTTCATCAAGAGATTTCAATAGAACCATGAGATCATTTGAATAATCGGTGATCGTTAACAATACTTTCGCGAGAGATACCCATCAAGGCCATTTGCAGCTTGTGTCTGGCTATCAGATGTAATTTCATGTTATATCGTGTATAAACAATAAATGTATTAAAGAGGGTGGTTGCCCCTAGACTACGAGTATAACGCTTATTTCCCAATTATGAAACAAGCTTATACGAGTACATTGACCCCATTTTTTTGCAGAAGAAATCTCTGTTTTTTTTAACAAAAATATATATCGGAAAAAATAATGTTCACCAAAAACTTTCGCTTTCGATTTCTGTAAAAATATTTGAGTTATAAATTTACCGTATTGAGATATTATTTTATTAACACATAGACACATCGTAATTTAGTGTCGATCGTGATGGAAAGTAAATTACAAATTATAAAAAAAAATTCACACCTTTTCATTATTTTGAGGTCAGCATCTTAATAAGTCATTTAATAATAATAATTATTATATTTAATTGTGATTTATTATTTTATGAGAATATTCTCATGTCTTACATTAATGTTATCCATATAGATAACATTATGTGCTCCGAATAATTATTTTTATGGACGCACATTACATTAAATAAAGGCATGTACGAGTATAACTCCTCCTGACCTCTCGTTACAGTTATACGATGTTTATAAAACGGTTTTACGCAATAACCGAATTTAATTTCGATTTAACCATAAACATTTTATATCGTATACTTGTGTATTAAACATTTTATATACGTGTTTTTATATTCCTTAATAATTACTTATTACAAAGTATATCAAAACTATTTTTATTTCCCAATATGCATTCGTTATATCGGAAAGTAATTAAAATACTTCGTTATTAAAATGAAATGTTAATCAAAACACCTGAAAAAATATCTTACCCAACGATATTGATGTTATTTTCATGTTTATGTATGGTAAATAAATTTTGTAACATTTGAAGTGTTTAATTTATTAATTCGATTAAAAACTAACTACCTAACATCAAGCCGTCTCTCCGAAGGGGCAGGCAAAAATAATGGACTGCCTTTTCTTTCTTGATACTTATCTCGTTTCCTCAACATACAAACGTCGTGTCATGCACGCACGTCGATTTCTCCGACTCCTCACGTGGCCGACATTCAATATTTGATTTATTTGATCGTGCCACGTTTTCCTCGGTCTTTCTCTATTTTAAGTTGCATTTACACCGTTAACATATACTTTTTTTACTGTTCTTTCTTCATTCATTCCTTCCATGTATTTAAACCATCTTAATATTCCTTTCATTATTTTGCTTATAACTCTTTCATTCGCAATGCATTCACTTCTTGTATTTTCATTTGACAATCCAAAGAACACAGACTGCACTCATTCGTTGACGAGATCTCATTTCTACTAATTATAATGCATAAATACGCTACCCATAAAACACGTCTTTCAAACAGAAGTAACATTATATTTTTTATAATAACTTTAATAATGCAAATCGTCTCATGTTTGCCCTGAAACATAGCTAATGTTATTATACATATTGTATTTTTTTTCACTTCTTTGGTTTTTGCTAGAAAATCGCATTTACCGTTATTAACAAAACGTACTTTTCTTTTTTTCAAAACATGAAACAATTGAATTAAAAACGGTTTGTTTCGAAGCTAGTGAAGTCATTAATGTCTTCCTTTCAAATATCAAACACGCCGACATTTTTTACAAGAAAACTCTTATATTTGCGAGATCGTGATTATTTTGTTTTTTTACTTTCATTGTTTGTGCGCACATATTTGTATTTCAAATCGCTCGTTTTCTCTATCATACATCATAAAATCACATTATAGAGGAACTCTGGCGAATGATTTCGCTTGAATGTAGGGTGTCCATTATTTTAAATAATTTTTATGGAGTGGAAAGCACAATCAGACTCTACAAAACATGCATCAGACCCATAATGACTTACAGAATCGAACCAATAGCAGCAAGACATGCTGAGTTACCAATCATTGGAGAGAAGGAAGATTTTGGGGATTCACTTCTTTCAGTCCTTGACCTTCGTCAAATACAGCACAGATTGTTTTATTTGCCACTTTGCAGAACCAACCTTCAAGTGGTTATGCATGTGGGTAGAGCAAACTCATTGCTTAATCGGGTCGCCTCGGAGGTCGACATATTTCGTGATAGTGTGAGTTGCCTAAGGGATGCAATATCAATGTTGTGGTTGTTATCTCTGAATCGTTGTAATTGATTAATGTTTGAAAACTGTCAACGGGAATATTTCACACCCCTTATTAGTTTTGCTGCTGCGTCGAATGCAGACTGGAGTTTATTTGTTTGTTGTTTGGGGATGTTGGCGTACTCCATTGCAGTAATCTAGTCGGGACATGACGAAAAAATTTATTAATGTTGGGAATATTTCTTTTTATGGATCTTAATTGCCTTAGATGAAAGAAGCAATTGCTGACTGTTTTATTGATTTGAGTTTTCAATGGAAGATCAGTCTCTAAATGGACGCCAAGAAGTTTTATTGATTTTTTAGGAGAGATATCTGTGTTTGATGTAAATGTGATACTAGGGAGCGATCAATTAAGTTTTGGCGTTTCGTAGAAGCAGTCAAACGAAATTCTGTTTTTGATGGGTTTAATTTGAGTTTATTCGAAGCCATCCAATTTGATATAGCGTCAATGCAGTTGACTGTCGAAGATTTGTGATGACTATTATCAGTGGGGTCACAGAAAGAGTATATTTGCTGGTCGTCAGCATAGCAATGCGAAAACAAGCCGAATGATTTTATAATTTTAGTCACATCGTTTGTATATAGTTCATTGTTCACATAGGTCTACAACAAGAAAAATGAATAAGAAGACTTTACTTATAAATCTAGAGAAATGTAGCATATTCAAGCAAGTATGAATTTAATTAGAGTTTCAAAACATCATTTCTTTTTTCTGCACTTTCCTTTCTCGGCCATCCGCGGTATTCTTACTTTATACGTAAACAACAGGACCTTCTTCGCAAGTCATCGATTGCATTACAATTAACCAGTTTCTTTTTCTTATTGTCGTGTGCTTTGTAACTTTTACTATCTAGACGAAATATTTATGACAAAATTGAAGCAATTTTATTTATCTTCTATGTATTTTTACCGTCGCTAACATCAGATTGATCAGCTACCGAAAATTAAATTTGGTATTAAAACATATCCCGATGGACTTCCCTTACAAAATTTAACACATTATTATGTTATCTATGATTAAGTGTCAACAACAACAACAAACCATCACGCCGTTTCCCCGTAGGGGTAGGCAGAGAGAATGGACCGCCACACTACTTTATCCAGGCACACCTCTCTAGCTTCCTCCACATTCATACATCGAGTCATACACACACGTTGATTCTTCCGACTTCTAAAATGACCCAACTTTAAAATTTGATTAATTTGGTCATGCCATGTTTTCCTCGGGCTGCCTCGACTTCGTACTCCATTTACATCATTAACTTATACTCTCTTAACCATTCTTTCTCCATCCATGCGCTCCATATGTCCGAACCAACGCAGCGATCCTTTCATAATTTTGTTCATAATATCTTCTTCCGCTCTACATTCCTTTCTAAAGAATAAAGAAGCGCACGAAGTTTGTAAGATGAACGTCAAGTTGAAAGTGAGAGAGAAAAAGGATAAACTGAAGGAGGAAGACGGATTCAAGATGACGAATCACTTTCAGAGCAACATAAAAATGTTCTGGAAGGAAGTCAAAAAAGCCCAAAATCCTCCCGAAAGTGGTTGTGCGTAAGCAATTTTGAGTTAACTGATTAAGTGATTATTGTTGTATGAACTGTTTAAATAAAAAAACTTTGCTGTAAATATCACAATTGATTATATTTTGTTGCGATAGCTGTTTCGCTAACCATCGTCATCGTCAGGTCTTACGATCAACTAGTTGCTAACATCGGTTAGCGAAACGATGCTTACATCGGTTAGCGAAACAGCTGTCGCGAAAAAATATAATCAATTGTGATATTTATAACAAAGTTTTATTTATTTAATCAGTTAATAATGTTGAAATATCAAAGTGTTTCCGCCAAAACAATGGATTATTATCTAATCAATTTTAATATTTTTACATCCGCATAGCATATGACAGTATCAGTATAAAAAGTCTTATCTTTACTTAAAAATATTTAAAATTTCTACGGTTTCGGCACCTCGCTAGCATCGTCTGAGCGATGAATTTTAATTCTTATATATTCGCCATCACTTTGTGTTAAGGATTCACATTGAATCACTTTTGAAAAACGTTGTATTTTCACATTTTTTTAGCACTTTTCTCAAATGTGTTATATTTCGGACCACAGACATCCTTCCTAGTGTAATTTTTTTTTAATTTAACACTGAGGAATGACATCTGCGATTCTTAATATGTTTTAAAGTGTTGTGAAAATACAATGTTATTCAAAAGTTTCTAAAACTTACATTTATATTTATTTAATAATAATGAAATAAAGCGATGTTTTTTAACTACTTCCAATTTTATCTTTATTTCGACAGCGGCCGGTTTCGCCAGGCTCGCTGGCATCGACATACTGTCTGTCGATGCCTAGTCTGTCGATGCCAATGAGCCTGGCGAAACCGGTCACTGTCGAAATAAAGAGAAAAGTGGATTAAAAACATCGTTTTATTTAATTATTATTTCAAGTGAACTTCCATCAAGAGATTTCAGTAAAATCATTTGATTATCTTATATTTATTTATCCATAAAAATAAAGATTGTGCGGACACCTTAATATTAATAAATGATTATAATTTTTGTTAGTTTTTAGTTTATTCTCACATCATGGACCTCTTAATGAACAGTTTTTTCGAAAGCATCATTTAACCTTTCATAACGATTGAAGTCTTAAAGGTCACCGTCGCCCCTTCCAACTCGTGACAGTATCATTACCGAACACTTTTTGTGTTTATGGGACCTTCATACCGCGCTAATGCCCCGAGTGGGCAGGTGCCATTCAACAGTTAGCTGGTTACCTGCCGCACTAATTACTGAATTTAATACTTCATAATCCATTTATCTACTGTTCAGTAAAAACGCATAACCCATGCTGTCGAGTTCAAGGATGAAACTGGCGTCTTACGGTTCCTTTTGCTACTCATTGTTTTGTTGTATTATATAATTTTCACATTGTAAACAATATTGTACCATTATTCTGCATGAACATGCATCATATATTTGGTTATCTACAAACATGCAGACGTCATTATGTAATATTTTAAAGTACTGAAAATGACTGAATTCTTGACAATGCATTAAATAATGACATTACAGTACTTATTTTGTTATTTATTGTTACTTGAACAATGATGTAAGACACCATATTAAAAAAACTAACGTGAATGAACTAACTAACTAACTAACCATCACGCCATTTCCCCGGAGGGGTAGGCAGAGAGGATGGATCGCCACACTGGCCTGTCCTGGCACACCTCTCGGGCTTCCTCCACATTCATACATCGCACCATGCACGCACGTCGATTATTCCGACTTCGAATTTGGCCGCCTTTTTAATTGGTTAATTTGTCATGCCATTTCCCACTCACACTGCTTGTGTACAACTTTTTAACCATTCTACTCTCATCCATTCGTTATATGTCCGAACCATCTCAGGGATCCTTTCTTAATTTTATTCATGATGCAGTCATCTGTCTTACATTTCTTTCTTATTTCATCGTTCGGTATTCTATCATACAACGTTTTCCCGCACATTCTTCTTAGTGATCTCATTTCTACGGCGTTTATCCTGCTTTCATCCTTCTTTTGCCAGCTCCAAGCTTCACTTCCATACATGAGAGTTGGTCGGTTTTCGAGAAGTTTTATTATAAATAGTTATTTTAAGGGATTTTTTGCTTTTATATTATAATTTTTTATTTTTTATTTTCCTTGTATACAACAGGTCGATTGAACCCAATTACTGTATACAATTTATTTGAGCTATTATATTATCTTATGACATGTGATAGGTAGCCAATCTATCGCCATTTTACTGGCACGTGAATTCTACACCAGACCAAAGACAGTGTGGCAATCACACTGCCATCGCCGGGAATCGAGTCCGGGACCTTCGGAATGGAAGTCAGAGCTCTTACCACTCTGCTACGAAGGTCGACGATTATATACACGAGTTAAAGGAGCAAAATACGGTAATGAATGTAATTTATGTGGGTAAATACACTGTTAACAAAAATTAAGGGATGAACCCTAAAATACTATAAAGTTTGACCTGGAACTAATTTTTAGAATTTAATGACGATGCTTACCTAGATAATGGATACTAATTTTATTTTCTACGACTAGCTTAATTTTTGCTACATTTGATAATGTCTTAGAAAGGCGAAACATGTCATTCTCATTAACTGTTACTTATTTTCTTAAATGTTTGAGTAATTAGTTTGTTATTTTAATGATAAAAATAAGATTTCATTTTATAGTATTCATAATTTTCTTTCCCGGTCTTATTATTCAATGTTAAAATGTATTTCTAAATAATATGCTTTGCTAGAAGCTGTGTAATGTGTGGATATTCAATGTAATAAGACTATACGGAAAATTCCAGATATTAAACTGGTAGTTACTTTCTTTTATAGCACGAATCAGGAAGCAATTTTTATGACTTGTTTTTGCTTGATCGTGCACCGTTTATTTTTTGCTTAATAAATATACTATTTTTACATAGACTTTACTGTAATTAAATTTCATACTATTTAGTATGGTTACAAGCGGAATTTCAAGATATTTATATCGCGTTCTTGTACAGAAGCGGTGCTGCACCGCGAACGAACGTATCCAGGGAAAGTGAGTGATTTAGTGTAGGAGCCACCGTCTTGGTCTGCCCTCTAACCCGACGGTAGAACGAGTTATTCGGAGGGTCACGACCGCTGGGCCAACAAAAGGCTCGCCTGACATCAATACATCGATGAATAAGGCGAGAGCACAGCACACAAACACTTCAACTTTTCTTGTATCAACATCCATTTAATATCGGCAAAATATTTTATTTCATTTAAGAATATAATTATCATATAATAAAATAAAGTCCAAACAAAGTGCCGAGAAACTACGAGTGACCCATAGAGCCATGGAAAGAGCCATGTTAGGAATAAGCCTAAGAGACAGAGTCAGAAACGATACGGTGAATGAAAAAACAAACGTCACTGACATAATCCACCGGGCGGCGACTCTAAAATGGAAATGGGCAGGTCACGTAGCCAGAAGCTCAGATGAAGAATGGACAAGAAGACTGTTGACTTGGAGACCGTGGACGGCAAAGAGAAATGCAGGGCGACCGCAACTACGGTGGAAGATGATCTGAATAGACACGTCGGAATAACAAGGATGCCCAAGAAAAAGTGACATGGAAGCGAATGGAGGAGGCGTTTGTCCAGGAGTGGACGGGAATAGGCTGAGGAAGAAGAAGAAGATAATAAAATAAACTTAAAAAAATGTATTAATCTGTTTATTTTAAAATTAATGGCAGTTTTTTTGTTTGCATGATAGTTTTATCCGAAGTGTCTAGTTGTAGATTCGCTTAGTCAGCTTATAAATGTTTGTTTCAAATATTTCTCCATCTTAAAAATTAATAATAAAGCACCTAGCTAACTCTGTTATCTCGGTGAAAATATGATCAGTAGTTATTTTTTTTAAATAAATATTTTTATAGTGTAATAAGAGCGTTAACATGTTTTAGAAGAGTCTAGCAAAAAAATGCATATAATTATATGAGAAAGCACACAGATAAACAATTGTGTATTGAAATTAAAAGGATAACTAATTTTTACACATCTTTGATGTGCTGTGATACTGGAATCAAAAGTTAACGATATTAAAATTATGCATAAGTATAGTGCCTGCCAGTAACTTGTCTTTTTACGCAGAGCTAACCATCTACTTTCAGTTAGCAAAAACTTAAGCGGGTTTTGAGAACCACGCCATATGCACCGGAACATGTTTGAAAGTTAAGCTTCCATATTAATTCTCAGCCGCTCCTAAAAAGATAACCACGCTTTCTTCTCCACAGCTTATTTAACTACATTTGGAGTTATATTTTTTTAGGTTATTGTCCAAGGTTTGAACTGACCGCGGTTCCGCCGTAGTAATTTAATTATTGTGTTGCCAGTTTTAGCCGTTTTCACTTATGCCGAGGTAACTCTAACGCGAAATGGCTTTTCTCGTACACACGGAGTACACATGCACTTTCTCCTTCTGCGATTTCATCTGAATCATCTTCGCTAATTATATTTAGTATATTTGGCAAAGAGACAGCGGTAATATGACTAAGCTGGTAATTTGTGCATATCTTGTGATATGATACGACGATACATAGCTGTATTTAACAAGTACAAACATATTTGTAAGTATATTAGCTAATTCGTCCAGCACGCATTCTAAATAGTGCCGATTATTAAGTAAGAACTTAGATACATATTTTTTCACATTTCAAGTCAAGCACCAATCAGTTAGTTTTTTTTCATAATGACTGATTTTAAGCAAAATTAAAAAAATCTCTTTAACTGAGACTTCAACGTGGATATTGTCTAGGTCTCACTTAAAAAATGCTGTATTGCTAGCGAAAACACGAATAATAATAAAATGTTTATTTTTCTTCTTCTTCTTTCTTTTAGGCTTTTAGGGCTCTATACTCATATTTATAATGAGTTCTAACTGAGTAGATAATGAAATATATATTTTTTGAAAATTCTTTTATGTTATATATTTAATTTAATTCTACTTAGGTTCAACTTCGGCCGGTTTCGGCAGCTCGCTGCCATCTTCTGGTATTTTTTCTAACTATGTGGCTTTTTTATTTTGATAATGTCCTGACATGCCGAAACTTGTCCTAATAGTTTTATCGATGCTTTGGTTAATCTTGTAATACAAAATGTGAAATTTGTATTACACTAATAAAAATCTAAAAACTTTAATCTCATGCTGAAGGTTCTTCTTGAATAATTATTTATTGTAAGTAAAAAAATATAGTTTCGATTTGAAATCATTGCTATGTAATCAGCAAAAATAGGTGAGATTTTTTTACCATTTTGAAAGACAATTAATTTATTCGAATGAAAACGTCTGTTTTCTAGAAGTTATATAAGAAACATAGTCACAAAAAGTGGGTGTGGCCTTGAAGAAACCCTCATAAATGCAGGGTAGCGACTGACTGTCCCAAAAAAGATGACAGTATGACATACCTATATTTAATCACCTAAAATGATGCGCTCATATGCCCGAAATCATATTTAAACAATAATGGCATAAAAGTATCTATTAAATAAAGCCAATATCATAAACATTAATATTATTTTGATGCGTTTTTTTATTATGGTTATGCAATGCAATATAGGGGAGTCTGGTGGTGTCCATTCTTTGTACATGACCGTACCAGTCCCTTTTTCGCTGTCTGCTCCATCTTATAATATCCTCAACCTCACATATCTCTCTTATTCTGGTGTTCCTCACGCGATCTCTCAGTGTCTTGCCTGCTATCGTCCTCAGTGTCTTCATTTCGGAGGTTCTCAAAACTTGTTTGGCCCTTGCTTCGACGCCATATTTTATGTAAACGCTCTAAAAAAACACGAATTATATGTATGTATGTATAGATATCTAGCTTATACTAAGTAGGTCATGTTTTGGATAGATACGAACACGGATCAGTAGTGTCACAGATGTTATCTCTTTGTTTTTAATAATGAGAGCGATGTGATTATTGATTGCGATAGATCTTCAATTAGTGCATATTAAATTAGTATACATAATTAAATGACTACTAATATTTTGTAATAGCCGCGTTCATAATAATCTATTTCGCAAGGGCCACAGATTATCTAAGTTTAACCATTAGATCCCGACATAAAGTTTTAATTAACTTATGTTGTATCACGATATATAATAACTATTACACGCTTGTCTAATGCTATTGCAACATCTAGACGAGTGTCAGCTAGAATTGAGAAAATCTGAATAAAACGCTGAATTAACCGAAGCGGTGACGCGAAATCGATCGGTTATATTTACGAAAGTGATAAACACTTTTAGCGAAACGATTCATAGAGAAAACCATTAATCATTTCGCTAGAAAATAACCGCTCGTTTACCTTTTTTAACGCTGCACGCATTTGATACAACATTTTTTTTGATAAGTAAATGAGATGATTTCTTACAGTATTATCAATCCGCTTCTAATGCAAAACCTGAGTAATCTCTTGCAAGCTATCAAAATATATCTTTAGTCATGATATTGTAATAAAATGTTATCACATATGTACGTTTATGAATGTACGCAGTTATTTATTACGATTATGTATGAATTTGACTGGCAAAAGAAGGATAAAAGTAGGATAAATGCCGTAGAATTGAGATCTCTCAGAAGAATGTGTAGAAAACGATATCTAATAGAGAATAACAAACGAGGAAATAACGAAGATGAAAGGCAGATGATTGGATTGTAAGTAAAACTAAAAAACGATCCCTGAGATCGTTTGGACATATGCAACGAATGGATGCGAGAAGAATTATTAAAATGTTGTATATAAGCAGTGTGAGTGAAAAGAGAAGCCGTGGAAGACCAATGAAAGCATGGGACGACCAAAATTATCAAATACTAAATAAACTACATAAAATAAACTTTTTTAAACGACCAAAATTATCAAATACTAAATAAACTACATAAAATAAAAATTGTTAAGAGATATTGTAAGAAAATTACAGGAAGGAGGAATATCCAATACATTGATAAAGACTGTCCAAGATCTATACACCAATTGCAAAACGAAAATTAAGGTTGACAATGAACTGTCTAGGGAAATTCCTACAAGCAATGGTATAAGACAGGGAGATAGTTTGAGCCCCTTTCTGTTCAATTTTATTATGGACGAAATTATAGAAGAGGTAGCTGGCCTGGGACTAGGTTATAAAATGGGCAGTAAAACTGTGAATGTCATTTGCTATGCGGACGATGCCGCATTAATAGCAGAGTCTGAAGATGACCTGCAAAGAATGTTGTACAAATTCCACACAGTATCCCAAAGGCTAAATATGGCTATATCAGTCAACAAAACAAAAAGTCTCACTATATCTAGGCAACCTGCAAGATGTAAACTGACTGTTGATGATATACCTGTGGAGCAGGTGATGAGTTTCAGGTATTTGGGAGTGGAGATCTGCAGCCAAAGTGACCTTTATACCGAAGTACGTGAACAAGTCAGTAAAGCCTCTGCCGTGTCAGGATGCCTGAAGAATCTGGTCTGGAAAAACAAGCACATGCGTATCGACAGCAAGATCAGAATCTACAAAACATGCGTGCGACCCATCATGACGTACGCTGTAGAGACGCGGGCTGACACTGTGCGAACCAAGGGACTACTTAGAACATCGGAGATGAAGGTCCTAAGATCAATTACTGGAAAAACCCTCCGAGATCGTGTCCGCAACGCAGACATAAGGAAAACCTGCGAAATAGAGGATATCGTTCAGTGGAGTAGATCCAGAAGAAGATACTGGAGGGACCATGTAGCCCGAATGGATGGTGACAGACTTGCATATACAGCCGCCTATGAAATTCCTTCCGGACACCGCCCACCTGGAAGACCGCCTAAGAGATGGAGGGACAGCTGGATCTCATCATCCGACGAGATATGATTTCTGTGTCACAGATCGTCAGATCTATCAAAAGAAGAAGAAGAAGAAGAAAATTAACTTACATTCGACGCCAAGTGAATGAAAAATATTGCCAATTTAAAAGTTGAATAAGAAACTTTTTTATTCTATAAATACCATCACATTGTGTCGTGGATTCATATTTAAATAAATGTTTGAAAACATTATATTTTCACAACACATTTTTGCTTTTTTCACAAACATGTTTCGGAACACAGAAGTCCATCCTCAGCGTAATTTTTAAGCAGACAGGAATCTCTTAAAATTTCTACACTGAGTTAGAGATTCTGTGCCCCGAAATATATTTGTGAAAAGTAAAAAAATGTGTTGTGAAAATACAAAGTTTTCACAAAGTTATTCAAAAGAAAAATGTTCACAATAAATTGCCAAATAATAAAATAAATAATAATTCGTAATATTTTATTTTAGCAATAAAATAATAAATGTTTTCTGGGATCATGTTGATTTGGTTGGTATACCAGTTATTGAAATAGGCTTATGAATCTTGCTACATGTTATGTCATCGTATAAAATATTTTAACCGTCGACTAAAATCTTATAATATGACATCTATTACGTCATATTTGCCAGACAAGATTATTCTGCAGTGCCTATAAAGTAACCGAGCGCCTACACACGTGATTGGTCCAACAATGTGCCTGTTATCACAGCGAGTTCCCAAGCATTGCGTATGTTATTACCCAACTTCTCATTTTTATCTCAGCGTAAAAATAACTCAACCTGAAAATACGAGCGAAGCCAGGGGCTAAAGTGCCTGGATTATTACCATAATATCCGTTCAAATCTTCGTAACGAGTTTAACGTTTTTACATATAGATATTATTGATTAACGTCTACGCACCTTGTTAGTGCTTATTAGTTATTATATTAATCTTATGCTTAGTTGAAGAGGGTCCATATCAATTATACTTGTAATAAATGCGTATACAATAAAATATGTCACATAAGAAGTCTCGTTAGATTTAAATTTTAAACCGTTTGTGTATAATTAGAAACACTAAAAACATTCGCGTTAATATAAACATATCTTTGAATACATTCAATTCCTAATTTTTTTTACATTATTACTACCTATTATTTTGTGTAAAACATACAGCATATAAGTATTATTTTTAATGGAAGTCACATGTTTCACATTCAAATTTAAATATATCCTAGTAAGGCGAAACATGTCACTCCCATACAATATTATTAAACTCCTTTTGGTGCCGTGCCAGGTCCCCCCAACGTTGGCGATCACTACAGCAAAGGTATTCGCCATAGTGATTTCTGGGAAAAGGTGACCAGAGTGGTTTCCCGTTGCCTTCTCTGGTGGATTTTTCTGTCGGGGTTACCTTCCCTTAGCTGGTTGGATCTGGTTTGGAGGCGCCAGAAACTCGCCTTTCATCCCCTCGTTATCTGCTGTGATCACACGGTTATGAGTGTGATCCCATTGCCCGGGGTTCGCGACAGGGACGCTAACGAGTTGGACTAGTCAGTAGTGTTGCCGGTGGAATGCGACTGGGCGTTTCGCAGCATTTTATAGAATCACACCCTCCAGCAAGATGTGACTCGCCGCGACCCTACTGACAATTCGAACCCCTGTAAAACATATATTTCTCCCAATATTTTATACTAATTATGGAGGCATACTTCATTTTTAAGCAACGGTAATTCATGTCTCTTGTTTATAATATCAAATCTCTTATATTTTATAATACTCGAGTACAATATCATTTTTTATTAATGACCTAGCAAGGAAAAATATATCATTCATTCATTTCTCGGCGCTACATCCCGGTGTGGGACTTGGCCTCCTCCACAAATTTCTGTCCCTGGCCATCTCTCTCCATTCCCCAGCTCCTTCCATTGTGTCCCAATCCTCTTCCACGAAATGCTCCTATCTTTTCCTCGAGTAAAGGCCATCGTATTGGTGTTCGTAATTCTGTTCTTTTTATTTACCATGCAGGGTGATTAGCCCTGCGATGAACCCTCCTTTATTCACAAATAGTCATTGTTTGATGTTTTTATATTGTCAGGCTGTTTAAATGATTGTAGCACATTAATGAATTTTTGCTCGATAACAATTCCGGTGCCATCAAGTACTTTATTAAAGAAAATTTCAATTTTAATTTGAAATTAATTCTAAACAGGTGTCAAAATAAATCATCTAGAAAATAATCATTATATTTAATATTTAATAATTACTCTATAAATATATAGAGGATATTTTAAATAATACTAAATATGATCATTGTTTTTACGAAAAAAATAACAATTTTTTTCAATGAAATACTTACCTTGATTTTGCTATACAAATTATCATACCTTCATCTTGCACAGGATTGATTAGATTATCCTAAAGCACACATATAAATAATATTAGGTAATTTTGTGCCAACCCTCATGTATGGAAGTGAAGCTTGGAGCTGGCAAAAGAAGAATGAAAGCAGGATAAACGCCGTAGAAATGAGATCACTAAGAAGAATGTGCGGGAAAACGTTGTATGATAGAATACCGAACGATGAAATAAGAAAGAAATGTAAGGCAGATGACTGCATCATTAATAAAATTAAAAAAGGATCCCTGAGATGGTTCGGACATATGGAACGAATGGATGAGAGTAGAATGGTTAAAAAGTTTTACACAAGCAGCGTGAGTGGGAAAAGAAGCCGAGGACGACCGAGGAAAACATGGCATGACCAAATTAATCAATTACTAAAAGGCGGCCACATTCGAAGTCGGAACAACCGACGTGCGTGCATGGTAAGATGTATGGATGTAGAGGAAGCTCGAGAGGTATGCCAGGACAGGCCAGTGTGGCGATCCATCCTCTCTGCCTACCCCTCCGTGGAAATGGCGTGATGGTTAGTTAGTTTAGGTATTTTTAAAAGCGGTATCAATTCTTGTATTGTACAAAAAATTAATGTATGTCTACATATTATTTTAATATTATTCACCCGTTTGTCTCATAGCCGAAGTGAATGCCAAGGAAATCGTTTCTACTTTTTTTCTCCACTCTCCGTGTCATTAGGCTAATAATAGAATGAACTCTCGGTCAGGTACCACGATAAATCATACGAAATGTGTTATTTATGAGCGCTCTTTGCATTACATCTTCAGAATCTTCTCGTTTGAATGTCACGGCCTAAAATACTCCGAAACATAAAGGAAGAACTTTTTGTTCTCATTGCGGGTTCTTTTACAAGATGTCTTTCTAAACCAGACAACACCGGAGTGAATAATATACACGTGCATGTACGAACACAGTCCAAACGCTCAAGAAATTGTTTTTGTAAGACATCTCCATACTAGATGATGGATCTACCTCGAGTTGGACATGTGAAAACGGGAGAAAATATGCCTCGTGTTAGAATCTTGTCCCATACACGCATTTAGAGTCCGCTGAAGTCTGACCAATCGCTTCTGTGTATAATGACTGTCAAGTAGTCAGGGGTGTACTCAACACTTCCGATATCGTCAAGTACTTTATTAAAGAAAAATTCAATTTTAATTTGAAATTAATTCTAAACAGTTAATTCTAAACAGCTGTCAAAATAAATCATCTAGAAAACAAGCATTATATTTAATATTTAATAATTACTATATATAATAACTAGTATCATACTTTTAATGGGAAGCGGAGAACCCCCAGACACTATTACATAAGATATTTCAAATAATACAATTTATACATTTCAAACTAAATTAAGCATAATAATTAAATAAAACAACGTTTTTTTTAACCCTTAACGTACCGTGTTCAAAACAAAACGCTTGCTCCCATGTGGTAAGTTCAGTTTACCGCTAACTTTATCTTAATATCAAGCATATGACTAGATGAATCAAAATTTAATTTATGTCATCTTGTAGGGAATTTCATTAGGAATAGATCGATATCTATAACATACATGGATTATTTGAAAAACATATCATTATTAATTTTTTTCTGGAACCATGCGATTTCTGATATGTAATGCGTCATAGCATACGAGCGACTAAACATCAGGTATAAACTTGTCTGCGCGCCGCGGCCGGCGGGGCGAAGATAAAGGCACCTAGGCAAAATGTATAGTACGTTCAAGACAACGAGTACGTATTAATATTTGTCCCTTTTGGTAAAGTGTTAATATTTTCACAGTTCTGATATTATTAACTTACGTGCTGCGTTTTCATCCAGTCGGTATTATTACGTACCTATTGAAAAGGTCAAAGATATAATTTATAATACGTTCAAAACAGCGAGTAAGTATTTGTCACTTTTGATAAAGTTGTAAATATTAGCAAAACAAATTCTACCTTAACACGAATGAAGGTGAGGGCAGTCTTAGAAAATATTTTTTTTTGGGATGAAGGAAGTAATTTTTTGCTTTTTTTTTTATTACGAAATATTGAGAACACTTCAATGGAGGATTACAATTTTTTTATAATATTAGGGTCCATAGGTTTTAAGAAAATCAACTTTAAATTGGCAGTGGAAACTCAATTGACCACATGGCAACGCGACGGTTAACTACTTCCACTTTTGTCTTTATTTCGACAGCGACCGGTTTCGCCAGGCTCGCTGGACTAGTCTGTCGATGCCACCGAGCCTGGCGAAACCGGTCGCTGTCGAAATAAAGATAAAAGTGGAAGCAGTTAAAAAACACCGTTTTATTTAATTATTATTCAGAATGAACTTCCATCAAGAGATTTCAATAAAAACATTTCGTGTTTTTAAGCATCATTATCTTTTCATTTTCATTTCATCATTTTCTCAAAATTGCTGTAGTGCTGCTCAGCGAACGCGTGCCCCATTGATGCGAAGAGGTGATAGTCAGATGGCGCCAGGTCGGGGGAGTACGGCGGGTGCAAAAGGATGTAACAAAATCACTTTGCCATGTCTTCTGGCTCATTCTGGTCGTCTTTCGATCAATGCATGATTTAAATTAATCATTTGTTGGCGATAGAGTTGTGATCGTCCAGCTGACGACAAGTGCTCCATCTAAAATAACAATATGTGTTAAATTATTTTTCTTTGTTATTTTATTTTATATTATTGTATTTCAGATAATTTGTTTTAGATTTATTATGTAGGCGTCGAACGATCGAAGTGCGCGCGGGAGATGCCTTTTGGTGGCGATGAGGTTCGCAACCCATCACACCGCGTCTCTCGCGATGGCGAAAAGAGAAGGATGGGGTGCCGCATCGATTAAAGTGTGGCAGTCCATTCTTTCTGCCTACCCTTTCGGGGAGACGGCGTGATGGTTAGTTAGTTAGTTAGTTTATCTTTTCATTATGATAATTTGTCGTACTATTAATTATATTATTATATAATTATAACGTATCATTACATACCAATAAACATTTAAAGTAACGACCTTCGTGACAGAATGGCGAGATCTTTGACTGCCACACCGATGATCCCGGGTTCGATTCCCGGCGATGGCAGTGAGATCGTCACACGATCTTAGGTCTGGTGTAGAGTTCACGTGACAATAAAATGACGATAGATTAGCTACCTATCACTTGTCACGCGAATCACTATTATAGCTATACCCGATTTGGATCACGCTGTAATGATGTAAAGAGCGATTCAGAAAAAAATATATAATAATAATGTAGATTATACGAGTAAAGTGTCATTAACTTCCGACACCTATCATGACGAATCTATTTTTACAATTAATACATTTTGATGTAAATAGCATTAGATACAACGAAGATGTAATGGAATAAATGAGATATTTGTATTAAGTTATAGATTATCCATGGTTTTGGTCAAAACGCTGTGATATTAATATTATTTAATTTTTATGAAATTGTCGCGAGAACTGTTTCGCCAATCAATGTTGACATCATCAGGTGTTACAATAAACAAGAGTTGATTGTAATACCAGATAATGCCAACATTTGTTGGCGAAAGAGTTCGAGAAATTATATAAATATACTGGGTTTTTATAAAAGTGTTATTAATTCTAAACAGTTGTATCTCAATAGAGACGAATATGTAAATTATTTGGAAACAGAATATGGCGGTCGAGGCGCATGCCTGATGCCTAACATGGGATGATGTTAGGCATCAGGCATGCGATAGAGTCGGGTGGAGAAGTTTCCTTGCGGCCCTATGCACCACGGAGGTGTGACAGGACAAAAAGTAGAAGAAGAAGATTTTTAAAAGAAATACATTAGATAAAAATGTGAACACTCTAATTTTTTTAACAGTACATTTAAAATGACCTATAGGTACGCACCATAGTACCTTTAAAACTTTTATCCGAAGCTAAAAAAAAACGCCTTTCTAAAGTGTCTTTTTATTTGAATATTTGTGACACAATATTTTGGGCCATAATTTGTTTTTAATACAACTTGATGGATTATGGATACACCGCACCTATTTTTTAATATTTATCTTATATGTTACGAGGGCCGACGTATTTATTATGACGTGACCGATTGCGACGTTAGTAATTTTGTCACACGTAAATCAGATCTTTTGTAATTTAAGATAACATTATCGTTTTCGGCATCATTATTTATCTCAAACAAGACGAACGTCATATCATTAAAATTTCTGGATTATTTGTATGTAAAAGTGAATTGATTAAAAATTACATCCGTTTTATTTATTGGAACACTGACAATTGCTTTTAGGGGTGTTTGGTTGCGATCAGTTAGCCTTCCGCCGGCCCTGCCGATTCTGCAATCAGCTGTACCATTGTCGAGCAGTGGGTCTGGTGGAGTCAGAGCCTCCTCAACTGGCTGCGAGTTGCACACAGATTTGCCTCGCCGGTTTTCCCAGTGTTGGTCAGGCAGCCGAGCGCTGCGGTCGTGCGCGCGCTTTGGGCGGGAACTTTATCCGTTGAAAAAAAAAACAGTAGAAAGTCGCGCGAGTTCTTTGTTCCGCAATTTTTCAAATACTTTGGAGGTCTCGCTATTTTGACATAATTGGTGCGTTACCTTCTCTCGGTGACTAATGATGTTTATAAATGAATAGTGACTGTTCTACATATTTCCGAACTGGAAAAATTTATAGTTTTTAGTGGTGCTATTTCTTTTAGTGTTTTTATTGTTGGAAAACGCTTTTGGCCTTTGCGATACGGGATGTTTGAATGATTTCGTCTCTTAGATAACTCTTCGGGAAGTGTTCCAAAGTTCTGCGGGTTAATTGGTTTGATACTACACTTGTCAGTCTCCGTTGCGCTTATTTCAATTTATATTAATTGTTGTTCCTATCACTTACCATGTGTATCATACACAGACCGGCTGAAATTCTTTATTACACACACCAAAATAAATAATTGATTTTGTATTAGCTAGCCAAGTAGCCAAGGTCAATGACAATTTAATTTAAATGAAAGGTTTTATTGCTATCGAATGTATAAATCATTATTTTATTATACAAACCAACTCATTCGAGTCAATTAATAATCAATTCGAAACCGTTAATTATATTCATATAAAATGAATTTACTCTTAATTAATTTTTATTTATTAATTATTAATATATATTTTAATTAATTATATTTAAATTATTAATACAAAAGAAAACATCGGTTTTCTAGAAGTAATATTTTTATGAGAATACCATGTTTCGCCTTATTAAGGCATTATCAAATATCATAGCATGTCGATACATGGTATTCCAATAAAATAAAATAAATTTTAAAGTAATCATACATTTTAATCTGTATTTATTATTAAATACGGAGTTTTATATCATTCTTCATAAAACATAAATATTTATATTTCTTTACACTAGGTCAATTCGTCTTAAATTTGTGATAAGAACGTTTTTATGTTTTATATAAATATAACTATAAAAATGCTTATCACCATTTATTCCTGAACTCTTTGATCTCTTAGTAAAATAGAATTAGGGAATAATAGTTTGTATTATATTTTTTACGTAGTATTTTTATTGGAAGATCATTCATAGCATTAACATAATAAAAATAACATTTCGTTTTCCAGATTTTTACATGGTTGTTACATATTTCCCATTTTCTAATGTATTTTGAAATGTCATTTTGCAATGTTTAAGAGACAATAAATTATTAGTTAAGTATATTAATATCTATGAGTATTATGCAAACTTAATTTACTACTCCTCAATAAGTTTTTTTTCTCTTTTTTGCTCTTCATTAAAAAAAAAATATTATTATATTTTCTCCCACGAGTAATAAAATGAAAAAAAAAAATAGTATTAGAGGCACAATGGTTATGATCAAACTTTAGGCAAGAAATGCTTGTGATTATCTCTCTGTATCTATGCTTAATTGGTGAAATCCTCTTGGATTCAATTAACTATTTCCTATTTCCCATATTCGACGAAAATATTCTAGAAAATTCTAATATAGATTTGAGATATATGTTGATATATATTTATACGAATAACAGAAATATGTTAGCATAACCAATCGCGGTAGTCTATATATATTTATATGTATATATTAGGTTCACTAACAGTTTGGTTTGGACATATGGAACGAATGGTTGGGAGAAGAATGCTTATAAATAATTGTATGGCATGACCAAATTAATCAATTACTAAAAGGCGACTAAATTCGAAGTGGGAAAATTTACTAATAAGACATTACAGACAGCACAAATGTTTAAGGCAAAATTCGACTAGCGTGCGTGTTACGAAGTATGAATGTAAAGGAAGATCGAGAGGTATCTCAGGACAGATCAGTATGGCGGTTCATCTCTCTGCCTACCTCTCCGGAAACGGCGTGATGGTTAGTTAGTTATATGTACATACATATTACTATATACTTGTAAGTGTAAACGTGCTCAGAAATTGTAAGAGAGAAAGTATGGCGTAAGTTTTATAATTCTTTGTATGATCTTTCATAAGAAAATAAATCAGCCTGAATTTGTACGAAAAATGTTATCCCTAGTTTTCATTTAGTTGCTTTAAATATATATTTTTTTAAATTAATCTTGAATAGATTGGGTAAAAAAAAGTCTATTTACAAAGTATTTTATATGAATATGTAACAACATGTTAGATTACTATAATATAATATGTTCTAGCGGTTTCGATTTATATTATCATATTATTATAATATTTTTGCCGAAATAATAAAATTTAATATGTTTGTATGTGTTAGACAAACAAAAAAAGTATATGTATTTTTTGATATACATAGTCTTTTCAAACTATGATAAGAAGCTATTAGTTACTGGTTGGACATATTTAAAATTAATTAAACAGTTTTTTTGTGTATTTGGTATACATCCACTATATTTTTGAGAATGAGGGCCTACCAGTTTCGCTCTATGAGAGCTTCCTCAGGGCTTTATACATACTCTTTAATTAATAGTATTTTCAGGAAAATTATATTAAAATAATTTTCGCACGTCATGCCATTTGTTTGTGGTGACCAAATAAATTATTATAATTTATCACACTCGGAGATAATCCAATAAATTGATGAACACTCATAACATCGTTGTATGCAGCCTCTCAATTACCTGTTGCACTAGGCTGAGTAGAAAGTTGCCACACGTAACTAAAAATGATAATATTATTTGTAAAGAATTACTCTTGAAGCTTTTCTCTAATGTTTATTAAGATACTGGTAGATGGCTCGTGGACAGACGTTCAGGTTTTCAATTCCGGATAATTGTTTTCTCCCTTTTCTCTTCTTACGTCTAGTTTGATATTTTACATTAGATGACTGTGTGTATGGTGGTATAGCCGTATAAGTGTAGTCTGCCGAGTGATAAGTGTGGGTAGGCAGGTACTTACATCATGAATTATGGCTGCGTTGATACAAACATCTCCCTGCAGATGATTCTGTTTCAAAAATAGCCTCATATAGTCATTTTCATTTACTCCGGTTAACTCCACCAAATATACGAGTACCTTATCCAACACATTATTTTTATAGTTGATATACATTTTTTCATGTTACGTTTTTTAAGTCCCTTTCATTCTTATTCACATCATTAACGCATTCTTTGATAAAAAATATATATAACTGTTAATTCAAAAACTTTGTTTTATATCACAAATTGTATTTATTTTACTTTACGACAGCTGTTTCATCAACCAATGTTGACATCAATAAATACAATTTGTGATATAAAACAAAGTTTTTGAATTAACAGTTATAAAATGTTAAAATATCATAGTGTTTCGGCCAAAACAATGGACTATTTAAAAAAAATAGTTCACTTTTAACCATCACTTATTTATTTGGTTTACACGTTTGACATTCTTTCATTTTAATGTTTAAGATACATACATTTTATAGTCCACGTTTTTACTGCATTTATATAATTAAAAAAAAAAAATTTGCCAGTAATATGCTTCACTTCCATATAAAGGCACTTTTGTATAATGCCGTAAGACATGTATTTAAGACATTTTAATATCTGCATACGTGCAATGATTTGTTACACCAGAATCCTGTTAAGAGGCGTTTCTTTATCCGAGGCGGTGATTGTTAACCCTTTGAATTCCAGTTTTTTGTATTTATTACATGTAACTTCAAAACATAAGAAAATTTAAGATGAAAAAATAAAATACAGATATGACAAACATACTGAAATGCACAAAAATATCTGAATATGTTTAGTACCCTTTTCTATATATTTTTCATCACTTTGAAGTTTTTCGACTTTTACTCTAGACGGGGTCACTGTTTTGTTCCTCTTAGTGCGCCAGCCTCGGAACAAATTTACATTTGTTACCACCAAAATGTGGTCTGTTCCGAGTTCGGCCCCTCTGAACACTCTGGTATCTACAGTGTCCGCCCGTAATCTAGAGTAAACGATGACGTAATCGATAGTCGTCCTTTCATTCCCTCTCTCCCATGTGTACTGGTGGATCATTCAATGATCAATCAATCTTTATCATCAATCAATCGTCAATCATCCCCCTTATATGAACTATATATCGCTTGGATAAGTCCTACACTATCATTTGCCGCAAGAAACAGTTCAATAACGAATATTTCGGATCAAAGGCGGTGGTTATAATTATTATTTATTAAATTATTTGATAAGATTGACCCTGAAGAGTAGGCAAACACGGTGGATCTAATATTTTTTCAACAATCTTTGTATTTCATACTATTTTAACATATGGTATCTATTCGATGATTTTCGTGGCAGAGTGGCAAAAGCTATGACTGGCACCCTGCGATGGCAGTGTTATTGTCACACTGTCTTTGTTCTTGTGTAGAATTCACGTGACAGTAAAATGGCGATAGATTAGCTACCTATCACATGTCATGAGAATCAATAGCTAAAAAGTTGTGTACATTAAATTGGGTTCAAATAACCTGATGTATACAAATAATGTGGAAAAAAAACGGGATACTACCACATTAAAAGCCAAAATGGCATCTCAAGAACCAGCAAAAATGTTATACTTTGTTGCAAATCAATCACTTGGATTGAAACTGTCAAAAGGATCTATGAAAAGAGTCATCACATGCATATAAATATACACTATAGATCACCAGGACTATTGTTATGGTACTAATACCTGTTCAAATAGGGATTGGGGCAGAGAAGGGCGTTCCCACCACATACCAGCGGCTCCCTTTCGTCAGCCTCGCTCATGCACTTCCTAGGCTTGTTCCTCATCCATCTGGGACTTACGTTCAATATATACCAATCGCAAGGGGATACCAGACCGCATTTAATCTAATCGCCTTCGTTATTTGAATTTTTAGAATGTCGCAAATGCGGCGCCAACGGAGTGCAATGGGTTAATATTCCCTGTCACATCGCGACTCGTCTGCCCGCTCGGTCTGGCTGGTAGACGAGTCGTGGTCAGACGACGTTGGGTACCGTAATCTCAGGCACCCGCCGCAGTCGTCTCAGCATGATATTAATTCCGATGATAGGTTAACTGCTATTGGAAGATAATTGCGCGCATCTCAAATTGATATGAAGTTTTAGTATACAAATATAAGTAATATTTTCGTTGCTTATAACACGTGGTGTCTATTCGTAATGCTTGTTTTTATTTTTATGAATTTTTAATATATTTAAATAATATGGGTATATTTAAATAAAGTTTTCAATTAAAATTTAAAACACTGTTATAATATCCCAATTTTTTTTTATTTACTGAGAGTGTCGCGACAGCTGTTTCGCCAACCGATGTTGGCATCATCAATTGTTACAATAAACTTTTAGATAACTGATTATGTCATAATCGGTTGGCGAAACAGCTGTCGCGACACTCGGTGAATAAAAAGAAATTGTGATATTATAACAGTGTTTTAAATTTTAACAGTAATAATGTTGAAGTATCATAGTGTTTCGGCCAAAACAATGGACTATTTAAATAAAGTTTATAAAGAAATACTTTAAATACCACTTTTTATCTCTATTTCAACAGCGCCCTATATCGCCAGACTCACTGATATCGACAGACTGCTCAGTCTGTTCCGTCAGATTTTTATCTGTGGATGCTAGCCAGCCTGGCGAAACCGGTCGCAATCGAAATAACGACAAAAGTGAAAATAGTGTAATTTTGATATTATTTTTAAATATGTATTACAATATTTGCTGTACAGTTTACATATATTTTTCATATTTCAATCGTTCTGTTTAGACCTCTTATACAGAATCTCATAATATTATTTTGAATTTTTACAAATATAAATTATATACAACTCGTAATTCTTATAACATACCTACATGCATGTTATGTGATGCATTGGGCCTACGGGTATTTCCGTTTTTAATCACATGCAATTGTATATTATTTGATACTAAAGGAAATAATAGTATATATAAATAGAACTGTTCATGTTTTTTGCTTTGTTTTTAATGCTTAGCATCTTAGTTAATAAATCTAAATAATTAGCATGAAACCGGAAGCTCAAACCGGATTCGTTAGTACAAGTGCCCTGCAGCCTGGATGCGGGTACCTGTCTCTTGTAAATCTTCACATTCGTTATGTACACACACTTTGTATATCGAATTCCCCTTAGGCCACATAATAGATATTTGGGCACTCGAGAAGCATTCAAACTGTTGCTAAGATTTTTTGCGGATTCTGTACCCATCGTAAAACGCACCTGCTTCCCGTATTGTCCGCGAAAGATGAGATCTTTTATCCACTTGAGCTCGAAGATAGATTTATAATACATAAATTACCGTTCTTGGTTTAAGTATGCAATACACCTGGCTATTAAATTCGAATAGTGGCTTAACCAAACATTATTTTACACTTATTAAAGTACGTAGACTACGTGCACGATCGAACTTTGTATTTAAAAAAAGTGTCGTGATTAAAGTCTTTGAATTTTTAAGTAAATAGTGTCAACAGTTTGCCCATTAAAACTGACAAGATGTTTTTGCCATTACAGAAACATCTGGAGTTTCTAGGTCGTCGTGAAATTAAATTCGTTATAAATTAGTTAGTTAAATTTATTTTGAATACTAACTAACTAACTAACTAACCATCACGCCGTTTCCCCGGAGGGATAGGCAGAGAAGATGGATCGCCACATTGTTCTATCCTGACAAAACTCTCGTATCTCTTCTACATTCACATCGTGACATGCACGCTCGTCGGTTGTTCCTACTTCGAACATGGCCGCCTTTCAGTAATTGATTAATTTGGTCATGCCATGTCTTCCTTGGCCTTCTTCGACTTCTTTTTCCATTCACACTACTTGTATATATCTTTTTAACCAGTCTTCCCTCATCCATTCGTTCCATATGTCCAAATCATCTTAGTGACCCTTTCTTGATTTTATTTATCACGCATTCATCCGCTTTACATTCCTTTTTTACTTCATCATTAGATATTCTATCGTACATTGTTTTTCCGCATATCCTTCTTAGTGACCTCATTTCTACGGCATTTATCCTATTTTCATCCTTCTTCTGCCAACTCCAAGCTTCACTTCCTTACACTTCGGCACTAGAACTCCATTGTGCACTGCCATCTTCGCTTCAGTATATAATTTTTTTGCGGTAATGACTTTGAGTGCACCATTTATTTTGTTTCTAGCTCCAACCCTTCTTCCGATATCTTTCTCCATTTTTCCATCTCTTTATTATTCCATCTTTATTTTGAATAGTCTAGTATAACGGTCTTATGGAAACACGTCATGATTTAAATCATTTTTCGACTTCTTGGATTCGTTCTAAAAATAGCCTCGAAAAGTGCTCACTCCTTGTAGTATATAGTCTAAGGTTATCCAAAATGATTCGCCCACTCCCACCGAGGATATAATAATAATCTTGCGGCAGCGTGGAGCTTACATGTAGCCAGCTCCAAAGCAGTCGGTGTGTCGCCCACCTATTCGTTAAAGGACCGGTGATTCACGTGCCTTATGTATTCACAATTTAATCGGGCATGTCCGTAATAAATATACATAAATCATTTCATTTCGTGCTCATATCGAGAGAATTTGTGGCATTGCAATGAGGATGTTGGGCTTCACCATTCGGACCGGAAGGGTTTTCAGAGATCCCAATGACCTCAATGTGATGAAGTAAAAAAGGAATATATCGGTTGAAGCGAAGGACATTGGAGTTCTAGTGCCGACCCTTATGTATGAAAGTGAATCTTGGAGTTGGCAGAAGAAGGATGAAAATAGGATAAATGCTGTAGAAATGAGGTCACTAAGAAGGATATGCGGAAAAACAATATACGATAGAATATCTAATAATGAAGTAAGAAAGGAATGTAAAGCGGATGAATGCGTGATAAATAAAATCAAGAAAGGGTCACTAAGATGATTTGGACATATGGAACGAATGGGTGGGGGAAGAATGGTTAAAAAGATATATACAAGTAGTGCGAATGGAAAAAGAAGTCGAGGAAGGCCAAGGAAGACATGGTATGACCAAATTAATCAATTACTGAAAGGCGGCCATGTTCGAAGTAGGGATCAATCGACGATCGTGCATGTCACGATGTGTGAATGTGGAAGAGTCGCGAGAGTTATGTCAGGATAGAACAATGTGGCGATCAATAAATCTCCGGGGAAACGGCGTGATGGTTAGTTAGTTAGTTAGAGTCCAATGACCTCAAAGAGTCCTATAGAACTAATTGGTTCTGAGCAGACTCGAAAAAGTTTCTGTGATAGAGTCCTCACGAGGCGAGATATTCCATTATGCTGGAAAGGGTTTAGAAAAAAATTCGGAGGTATGTATCTCTAAATGAATAACTATGGAACCTGTGCATGGCTCTATCCCACGGCATTTCTTTTGGGAATGTTTGGCACCAACCATCTGCAGCTTTGAAGAGATGGGTTTCTCATAACCATTTTTTAAAGATTAATCAGGGGATATTTCGAGAACTCGGCCGTGTAGAAGGGTCATTTTGTTCCTGGTAGATATCTTTGACAGCGCCAGCATACATACGAGTATATTGGTTTATCTATTGGCCGCCAGAACCAACCTGCCTCTGATGACACTGGCGGGAAGATCAATCAGTCTGCTGAACATGATCTCCTTGGAGATCGACGTCTTTCATATGAAAGTACGTTCAGAAAATTTTAGAGAATATCTTGTCTTCCTAAAGTCGGACTATCTCTCGTGCGTTCTTGGTATTTTACCTGTTCCCAAATAGATGATTTAAACAGTTTAATCCTCTTCCTTCTATATACGCCATACTTTGTGCTGTTATGATGCTTTATTTCAGTTTTTCTTTTTTATGTACTTTGTATATACAACACTTATGTATATTAATAAAAAAATTACATAGACATGTTTCGGACAACCAATCCTTCTTCAGTTAAAGCAATTAAAAATAAAGAAAGTATTATAAATAATCAAATAAATTTAACGTCAAGTTCAATCTTTGATTTATTTCCTTTGTTGTAAGTAATTACCTAAACCCCAATGAGAACTTTAAATTATTATTTTAAATTGAATCATAATATTTGCAATAACAAAAGCATAAACGTTCCAAAATAATCTTTATAACATCTGTCAGATCATGTAAACAATTTTTATAATATTTTAAAAATGTTTCTTTATAATATGTATCACTGAAGAAGGACTGGTTGTCCGAAACATGTCTATGTAATTTTATTTTTTTAATATTAGTGTTATACAAAGTATATAAAAAAATTAAAAGTGAAATAATGTTTAATCCTCGTTCAGATTTGGGAAAATCTTTCAATTGTTTACACGGCTTACTAGCGCATGCGTCTGAAACAACTCAAGCTATTATCATCTTGTCTAATGTCAAATATTCCATTATCGTGTCATGACATGGCGCAGCCTTGAGAAACGTAATCTACCGCACGAGTCAATACACTCTAAACAACAAAAAAACTAGCATTTTCCATCTATTAGATGTGACACGTTATCCTTGATTAAGCTCACGCAAGTTTCTTTGGCGCGTATTTCATCATTAGCGGAGTCTGGTAATCATAAAAGACCGGACCACATTCCGGAAACAAGCAGTTAGCAATAATTGTAACAATGCGTTGGTTTATCATGTAGTATCATTAGGAGCTCCCACGGGGGACCAGTGAAATCATAACATCTTAACAACGCGGAATTCCGTAGCACTCAGCACAGAATTTAAATTTAGAACATGTTATGTTAATACACAAAATCAATTACATGATTATACCCTTAAGGTTTTATAATGGTCAACTATTGTAGTGATTTTTGAAAATCTCTGTAGATACTCAAAATAATTATTTCCTATTTATTCTTTATCTTCTTGTTGTTCCTCTTCTATCTATCGGAGGTTGGACTGGACATCTTGGGTATTTTTTTACTTTGAATACAGCAGCTCTTATCAAGGATGTTGTACTGCAACTGAACTATAATAGAAGTTTTATATTCAGGATTTTTTTTTTGTATACAACAGGTCATTTGAACCCAATTACTGTATATATACACTTTGCTTTTAGCTATTATATTAATTCTTATGACATGTGATGGGTAGCTTATCTATCGCCATAGTGTGACAATCACACTGCTCTTGCCGGGAATCGAACCCTTGACCTTCGTTATGGCAGCTAAAGCTCTTACACTCTGCCATAATGGCGTCTTTTTTTCTTTTTTCTTCTCCCGACCCTTCATTTTTATTAAAAATAGTTTGTACGTAAATAATAGTTTGTTTTAAATATTTACAATGTATTTTTGATAAGAGAATTGACATCTAATCATTCGCAGTTATTTTGAATAGTAATTATGTTTTAATATTCTTTCTCTTCTCACTGCTATTTACAAATGTGTTAAAACCTTAACGGAAGACCCAAAAACTGTTGATTGCTCTAATGACAATTCGGGTAGTGCCGGAACCGCTCGGCGAACCAGGTTATAGTAGTTTAAACGCAATTCAATACCAAAGTGCAGTGCATATAATATGCATACAAATATTTTTGATGTTTCCTCCACATGAAAGGGAATGGATGCATTCAAAATTTCAGCCCCGCGTACTTAACTCACAATTTACGTCAATTGTCCTTTGAGCCTTTGTGAGAAAATTTATCACTTGGGGCAGTGTCCCTTTCTTATGCACACCGCCTACGTAACTCTTTCCCTTTCCTGCCACAGACGCGAGAATATAATTTATGGTTATTAATTAGGAGTGAGTGCATCGACCCGTTGCAGTTATCGGCCGCGGTCCAGCAACTGTGGACCTTATGCACCAGGTCGGAAGATGTAATTTCCACAATTGACTGGAATAATGGTCCCGGCGAACCCGCCGACTGACCCCGGGTTTTGATGTTTTGCAGACATAATGCGGCGTCCATTTTGTTTTATTAATAATCCACAACGCGAGTTATGCAACCATGTTTCTGAAACAGCGAAACAACAATTTATGTTTTGTTATAATATTATATAATACTTTCACGCATATTTTAAATTGTAGATGTGCCTATAAAAATATTACGATTCATATAAAAAAAAATTACACTTGTGCTGTAAATATTTTTTTGCTATTCAAAATAGTATTTTTACCTTGTTTGATTCATTTTCTTTTGGAATTATTTTGTTTCAATCTTAACTCCGTATCTTCTTCTTAGCGTGCCGTATCAGGTCCCCTTGACGTTGGCAATCACTTCGGCGAAGGCTTCTCTACCATGCGCAACCCGGAACAGATCCCGGTCCAGTCTCTTATGTTGCACAGCCAAGACATTTGCCTTCTACCAGGACCACGCTGCCCCTCAATTTTTCCCATCAGTGTTGTTGGAGTAAACTGTATTTATCTCCCCGCAGAATGTGACCCAGAATGTGAAATCTTACGGACCTTAACGTCCTTCAGGAAATGTCTACTACGATTGGCTTTCCTCAAAACCTCCAAATTGCTGACGAAATCTGTTCACGGTATGCGAAGTATTCTCCTGTGCAACCACATCTCGACTCCGTGCAACCACATCTTAACTCTGTATACATGACCCTAAATCTATCAAAATGACTTTGTTATCACCAAAAAATATGAGATTTTTGGAACAATTAATGGACGAATTATTTTGGTAATGACAGTTTAGATATAGTTTTACACGTGTGTATTTAAAATATAATATATTTTTAAATTTACTCGTGAACACAAATTTATCCTACAATTTGAGACTTCATATTTTTAGGTTATTAAGAATGTTCGTTTTATTGAGGTTCTCCGGGCTAGGTTCAGTTTATGGGCTCCGAACAATGCCATATAATCTGGGAGCCGTGAGAAGGTGTATGTAAATATATAGTAAATCACCCACCTAGTACTTATCAGCTCTTGTGCCTTCTTCTATCGGCTGGGATAATGGAGGGCATGAGAATTCAGGGTATGTCATAATTCTGAGACTATTGTTCTCATGAATCTCCGTCCTAGGTGAGAAGTTTGTAGTACGTACATACTTCAATGAAGCTTTGTCGGCCGCAAATTCATTTGTCAATATTGAGGTGGTCTCGTATCGCAAAGGTTACACGTTTAGACATTAAATAAATTCACGTGTCGTTTTTAAATTTTCAGAAATTATTAAAATGATTTTGTATGTGAAAGTGATTATGAAACATTCTTCTGTGCTCGCTGTAAAGAAATTATAATCGCACAGACTGAAATTTAATCATGAAGATCAAACACTTCCCGGGAAAGGCGATCATGGACGACCCCTGGATGGCTATCGGAGACCGGACCATGGAGATGGTGTACGCGGCCAACTGGGTGGACACCCACCGGCACCTGGCGGGCCGCGCCCCCGGCTGGCCCGAGGAGCACTCCCGCCCCGCCTCCGTGGCCCGCAGCAAGTCCTGCCGGGACGTGGCCAGGCCCTCCCTGAAGGAGTTCGAGGCTAACGAGGCAGACTACGAAGATTATTGTAGGTTAAGTAGCGAATATGACGATATGAAAATATCTCAACTAGCCAAATATCAACATCAGATAGAGGAGCAAACCAGAGCTAGTAACGAAATTATCTCTAGTCAACGGAAACTGCAACCGAGCTTCAGCTTTAAAGGTTTTAACGGCTATAAGCCGTCGACTCTCAGGAGAATCAAGCGACGGCAGTACAAGGAGTGGGATGTCGATGATAACGTCGACTCTTCTTTGGAAGCGCCCGCTACTCCGCCGAGGAAAGACTCCAAGAAGTATTTGCAAAGGCAGAGGAAACACGACGCGTACGACATAATTCCCAATCCGCCGGATATGAACGTGAATAACAGTAGTCCTATATACAGCGTGCCCGAACCAGATCCCAATACGGAGAGCTATTACGACTACTATTCCCGGCTAAGTCAGCAGGAGCGCGGCGACCGACCGCACCACGACAATAAGAGTGTGCAGCGGATGAACCTCACGGACAGGAAGCCGCCCACCCCCGCGCCCCGCACCACGCTCCCCGCGCCCGAGCCTCGCGGGTTCCCGTCCTCCTCCTCCAGCGGCCACTCCAGCGCTTCCTCGTCCCCGCCGCTCCCGCCTCTCCCGCCCCCGCGCGCCGCCGCCCGGGACGAGGTCACCGAGCGCCAAAACACGACATATTCTCCCACGGACAATGACGTCGATTATCGAAAGTCTATCGTGAGTTACAATGCGGTAAAGGCGAACGGACATCTAAACGGATTTCATAACAGAGCGGCGCGCTACGGCGGTCACTTCGGCGACGACTGCTCCGATTCCGACGATAATTTGCTTATCGACTCTCCCGACCGTACGCGCGATGTGTTCGAGCATCGCATGGCGGCGAAGAAAGCCGGCGACGAACCGTTTCTTCGTGGGAAAAACTATTTAGATACCAGATTGTTCGCGCCCGAGAAAAAGGTGAATGGGAACCTAGCGGGCAAACCGGCGAACCGTTCCAAGTCGCTGAGGCTGAAGAGCGACAGTAGGCCCCTGACTCTCGGAGGCGATGGCGACGCTCGTTTCGTCTACGATGACGTAATCAGCCCCATGGCCCAAGGCGCGGCGGTCACCGTCACCCAACCCAAGCGGACCATCTCTCCGAGCGAGCAGGTGAGCCTCATGCAGTCCCGGTACTCCGAGTCCAACGCAGATTACGCGGAGGTGAAGGGAAATGACCGGGACTCGTTCTGCGATAAGTCGGTTAACAGTTTTCTCACTCCGCAACGATCGAACGGACTAGCGGAGAAAGTGATCTCGGCGCTTCAGAGGAAGAACAAGAAACCTTTGTTGCAAAAGTTTAACACGGTGCGTGTTAAAAGTCACTCCGACGCTCGGACTAACGGGCAGGTAGGAAAGTTCGATTTCAATTTCCGGAGCGGGGAGAACTTCGCTCCGAGTAACGGGGATGTGCGCAAGAACAAGAGCACCTCGAGTGGGGGAGACTCGGATTCGGACTTTTCGATCCCGCGGCCTAAGCTCATAGTGCCAGTGCACACATACGGGATCAGGAAACGGCGCACGGGCAACCTGGCGCAGGGCGCGCCCGCCCCCCCCGACCAGCCGCCCCCGGCCGTGCCACCGCCCCCGCCGCCCTCCCAGCCGGCTCCCAGAGTTCCCGATCACTATAATGGATTTACGGAAAACAATTCAGGTATTTTCTATTTCCTGTAAATATGTTGTATATGTATGCGTTTTATTTCTTAAAAATAATTTATTATTTAATTAATATAAATGAAAATGTCCGTCTTCTAGGAGTTTTATTAAATTTTATATGGAATGACATGTTTCGTCCCCTAAGGCATTATCAAATGCTTTGATACATTCAGATCCAGAAACATGTCATTCCATTTAAAATTTAATAAAAGTCCCAGAAGACAGACATTTTCATTTATATTAATTATTTAATATGGAGTTTTACATCATTGTTCCAGAAACAATAAATTATTTACTATTTAATTTAAAAAAAAATGTATTATACATTTTTTGTTTAATATCACTCGTGTTTCTTGTTTTACTAAAGAACGAGTAAAATAAAATAAAATGTTTAAAATAAAGTATTTTTTTTCACATTGATCTTCTATCAAAAATTTCAATTTGCAACATTATTTATTTTATTTTATTTTTGATTCGTGTAATCGTGTTTATTCTGACTAAGGTTGATTATGATATAAAATAATATTATATTAACCATACAATATATAATATTGTATTACACTCCGAGGTCGATTGTATCCACAGCTTGCATGTTAGTAATAGACTGAGAGATTTTCGAATGGAGAAATCCTTGGAGTTTTTATGTATCGAAAGAAACACATGCAAAGGAAATGGCGAACTAATTTACGGGTGACAACTTCCATTAATTTAATTTTTTCCACCTCAAATGTAGAATATCCCTCACGACATTTATGTCACGCTCTGACTTCTATAAATGCATAAAATATTATAATTTTTAGTCTATATTTATCTTTTTTATACTTTTATATTCACTTGTTGTGGATTCACATCGCAATAACTTCAGAAAAACATTGTATTTTCACAGTATAACATGTTTTTTTATTAATGGTATATCTAAGTTCTTCTTCTCCTTCCTCAGCCTATTCCCGTCCACTCTTGGACAAATACCTCCTCCATTCGCTTCCATGTCACTCTGTATTGTGCAGACTGCATCCAGGTTATTCCGACATGTCTGTTCACATCATCTTTCCACGGTAGTTGCGGTCATCCTGCACTTCTCAAATCTACGTTAAAGAATAACAAATAATCTAACTTTAAATAAATGAATGTAACCTCCTTTTTTATTATGTATAACAATATTTTATTGTTAAAATTTTTACATTGAAGAAGGATGTTTAGAATCCGAAACGTGTTTTTGAAAAGTACATAAAATTGTTATGAAAATACAACAAATTAAAATAATTATATTTGAAATAGTCCACTGTTTTGGCCGAAACACTATGATACCTTAACATTTTAAAACTGTTAAATTAAATAACTTTGTTTTTGTATCACAATTGTATTTTGTTTTACGCGACAGCTGTTTCATCAACCTACGTTGACATCATCATGTGTTACAATAATATATCAAATTAAAAATTTTCGTGATTTTTCGAATCTTTATGTGTATTTGTTCCTATGTCAATTTGAAACAAAGTTATTTAATTTAACATGTTTTAAATTATATTTTAAAATAACATAAAAAAGTTATACATATTTTTTAGATTATTCGGTGCAATTTTACAATTAAAAGGCTATCAGAGATTTAAGAACGATAGAATTGTACTAAAATATGAGTTAATATAGTTTGATGCACAAAAACATAATAAAAGATGTTTTCATAATACTAGTTTGGATGCTATTTTGTTATTTGTTTTCATCTTGCAACACCACGCCATGCATACATTTCTGTAGATAAGTAGTGTATGTTTACTGAGATGTAAAATATTTTCTCCATTTCGAGTGTCACTTGTTCGACAGAAAAAAATCTGGTTACGAGTTTATTGCTCGGCTTAAGTAATTTCATTTCCTGGGCAATTTTAGCTCGTAGAAAGTGGATTTTACACGGCCGTGCGTATGGCCGATGGACTCTCATCTCTCCGAGCTGTTCTGGTCGAGTTTCTCGCCTAACCGCCCGTCGGCATCGGTGATAGTGCCGTATGACGCGGGGCTCGCTTCACAACTATTTTAAAGCACGTCCATCAGTATACATATTTCCTGGTCGAGACGCCATACAGATTTATTTGATAGCCTTACGACTGGCGTATCTTATCGCGATGTTAGTTTTTTGCCGCTCGTTATGTTTGCTCTAAAAGATATATTTATTGACGATGACGCAATGGTGGCCATCCGTTTGGTTTAGCCTTTGCGGCAAACTGTCAGTGGATTTTGGGTTATATATGTTATTTTTAAATGTTAAATATAAATCTTTAAATAAACCAGATTTCGCGATTTCTACATAAATGTACTGATTCATAAACCTCCGTTTGGAAGGATTCGGAAAATGAAGGAGAGTTTCGATATACTCGTATAGCACAGGTGCCCAAACTTTTTTGACCCCCGACCCCTTTTAATCCATTGATAATTTATTATATTTATGTAAATGACTTTTTACTATAATAATGTTACTACAAAAACCGTTCGAGCTCCCACGAGGGTGCAATATCCCATTTTGGGAATCTTAAATCGGTTTTATAATATATTCAGAATCACAATTATTTCCCAATTAATACATTACTGAAAGTCTGTGTTCTATATGTTTTATTTTATTTTATGTGAATGGCATGTCGCCTTCATACGGTGTTATTAAATATGAATATTTTACCTGTTCTCAATAGATGCCTTAAACTAAAAAAATTGTTAGTAATAATATTTTGAGAAATAAATTGATTTGATTTGAAAACATTAATAATGGCTTAGCAAGACGAAATGTGTCATTCCCACAAAATTAAATAAAACTTTAAGACAACATAACATTTCATTCGTATTAATTATTTAATATGGAGTTTTACGCCATTGTTCAAGAAACTTATAATACCGTATTTATATTAACATGCCGTTCAAGATAATCTTGAATCTGTTGACACTCATTGCCGTTGTCGCTTGACGACCTTCGTGGGCGAGTGTTAAGTGCTTTGACTATCACACTGAAGGTTCCGGGTTCGATTCCCGGCGATGGTAGTGTGATTGTCACCCTCTCTTTGGTCTCGTTAAGTATTCGTGTGACAATAAAATGGTGATAGATTAGCCACCTATCACATATCACAAGAATACTATGATACTATTGGTGGCGATCAGGTTCGCATCCCATCACACCGCGTCTTCCGCGGGGGCAAAAAGAGAAGGATGAAACGCCGCATCGGTTAATGTGTGGCAGTCCATTCGTTCTGCTTACCCCTTCGGAGAGACGGCGTGATGGTAAGTTATTATGTGCTCGCATAATAGCTCGCTATGCTATTATATTATGCGCTCGTCATGATTAAAATAAAAACACATTAAAATATAAAAGGGATTCGGATTCAGAATGCTTTGGTATGTAGGTACCTATTATATTTTCATAGATTATTGACTCACCGGTCATTATTTTTACGGTGTGGTCTACTTGACTTTCGCGGTCTCGCGTCTTGTTTCTATGGTTTTGATCGCTTGTCTACCTGCTGATACCAAAGTGCCTGCTCGGTTCTTGTTCCAAGGTGAACTGGCAATCTCGTTCCTTTTTTCATACCGGCCTACCGAGAACTCCGAGTACAAAGGGACAGCTCAGTGACATAATCTGATTTACTTCTACAAATATAAGCGCTTATTTTTGCAATCAAAAACTGTTCATGCAATTATTTATTTATATTTTAAATTAGGTTTCATTAGTACTGTCGTAAATTTATATCAAAAGAAGCGAGTTTGACAATACCCTCGCAAAGCGAAACAAATTTATATAGTACTTATATAGTATATAAATAAAATAAAAACCATAAAATCGACAAAACAATCGCATTTACCATTACCTGTCACCCTTATAAAATATAATAAAACTTCATCAAAAGGACATCAATTTAAAATATTAAATGTCGGCCACGCAACGAATCGAAAAATCAACCGGTGTGCATAACACGATGTACAGTGTTTCGGTCCATTCTTTCTGTATATCCCTTTGGAGAGACGGCGAGATGATAAGTTATTTAGTTTATAAAATATTAAAATGCATTATTTAAAAATAAGAATATTGATGTGCATTGTTATTATTTATTGTTTCTTGAATAATTATATAAAAATTCACATTAAATAATTAATACAAATGAAAAACGTCTGTTTTCTAGAATTTTTATTATAATTTATGCGAATGACATTTTTCGCCTGTGTAAGACATTTGATAATGTCTTAGACAGGCGAATCATATCATTCTGATCAATTATAATAAAACTATAATTAATCAGAATTTTCGTGTTTTTTACCCAAGTCCCCTCGATCAGGAACCAAGCGTTCTACCCCCTAGACCACCACCCGATTCTTAATTCATTATAATATAAATTATAATAAATTAAAAATTGGGTGGTGGTCTAGGGGAAAGAACGCTTGGCTCCTGATCCAGGGGACTTGGGTTCAAGCCTGGACACAACCAGATTCCTTATTTAAAATAATTAGCTATTTTCTGCTCACATTGAAGATTGTAAAAATAAATTCTAATATCATTGATTTAAATTCTTGGTATTAGTCTTTAATAAAAAAAAAAATAGAAAACAGACCTTTTTCATTTGTATAAATTATACATTTATATTATTTTCAAATATTTTTGAATTGCATATTCTTCACGATTCTTCTCTTTTACTGTAAATACCCATTTTACAGTATAATATTTAATATTATTATATATGTACGAGTACTAAACATAATGTCATATAAATTTAATTACGTGTCTATAAAACGTGTACAGTTAGCGTCCTGAATGCTGGCGTTTGAGTAGTTTTTTTCGAACAAACTGCAGTTAACATCTTCCTCACCGGCGCACAGTGGGGCCAAAATATGAAAACGTGTCATTAACTCATAGAAGCTATATATATAGCTATAAATCAAAGGATTTAATGTAATTAGGTAGGTTAATGAAAATAAGAGACAATGTCATGAATATTAACACTTTATTTTTCCAATAACAATGAAATATGTGTCAAATACTGTCTTATTTTTATATGCTCGTTAAAGTCATTTTTTATTATTTTTAATAACGTAAAATGCAGCTTAGTTTTACATAATATATACGTTTCTTGAAAGAACGTCCATTTTACCCTTCATAAATACACACCAATATTTTTTTACTCGTTATCAGATATTTCTGAGACACCATCATTGTCATCGGATTCATCATTTTCGCTTTGGCTGGAGGACCCTGTAGATGGAGGTATTATCAGATCCAAAACGTCTTTGAGGAATCTAGTTAGTTCCTCTTTCGGTAATTTCCTCTTACTAGTTATTAAAGGATCTGATGAGAGTAAAAGAAAATTTTAAATATCCGTGTTTGAATTCGTTCTGCTGGATTTCCTCGAGTACTCCCTAAACTTTTTAAAATCTTTGTTACGTGCTTCCTGCGCTTCTTCGGTTAATTGACCTATCGGCAATATTGACGTTTTTATTATTTCAGGTCCGTGTATTAAATATTCGTGAAGTGTGGGTGGCATATTACACCACGGATATTTTTCTTCAAAATATCTGGCTGTATGTAACGCATACTCCCGGTATTTTTCCACACTAATTTCATGACCACATGATATAACTATTAAAATGGTGTGCATTTTTCTTATTAATTCTACATCTAAATTGGTTATTTCTGCAGACACCTCTGCACTTAAAAAAAACGCCTGGCGGTATTTCCATCGTTTGTGTTACCAAAGCCCGGCTTGGTTTGTCCACGATCAAACCTAGTTTTTCTTTGAACTGAGCTTGAATTTTTTTCTTAGTTTCTTCAACGATTTCCTTGTCTGTCCCTCGAGCTTTTATAGGCAGTTTGTACGTCAAATGGAGAAGACACTAAAAAAAGCGTATCCATCCGTGCAAGACCGAAATGCCGAATTCTAAATTTTCTGTTTTTATTTATTTTGTTAGCAATGCATCTATATATTATAATTAAATTGTTTAGATGTGGCACCACGTATGTTACATTTTTGGGTAGAAGAAGTATGTGTGATAGCATTACATACTTTGCCATCAATCATTGCGAATATTAAATGATGTTTGATGACGATAACGCGCCCATCTAGTCTGACTATGGTTGTGGTAATATTTTTTATTTCTTCATCTACCCTTCGTTTCTCTTCCAAAGGTACTGCTGTGCATTCCTTAATAAATTCTATTTTCAGAGGTCTGCAATACCTCGTTGAACCAGGTCTTGGATTTTGCCAAATAATTTTGGCACCAGACACTAGGCGTAAGGGGGCAAATGATGTGATAAAAACCGCTGCATCATCGGCATCTACGTCAAAAAAAGCCTGTTTATGTGAACTGTGCCCCGAACTTCCATCAACTCCCCATTTGGAATATAATATCATATTATTTAATTCTTTGAGTTTGAGTGTAAAATCAAAACATCTTGATGGGTGATAATTAAACGCTCAATCGTGAGATTAAGCATGATCTGCAAATCAACATATACCAAAGTATCCGTGACATGTATATTTTCTGGCTCTGGATAACATCGTCTTTTTTAGGCCTGTACAGTTTTATACGAAGGATATAAGTTTTTAGATTTCAACTTAATAGCGTTATACTGATGTGGAGGCAAGTCCGCTTCTATTAAAAGTGCTAAAGCATCTCCTGCTGACATGAACACGTTTCCAAAAGACTCCCTGGAAGTTTGATGAGATTTACCTGAACCTGTTGGAACAGATAAAATACCTCGAACCAACTTTGAGGCATCTGCCTGTCATGCAGCTCTAAGTTCCATTTGTGTTGCGTAGAGTAAGTCTGGCAGAGATGCAGAATTCCTCAGATTAACCGTCTTTTGCCGCTTCACCCTTTCTGTACTCTCCTCAAAAGGAATCATCGGGCGACCGCCACATGTTTTTGTAGCGCGAATGAAAGAAACGGATGTATCAAGCCACGTTTTATTAACATCGAGAAATCTTTCTTTCATCCAGTGAGCTGATTCCCATCATGATTTATAATCAAATTTAAACCGAATAAAATTTTTAACACACGTCACACTTTTTCCTAACTCATCAACACACCCTGTCCGTTTTATGATTTCTTTTTGCAGGAAATCAATCTGATCCTCCAATTTTTCTTTTCCGAAACTCTTCATAAGCGTTATTAATTGATGCTTTGTCATGAACAAAGTGCTGGAGCTGGTACCTAGGTATGCGAGAAAAGGAAAAACAGAATAAGATACAAAATTGGTGTATTTTTTTTTCATTTTTGGTTATTCGAAATGTGCTGTTATTATAAAAAAGTGCAAAAAGTGGCAAAAAATAACATCATATCAATAAAGTACAACAATTACTTATTATAAATCAATTAAAATACTTGCGGAATTCATCGGGATTCTATACTAAATCTCTAAATGTTTTTTTAATATTACAAAAACCTCTGTATCATTTTAATGCGAAATCGGTTTAATTTTTTTACATTTAAAACAAGCCGTAATTACAATTAATTTAACTCGAAAAAGAGGATACATACCTGACGTGTAAGGTTCCATACTAAAACTTTAAATTTTTTATCAATAATACAACTAAAGAAATGTTAGAAACTAGGTGTTGCGCTGACTTGAAATAACGGACGTGTAACCTCTACGAGTAATCGGCTCCGATTGAGGGGTGCTAGAGCGAACGTGTCACAGTCCAGCTTGTCTATCTGCTCGTGATCATATGCTAAATATATCTGAGTCATCGTATAATAACAAAGCGTTTAAAGAATCATAATTTTTATTTTTTGGGTTATTGTATGAGAAATCTGAATCCTGCCCCAATGTGCGGCGCCATGAAACATTGTAATGTAAAGCCAGGTACAAAGATCGCAACGAGTGCGTGGCATGTGGGAGATAAAAACATAGCATTCTAAGAGATGGTTATTTATTGCCACGGTTCTGTAATGAAACGTCTCCCGATGAACGAGCTGGCACCGGCCTTATCATGTCTGTTGACTTAATCAAAATGCTGGAATCTGTTTCATTCGCAGTAGAGTGCTCGCTGTTACAAGCGATGTTACATTTTACAACTTGAAATACATAAAAAATGTGTACATAGTTTGTCAAGCTAAGCATATTCATCTGACGTATGTTATATTTTAAAAGCGCGTGTTTTTATGTTTAAGACTATTTTTAAACAAATTTTAATGTCGGCATTCTGAAATTTGATCCCATTACTAACGTTTTTATTTTTGAAAGTTAAAATTTTCTTGATCTAAATTTTTTCATCGTCATGTTATTAAAACACATCGTCTGATAAAAATACAAATTACGATAATATTTGTTTTTCCATTTTAAGTTATGATTTTGCAATTTGGTCATCGACCATCGATCTTTTTTTAAACTATCATTTGATGACATGGGGGATGATATCCAGAGAAGTTTCTACTGCCATTCATCCACTCTCTATTTGCTATGAATCTGATGGTAATGTTAGTGGTCACAATCGCATTATCGACCCCATCTTCAGGGTAGTAATAATGCTGAAGATAGAGATTGCAACAGATAACAAGTTACACGGATATATCCAATCTCATACTCTTAAATTCTATATTTCTTATTACGATGAATAAATCAACATACTATATAATGGTTTATTTTATTTAAGAATTTGGAAATGACAAAGTCAGTCAAGCCTTCCACCATAATGCCAAGTGAAAAATAATATATTATATATACTCGTAATACCATTTTAATGACAATTATTAAGATATGTAAGACTAGCTTGCCATTCAAACGAAGAATTAGAATATTTGAGATTTTAATTTGAATTCCAGATATTTTATTTGAAAATAGTTGATAACCAAAAATGGAAAATTGAATGATTTATAATAAAATCGTTAAATGTCGTTTCTTTTTTTTTAGACTTAAGGCGTTAGTCAACTCTGTGGAATTCCATAATGACAATTTTTTATCAATTTGAACTGTGTTTTCCACTTTTTTTTCTCAGTTTATATCGTTCTCCCGATGCCTTCGAAAAAATTCGAGAGAAATAACGAAAAAGTGGAAAACAGTGTTTTAATCCATAAAAATTCGTTAATATCATTTCCGTTATTCCTGTAGATACAATATTTACAATTTGAATGGTTCGTTAGTAGTACACGAGATTAATACAAATGGCGCTGTATTGAAATGTATGATTTATCGTTTATCATTCGCCAAAGTGGTCCCGCTCCACTGTTGTTCCTCTTGATTTATTCGTGTGCCCTAGTGGCAAATACCGAAATAATAACAGCGCTCTACAATCACTTCTAACTGTCCCTCTAACATATATTTCGTGAACAAACTGGTTCTCCGCCTTTATAGGTGTATGGAAATGTGATAGAGCTCACCTAGATACGGCGTTCTTGGCCGAGCGTTATTTTCAAAATCGCGATTTTCCCATCTTTCGCTTAACGGTTCATCCGGAATATCTTTTGACGTATTTTATTCTATTCTATTCTATTCTATTCTATTCGTGTAATTACACTCTCGTCCGTGCCCGCCGTACGAGTATACATGGCATATTAACCGTTTTAATTTTTAATTAGTTTCCTCCGGTGACCGGTGACAGGAAACTGCAACAGCCATATTTTTAAAACACGTTTTGAAATATTTTTTTTCTTCATACGTTTTTACTGCATCCTATTGAAGAGATTGCAGTTAGAACTAATTGGAATACTACATTACGACATACATAATTTGAAATAAAGTTGATGTGTTATGTTGTGTTAATATGTAATATTTTACCTGCACTCAATAGATGCCTTAAACATTTATGTTGTTTGTAATGTATGTTGAGTTAATATACTGATTTGATATGATTTGATTGATATGATTTGATTTGCAGTAGAATTTTTTTAGAAGAATGTATGTACTCGTATATGATAGATTATATGCAAATATAAGAAGTGAATGAAGTGTGTTATGAACATAAAAATGATCCAAGAATTAATTTTATCTCAATAGAGACGAAGATGCAAATTGGAAACTGAATATGGTGATCGAGGTGTTTACAGGACTTATGACTTGACATAAGTCCTATATACAAAACATAAGTCCTGTAAACACCTCGATCACCATATTCAGTTTCCAATTTGCATCTTCGTCTCTATTGAGATAAAATTTATCTTTGAATTGATAATCCGCAATGGGTAAACAAAATCCAGTATTCGTCTACAAGTATTTGTATACATGCAAAATGTTGTATTAAAATGATCATTAAGATGGTTTGGACACCTGGAAAAAATGGTAAAGAAAGTATATGTAAACAACGTAAACAAAACTAGTAATAGAGGAAGACCGATGAATACGTGGCACGATCAAATCAATAAAATGTGCATGACACGACGTATGCATTTTCAGAAAGGGAGAAAAGTATGCCAGGAAAAAACAATGTGGCGGTTCATTCTTTCTATCTACCCCTTCGTGAAGACGGCGTGATGGTAAGTTAGTTAGTTAATTTGAACAGTAATATTTTTATTAGCCATTATATAAATACATACAATTGTACGCATAATTAACATTCATGATTTGTGTTCTATCATATTTTCTGTCTTTATTAAAATTTTAAATTAGTACATTATTTTTTTTTGGATATTTCTACTTAAATAAATGCAAAGATTTAAGAGGATAAATCATAAACGATTTTTCCCGAAATTTTTAAAAATATAGATATCATCAAGCAGTGGAGAGATGAAGGCAAGAAAAGAAGAAGAAAATGTATTATATGTATTAATGTTTTAGGGTGACATTTCACATGCTCTAAGAGATAAAAAAATGTTTTTTAGAACGTGATTTCTAAATTTAAATATTAACATTATAATTTAAATATTCAGTTCCGCTTCAAAGTTTGCACAAAAAACCGCTCCTTTCCTTTATTTGAAGCGAGATAACAGACACAAATTAATTCGATACCATAATGAACGGTTATTCATAGTTTTTTTGTAAATTAATTGCCGAGGAATTTTGCTGAGGCAACTGCACCTCTATTCGCTGGTAATGAAGAAGTCGGATGGATGGAAGTATTATTTTCATTTCATGGACATTTATATTTAATTAGCTTAATTTCATAGCGCTATTATCATGCAATCAGAATTCTTGCCAAACACTGGAAAATAGGTTAAACGAAATATCTCTCAGCCCCATCTCTAGCATTCGTTTTCTAAACACACTTCTTCATTCGCAATTTAATACTATTACGTCACATACAATTAAAATATTTTAATACGTCTGTGATCGCAAACGCACAACACAAATCCATTTCTTATTGACTCTACCTATCATTGTTTTATTTTCGTGTGAAATTTGCGCTTTTCGCGGATTTCATGGGCAAAAGATGGATTGAAAGTAAATAGAATAAAACAAGGTATATATTAGGTCCTTACATATGAAATTGGCGTTTTGTATGGGAGGAACATAAAGTTGATTTTAAAAAAAAAAACTAACTAACTAACTAACCATCACGCCGTCTCCCCGGAGGGGTAGGCAGAAAGAATGGAACGCCACACTGTTCTGTCTTGACATACTTCTCTCGCTTCCTCTACATTCATACATCTTGTCATGCACGCACGTCGATTTCTCCGACTCCTCACGTGTCCGACATTCAATATTTGATTGATTTGATCGTGCCACGTTTTCCTCGGCCTTCCTCTATTTCTAGCTCCGTTCACGCCGTTTACATATACCTTCTTTACCATTCTGTCTTCACTCATTCTTTCCATGTGTCCAAACCATCTTAATGACCCTTTCCTTATTTTGTTCATAACACTTTCATTCGCACCACATTCACTTCTTATACTTGCATTTGTCACTCTATCAAATACAGATTTGCCACACATTCGTCTGAGAGATCTCATTTCTACTGCATTTATTCTACTTTCATCCTTCTTTTGCCAGTTCCATGCTTCACTTCCATACATAAGGGTCGGCACAAGAACACCATTGTGCACTGCCATCTTGGCTTTTTTGGATAGGCTTTTGTTTGCGATGACAACTTTAAGTGCACCATTTATTCTGTTGCCTGCCCCAACCCTTCTTTCAATATCCTTCTCCACCCTCCCATCCTTTGTAAACATACTTCCTAAATAAACAAATTCATCCACTTGTTCCAGATTTTCACCGTTTACACTAATGTTGCAGACTGTCATGCTTCCTTCTTTTTCGAAAATCATTACCTTAGACTTATTCACATTCATCATCAAATCGTATCGCTTGCATACCTCATACATACTAGACACCAGGGCTTGCAGTTCGTGCTCGTTGTCTGCAAGTAGCACAGCGTCGTCCGCATACAACAAACAGCTTACTGCCACACCTTCCATTTTTGCACCTGCTTCCAACCCTTTCAGCTCTTTCATACACTTGTCCATTATGATTAAACAACCATAGAGACATTACACACCCCTGTTTGACACCTTTATTGATATCAAACCAGGCTGTAAGATCCCCATTTACTCTGACACTAGCAGTGCTTTCTGTGTACAGCGATGTAATTGCCGTGATCAGTTTTGTGTTTATTCCATATTCCGACAATATTTCCCACAGTTTACCTCTATCTACGCGATCATATGCTTTTTGCAAATCGACAAACGCACAGAAGAGTTTACGGTTTTTGTCACTAACACCGCAGCCTGCAGCTAAATCGGACGTGGTTTGCGATGGATCCGCTTCCACAATAGCCTTCAATTCTTCATTATCAACTTTGGTCTCCGGCCGTCCACGGGGCTTGTTCTGCAGGTCGAAATTTTCAGAACGAAAACGTTGGAACCAAAAACGTACTGTGTTTTCTTTTGCGGCACCGTCGCCATACACATCATTAATCCTTCGAGCCGTTTCTGCAGCACTGGTGCCACGGTGGAACTCGTACTCGTAAATAACGCGATATTTCAAGTTTTCCATTTTGTAAACTGAGTGACGCAAAGAAAAAAAAAACAATTGAGGAAAAAACAAATGAATTATAATGACAAAAAACAAATGAGTAAATAGCTGTATAAATTTGAATTTGGAATTTCTAACCAAAGAGAAGATATTTGAGATCAAAGTTGCCAGTACGGCAAAACGCCAATTTCATATGTAAGGACCTAATATAACTTTAGAAATGAAGTTTAAATTTCGATTAAAGAAAAAGTTCTCCGAAATCGTCATAAAATAAGCACTAAGATATGCGTATACTGTCACCGTCAATTGAATTGAAATAATAATAATAATAATAATAGTGATGACCAATCTGTCGATGCCAGCGAGCCTGGCGAAACCGGTCGCTGTCGAAATAAAGACAAAAGTGGAAGTAGTGTGAGTAAGACACAACTCAGAAAACCGCGTAACACCACTAAATTAATTCTAAAATGTCAACCTTATTAGTAGTTTAGTGAAGTACATATACATATGTCATGATAAAAATATGAAATATAGATACGTATGAACGCGATTCAATTTAAATTTAAAGGATATTTGAAGTACTCCTGTGCAGCGATTTGGAGCATAAAAAGCATAGGTTCAATAACGTTGGAGTATAGATAGTTGCGAATACGGAACCAAATGAATAATTGACAAAGAAACTAAACTGGCAAATTGAAGACCATATTTAATTTTAATATTTTCACATTGCTGTATTATAAGTTATTAGTGTAATGTTTTGATTTGATTTTTTTTAGCCTTATACTAATATAATTACATTGACAATCCTTGACAATAGTGTGGTGGGCGAGAAACAATGCTCGAACGCGTATATTGTGTAGTGTGTGTTATGCCGCACAGGAAGGGACAGAGCGGTGTATGATAAACACCACTCTTTTCATCAATCTGCTTCAATTATTATAGTCATTATATCGACGGCCATATCGGGGACATTGACTTTGAATTGTCAGAGGTATGCCATTGTTGCATACACTCATATAATAACACCGGAATGTATGCATGTTAGACACGTAAACACCTGAACATAATTCAAATTCAAATCATATTATTTTCATTGTGAATATAAAAAAACTTTACATGCGTTTTAATAAAACAAATCGATTTTATTTTCTATATATTTCATGTGTGTTAATGAATTATTTTGACATACTCTTCACCTTACAAAAAGAAAATACGATTATAATCTTCTTCTTCTTCTTCTTCTTCTTCTTTTAATAGATCTGACGATCTGTGACACAGAAATCTTATCTCGTCGGATGATGAGATAAGATTTCTGTGTCTTTCTCGTCTATCCATCTCTTAGGCGGTCTTCATCAGGTGTCACAATTGTAACACCCGATGATGTCAACATAGGTTGACGAAACAGCTGTCGCGTAAAATAAAATACAATTGTGATACATAAAACAAACTTATTTAATTTAACAGTTTAAAATGTTAAGGTATCATAGTGTTTCGGCCAAAACAATGGACTCACCATATTTAGTTTAAAAAAAAACCTTTCTCTACGTTCTCGCTTAGATATTCTATTAAATGTTTTTTGTGTAAATACTAACGTTAGTCTTTTCTGATTTTTACATATTCCTTAACGCATAATTTGTAAATAATGAAAAATATGTTGCTTTAATAATACATAAATAGTTTTTTTCCACTTGTTAAAGTTTAGATCGGTTTCAGTAGCTCGCTGCCATCTTCTAGTCGACTACCTATCAGAAGCTGACAACGAGATGGAAAAAACGGTTAAACTAATAACAAATGGAATAAAACAAAATTAACACGTGGAATAAAATTTAAAATTCAATTATTAACTTCTACAAAAAAATCATTTAACAACATAAGTATTTTGCAAATATTTGTCTTCTTCATCTACGTATAAAAGTTAGTCATTTAATTGATTGCAGCAGTTTTGAAAATGGCCGCTCTTAAGATGTCAGATATCTGATCTAATCATCTTTGTATTAACTTAAATCACAAGCTGATGTGGTCAGATTGATTCCTTACCTTTTAGTTTTTTCTCCGTGATAAGAGGGCATACTTGAATCGGTCGCTACGTCTAACGTTTCGAATAAATTATATCTTTCTTGTCTTTAAAGTAAAATGGTTATAGATTTTGCCTGATTTCAATGAGAACTTCGGTCCTTTAGATAGGTATTCGCATTTATTTATTTGTAATAAAAAAATACGAATTTATATCAAAACATTCTTCGTCTGTAGCCATGAGATCTCATACTTAAATACTGCATTATATAAGCAACTTTATCGAATAGAATTGAATGGCATAAATGCCAGGACAGAGCAGGCATTTTGTAATTATATATAACTAGCCAAGAATGTTTTTCTTCGCCATAATGATTAATCATTTTGCTTTTATTCCGACCTTTAAGCACTCGAGTCTTAATTACTTCGCTTGTAATAGAAGTGTGCCGTGAGAAAAGGGTTATCTTTTGATCTGTACTTTTTCTTCGTTTTAATTCCTTCAATAATGCCTATCCATTTGCGAAATACACGCAACATAAAAAAATCAGCAATAATATAGAAATCTCAAGCTCGTCATTATCAAGTATTTTCATTAAAAATGCTTTTTTGAGTACCACTATATTATAAGAGAATGTATTGCAATTGTAAGAGTTATGAACAAAATAATGAAAGGGTCATTAACAAGGTTAGGACCCATGAAAAATATTAATTAAAAAAAAGGGTATGGTTGAAGATATGAACGGAACTAGTAATAGACCGAGGATAACGTGGCATGATCAAATCAGTCAAATATTAAATGTCGGTAACGTGAGGAGTCGGAGAAATAGACTTGTGTGCCATGCACGTCCATTTCTCCTGCCAGTATGCTTCCTCAACATTCGTACATCCCACGATGTAAGAATGTTGAGGAAGCGATAGAAGTATGTTTGGAAATAACGGTGTTGCAGGTCGATTATTTCTGCCTACGTGTTCATGGCGATAGCGTGATGGTTTGCTAGTTTTCTTCTCGCAAAGCCATTATTTGATTTTATATATATTGATATAATATATTGATTTCTTACATGACAGTTTTATTTATTTGTCTAATTAAGTAAGAGACATGTGGTTTTCCTGCTTTTGCGTTTAATGTTTCGATCGTGGTAAATTATTATTATTATTTTGTTGAATCGCTCTTTACATCATGACAGCATGAGCCAAATCAATGCAAAGGGTATTATAGCTATTATAGTGATTCTCGTGACACGTGATAGGTAGCTAATCTATCGCCATTTTATTGTCACGTGAATTCTACACCAGACCAAAGATAGTGTGACAATCACACTGCTCTCGCCGAGAATCGAACCCAGATCTTTCGGGGTGGCAGTCAATGCACTTACCACTCGGCCACGAAGGTCGTCGTAAACAGTACCAGAACCTCGATGCATTATTAAGTTTGAAAGATTATTCTGCTCCAGAATTTTATCTCGAAGTCAATCATGCACGTTGTCTGTTCCGAATGCTGTAAGGGTCGAATCTGTGTATCCTTCGGTCGGTTTGTTTAGCCCGTGGCTTCTCGGCATCTCTTGCACTCACCTTCGTGACTCGCCCGAGGGAGATAGACAAAGAATTGCTGAATATTAAACCATGGCTACTTTTTATGCGGCATTCTGCAGCGAGCGGCGAATTACGAGGCATAAATCTGTACACAAACATCGGCGGATAATGGTTTTACTATACCACGATCCAGTCGGGCGATCAGGTTTTTATATTTCTCCCGGTTCAAATAGTCCGAGCGATGGGAACGGAAACCGCGTTTCCTTGCATACAAAAAAAAACGTTCCTAGTTTCTTACGAAGATACCACTCTTGGCTCAAAGTGCTAATGAGTCGTCTTAGTAACCTCTTACTCAGATGATTGACGACTTTCGTGGCAGAGAGGCAATAGCAATGACAGCCACACCGAAGGTCCCGGATTCGATTCCCGGCGATAACATTATGATTTTCACACTGTCTTTGGTCTGGTGTAGAATTCACGTTGACAATAAAATGGCGAGAGATTAGCTACCTATCACTATAGCATTTACATCGCGCGCTGTAGTGATGTAAAGAGCTATTCAACAATATAATAATAATGATGTATACCATAGATGCCCACCACCTCCCAGTGGGCATTTGAACGGTCCACGGGGGCGATGGCGGATCCAGAGGCAAAACGGGGGCGTTAAGGCAGTCTAAGGGGGCGCCGTGTTGTAATTATTCAAGAAACATATTGTTTAATAAAATATATTGAAAATACTGTTTTATAGGTACATTTAAAATGTTCATCTCGTTGTTATTGAGAAGCATTAAAAAATAGATTAAGTTAACGTTTACTTAACTTGATTTAGTATTAAGATACTACAGTTGATATTAACTTATTGAAGGTTAAGGCATTAACACTGTGGAATTCCATAGAAATCTACTTTGGGAATTAAAAAAAACATTGTTTAAACCACTTTTTTAATAAAAAAATGTTAAAATACACGACATGTTTGGAGGATACCTCCATCTTCAGGTGTAAAAATATAACAAAAACTAAACAAAGAAAGACTAATAAAAAACGCATTTGAAATTCGATACAAAAATTCAATTTTTTAAATGTTTTTTTATAAAAGACTAACATCAAAGATTTAAATCAATGATATTAGAATTTATTTAGCAATCTTCAATATGAGCAGAAAATAGAATTATGAAGAAGGAATCTGGTCGTGTCCAGGCTCGAACCCAAGTCCCTTAGATTAGGAGTCAAGCGTTCTATCCCCTAGACCACCACCCGATTTAAAAATTAAGTTGTGCTATTTGTTATAAGTAGGTACTTACAATTATATTTTAACAGTAAAATAATAAATAATATTAAATAATAATAACACATGATGATAATACCTATAATTTAGAAAAATAAAAAAATGAAGATGGAGGTATCCTCCGTTTGAACAATGTTTTTTGATTCCCAAAGTAGATTACAGTTGATATTGCATTTGCAAAGCGAAATGTGTCATTCTTATAAAGTGGTTAAGTATTGTCGGTGACAAATATTTGCAAGTTTTCAAGCAAAAACGCGATTCACGCAGTTAAGCATGTTTCGATACATACAGTGAAAATAAATATGTTCTTATTTAGTTTAATTGTCATGACAGAGTGAAAAACTCGTTTCTCGTAAAGGGGATGGTAGAAAAGAATGGTTGAGATGAGAACCTATGGTGTGCACGATAATTTATTTATATTTTTTATGAATCTCCCTTTAAACATTTACAACATAAAATTACAATAATTATCTTCTTCTAGTTAAATAAAGTTTGTTGCTTTTTTGTTATTTTATTGGTCGTCTTAATAAAGTTTTATTATGTAATCTTAATGATGAAAAGATATTAAACAAGGAACACGGATTACTAGTGTTGTAACTTCTGCAATATGTTGAATTATGTTTAACAATAACACTTTAATATAGGTAGCAACGTTTAATAGCAACTCGTTTCTATTTATAACACAATACATGCAGGTATCACCGCAGAACCTATTTAGACGGTAAAAGGATACGAGGTATGACAAAACCGAAATGTATTATTGGTAAATATAACTATTGCAATGTCGTAACAATACAACGCGACCCGGTGTTGAAGTAGCTATTAGTTGTGAAATTATGGTCGCTATAAATTAAATGGTTTGATATGTATACGAATGAATCTATTAACTTACTTTAGGCTACTGAATTAGGCATTTTTAGGAACCCAAATACGAAGTACCTTAAGTAATTTTTCACGTTTTTAGATTGAACGTTTAATAATTGTTTTTTTTTATCACCTCGGCGAACCTGTCCCTGTTCTGCGCCGCTCGGAATAGCTTCTCATTTTTTTAAAATACTTTTTGTTAACACTGTGGAATATAATTTTTTAAATTAATCAAATCACTTTTTTCCACAACGTCGTTCTCTTGATGATGTAGGTATTTATAAGTCCTCCTATATGTTGAGAAAATTATTACAAACAAATTACAGGCAAAAGAATCAGAGGCAGATCTCCTGCGAGGTGGTGTGATCAGAATTAAGAGATGACCAGGGAAACCTCTACTCGGCGGTGCGGGCTGTGGAGAACATAAAGGAATGGAGGCGTTTTGTTTTAGCCACGGCGACCCTCAGTAATGAGGAAACGAAGAAAGAACTAGAAGAAACAAACAAATATTAAGACTAGGGCCACATCATAGTGTTTCGCTTAGTCCTAAGCTCGATGGTAGGCTTATCTTCTAAAGATTCATGTTGTGTGTTGGTACATAAGAATGCATCACCTAGCTCGCAGCGTAGCTTTAAGCACTTAGCGAGGCTTTTTTATGGCACTTATTTCTGGATTCATGTAAATATTTTCAAATATGAATCACAAATTCCTAAAATAATAATTATTTTTTTAAGCTCATTCTATGGTACAAATATATTTGTTGATTTACATCAGAGGTTCCCAACCTTGGTCCCGTAGACCCCTTGCCGATTTCTTCTATTTTGTGTAGACCCCCTGATTTCCTAAAATTGTTATTTTTCATACCAAAAATAATCCGAATCAAAAAAGTCGGAATTTGTTGGGAAAAATTTGCCGATCGAAACGTTTGGCGACCTTTTTTATTTTAGCTCATTTGGGAAAATCGAATGTCTGATCTTTGCTGAATGAGCTAAAAAAAAAGGTTGCCAACGATTTTGATATTCGTTGTGCGTTTCAATATTCGGCTTCAATTTAGTTGAACCATCTCGTAAACCCCCATTTACATCTCATGGACCCCCAATTTTTTTTACAATTATCGTTGACCCCTGGGGGTCTATATAGACCACTTTGGGAAACACTTATTTTACATTATCTTATTCGAGTAATATACACTCTTATATGCGTATTTTTATTATTGTGTTGCTCTGAGAAGTACATACTCGTATGTTAATTGAGTGCGAATAATTGGAAAAACGAATGAAATTTTAATTCAATATGTACTAAGACGATTCGCAAGTTTTGGCTGTGTAAATATGCATTTATATAAAGGTACTTACGTAACCGGAAATCCCAAAATGAATTCACTGAAACATTTTGTTCATTTTAAGTATCTTGACTATTTAAGGTTGTAAAAATGTGAAATCTTATAATATCCATAGTCGCAATTTTTTTGATAGATTATTAAAGAAATACAATGTTAATTTAAAAATAAATAGTATGTATAACTAATAAACGAATATTCTTGTATGTATAGGATGTTTTTTTAGAGGTATAGGTACAATACATATTCAAAATGAAATAAAAGCACATTAAAATAATGTTAATGCCTATGATATTGGCTTTATTTAATACATAATTTTATGCCATTATTGTTTAAATATGATTTCTGGCATATGAGCGCCACGGCTAGCTCGAATGAAGCGCAATCGTGAAATCCAATTTTCGACAATTGTCATCTTTGTGGATGCGTATTATCCACTAGAGTGTACATGGTGCGAAAACGATCCACGGTCTTTCGAATAACTTTCTCGGATGGACGATTATGTCGACCGTAAAATGGACGTAGTGCACGATAAGTTTGGCGAACCGAACCATGATTTTCAAAATAAATTTACACAATTTCCATGCGCTGTTCTGACGTCAGTCTATTCATGGTAAAATGGCAAAACGTACTGACTACAAATCAACTGTTAACTGTCAAATTGACAGTTTGTAGAAACAATGTTGCCAGTTTAAAAACCAAACCTCTAAAAAAACACCCTAAATAATACTACATCTGTTCTTTTTCAGTAAAAACTTTTAAACAGAATTATGTGCCTTACATAATATATGTTTCTTATTGTGAATATAATTATTGCGAATATAAATAAATTATAGCATATAGATTGGAGTGACATCTCCAGGCGGATTCTAGCAATGCGGTAAATGGCGGTAGCCTTTCACATTGCGTTAAAAAGATCTTCTGCTTAATGCTTAAAATACAATCTTCATAGATGGCGTTAGTGTGTAGATTGAATATATACTACCATGTAAAGGGTGGTGTTGAAGATTTACCAAAAACAACATCCAAAAATTTGTCAGACATGGTGGTCATAAGAAAAATAAGGTGGAATGGGGAATGTTGTATTACATAAAGCGTGCGTTTAACCCAACCAATGACAGGTCATAAGTCCTGTAAACACCTTGATCAACCATATTCTGTTTCCAATTTGCATCTTCGTCTCTATTGAGATACAATTGATTCTTGTATAAATAAATAATTTCCCATAGATTTTTTTTTTACTTTCATCTTACAAAAAGTAATTATTTTAATAATGGATTTTCATTTTTTATTATTTTTATTAGATAATCAAATGATTTTACTGAAATCTCTTGATGGAAGTTCATTTTAAATAATAATTAAATAAAACGATGTTTTTTTAACTACTTCCACTTTTGTCTTTATTTAGATAGCGACCGGTTTCGGCAGGCCCGCTGGCATCGACAGACTGGACTAAAATCACCAGTCTGTCGATGCCAGCGAGCCTGGCGAAACCGGTCGCTGTCTAAATAAAGACAAAAGTGGAAGTAGTTAAAAAACATCGTTTTATTTAATTATTATTATTTTTATTATTATACTCATTTGAACAGACTACAATGTTTGTAGGTATATATGTATTAATTTAGTTACGCTTCACCAGAAGTGAAATAAGACGAAGGAATTTATCGGTTTCTCTTTACTGATTTTTTTTACAACAAGGCACATAAAGCGTATAATTATCGTAATTAGCGTTTTTCTTTGTGCGTGTACTTACTTACAAGCTCACTTAGGAAAGATACATTTATATAAAGGTACCAATAAACACATACATTTATACTATATTTCAACCGGCAGCTAGTTCGTTCGTTCGCTAGAGCGTTCTATGACCCTTTTATGTGGGATTTCGACACACAAACATTATGTATGCAATATTCACTAATACATGCAATTAATTATGCGCGGCTTAAATAGAAAAATGTGAATTCAATTGATGTCCAAATAATAGTAATTTATTACAAAAACCTACGTTATTTAAGCGCATGTCTCATAATGAGAGATTATTTATTTATTTGTGGATCTATTTTTTTATTTAATTTTCCCGTTAACACTTTCAATACTGTCCCATGAACGATTTTTGTACGATGATTTTAATTTTATTCTTAATATACAACATAACTAAATATAAATAGGTTTGGATAGACGTTGGTTTAATTAAGATGTGAGGTTATGTTATATCTGATCAAATAACTTAACAAAACAAATGTGTGATCTTTTAGAATCTTAAACACCAATATAAGGATATAATGCAAGGTGTAGGATGAATAAGTCACATGAAAATAACTAATGAAGAGTGAATTCAACACGAAGCTAATGGAAACATGAGACTATCAAATTAATCTAATTTTAAATATCGGAGAAGTGAGAAGTATTATCATTTGTGCAAGACACGATGTATGAATAAAAAAATGTAGATAAAAAATTATGTAAGGGTATGAGAACGTGGCGATGTATCCCCTCAGCCTACATCTTCGGGGAAACTCTCATATTAAGAGATCTTTTGTCGCTTTGATCTTAGTAAAAACATGAGTTTTCTAGATGTTTTATTATATTTTATCAGAGTGACATGTTTCTACTACTAAATATCACTTAATAATTCCTAGCAAAACGATACATGTCACTTAACTTTATGACATAAAACTTCTAGACATGTTACGTTTTATACAAATAAATATTTCTAACTAACGAGAAAGAGTAGACCGCCACACTGTTCTTTCCTGACAGATTACTCTAAATTCATATATCGTGTTATCCATGCCCGTCGATTTTCTGACTCCTCACGTGGCCGACATATAATATTTGATTGTTAAATAAATATTGAAAGCTAGAAGCGTAATTAACTAAACTTATAGTTAATTAAACTTTATCGAATCGTCATGGAAGAAACATTAAATCAAGTAATTGGAATTTGCAGACATGAACATTATAGGAACCGTTTGGCAAAATGCATAAATAATTGGTGTGGTGAAAAAAGAACAAAGTGATTATAATACTGATCGAATATAAACTATACCATTAGCAGTAGTCCCAGTGTAATAGAGATATCTCGTATAGCGTGCGCTCTAACAATGCCATCGCTTATGTGGTTCGAAAGCTGGCCGTCGGTGTCGATTTGCAATCTCAGAACGAGTTAACCGCGCTCGGTTTCTAAACAAAACGATTTCTGCATGCAAACACGTAGGACACGGCTCGAAAGGCCGAACACAACCGAGTCCTCGAGGAGAAACTCGGCGGATATCTACAGCTGCCGATTGTCATCTGACGCAAGGTGTCACGGACTAGAATACCAGCAAAGGATACGATCTGTTTCTAAATGACACAGTAGCTACTGCATAGTACATTAAACTTGCAGTATCATTCAATAATATAATATTATTCTTGGAATAATCGAGTGTCAAACATGTGATTTGAGTACATTATTCAAGAGGCATATATGATTTTCTTTATTGTTCCTTGTACAATACCTATGAGTATTAAACTTGCTGTATCGTTGAATATATGAGTATTAAATTTGCAGTATTTTTTTTAAAATACCTACGAGAAATAAACTAGCGGTATCGTTTAATTCACCTACGAGTATTAAACATGCTGTGTCGTTTAATATATGAGTATTAAATCTGCAGTATTTTTTTAAAATACCTACGAGAAATAAACTAACGGTATCGTTTAATTCACCTACGAGTATTAAACTTGCTGTGTCGTTGAATATATGAGTATTAAATTTGCAGTATTTTTTTAAATACCTTAGAGAAATAAACTAGCAGTATCGTTTATACGAGTATGCTGTGCCGTTAAATAAATGAGTATTAAATTTGCAGTATTTTTTTTAAATACCTACGAGAAATAAATTAGCAGTATCGTTTAATTCACCTACGAGTATTAAACTTGCTCTGTCGTTGAATATATGAGTATTAAAATTGCAGTATTTTTTTTAAATATCTACGAGAAATAAACTAGCAGTATCGTTTAATCCACCTATGAGTATTAAACTTGCTTTTTCGTTTAATATATGAGTATTACATTTACGGCAAAAAAAATGATACGGCAAACCATGCTTGCCGCCTCTATGGCGGCACTCGAGTGCTAAGGGTTAAACTTGCTGTTTCGTTGAATATATGAGTATTAAATTTGCAGTATTTTTTAAAATACTTACGAGAAATAAACGAGCAGTATCTTTTAATTCACCTACGAGTACTAAACTTGTAATATGTAAGTTGTTATCCTTCACAAGTTTAATATTGTTGCAATGTATTAGTATTTTGTATACGGTTGACTTTTGGCAATTATTTTTTTAATAATAAATTGAAATCATCTAGCAAGTTAACCGTTTTATTCGGCGTGTTGTATGACTGATATCTCAAGGCTTAAGACATTCATCTATTGTAAGTGTAAATCGTGAATTATCTTCACTTTTCATAAGAAATCCGACTTCATGGCCGCGGACGTGGTGAGCAATCGCTTGCCACCAATAAAATTATTAAATATGTTTACTCAATATTCTGATACTCGTACGTATTGCAACCGCATAGCGAACGTTCATATTGCATCTCAAGTTATTCATTACGTTTTAAGGAAATATTAAAAGTGTGATGTAACTGTGAAATTGATCTGAAATGATTCCTCGTGAATACATCATGTTTTAGTGCAGGCTTCCGGACATTGCAATGTAATATAGATTAACATAACATTTATAGTTTCTATTACATTACTACGTACTTCTTAGAAGTAGGCATAACGTAAATCGATTAAAAAAAACTTTAATTTAATTAGGATGATAGATTTTTGTGTACGGAAGCAATCCACGTAATTGATTTTCAATTATTCTTAAGTGCATTCTTTGGAGTTATTGAATTACTTGTATGAAGGTTTTGTATTGTACTTATATCTCTATTAGCCTATAATCATGATGTTTTTCGTAACGGGTAACGCTCATACTACTCTCAAAATAATCCCATTAACAATACTCGAAGCAGGTAATTGGATAAGCCGTACTCTACTAATCAAATCAATCAGTGCATTTGGGTTGTGCTTAATAACGTGTACTATATATGCGGGAGGCGCGCGTTACCTTTGCCCACACGCTGATTGACGTCTATACAATGGACTCGTGGTTTGTGATCATTCATCACTCGGGAGCCTATTCGGGCCCATTGATCGGGACTAACGGTTACTTCCTAATTGGGGACCTTCCCGGGAGAAATGCTCCCGCCATTGTTGGCCCTGCCGGCAGGCTCGCCTGCTGTTAGACCGCCAGACATCCGGAAAGAGACACGTGACCTCTTTTATCCAATTCAAAGGTTGACACGTCGTTACGTGAATAATTGACTAATTGCCTTTCATTAGTAGATGTTCTACGAATGAACTAGTTACCGAATGTGAGTTTCTGGCATCGCTTTGTCTCCGGACAGCACGGATAAGAACAGAAAAGCATTGTAATAATGTTATTTTATTTTTATAAAAAATCAACGCCGTGTTTTATACTTCGTTGTTAAAGAATTTAGTCAATACAGTTCAGTTTGCTTTTGCAACCTTGACGAAGCTCCGGTGGGAGCGAAACCGGTTGGTTCGATAGAACAAAATAAAATGGTGTAAAAATAAATTACATAGGTGTTACACATTATTTTAATACATTAAATGCATTATTGGTTTTAGACATTAATGGCATAATGACACATCACGACACGTTAGTATGTTTTTATCTTACTAAGCACGAAAAATCATCTGCTATACGATTTAATAGCGTGCTCATATAAAGCGTGCTTTTTTAAAAGCAACGCTGTATGTACAATGTACATGCTAAGTAGAAGCATTTACTCGAAACTATCATAGTATTCTTTCGTATCTCTAGTTCTCCCTCTACTTCTTCTGTCTTCACGAGGTCTTCACTCTACCACCCTTCTGATCCATTTTTCGTCTATTCGTCTGGCAATATGTCCCGCAAATGACCGTTTGAACTTGGCCACCCTTTCGACGATATCTGATGAATAAAATGGCAATAGAGTAGCAAAATATCACGTATCATGAGATATGAGAATCAATATGATATCCAGACCCTTTACATCGGTTTAGCTCGCGCTGTAATGATGTAAAGAGCGATTCAACAAATTAATAATTAAAATAACAAGTAAATGCGTTTACATTTATTTGTTATTATAAAAAAAAACACGCATGTACTTGAACATCCAACAAGCGCGTAACATTGGGCAGAATGATCTGCCGAGGACTCCTTGATCATTGACCTGGTTAATGATTTTCCACAATAGAGTCAGTAAAGCGATACTCTTGTGAAACGGTACTGCAAGATAAAGGAAATCATGCCTTCAGCGGTTACCATGCCTAGCTGGGCCGCGGCTGGCCTTAATAATAAACACTCATTTGTGTTCTTATACGTATAAGGCGATGTTACGCATTCCTTTGCATTGTGCTATAATAAAGTTCGTGGTTTTAATTAGTTAATTTATTAATTATTATTTTTCATTGTTTCATTGTCCAATGACGCGAAACAGCACTGACCTAGTAATAACTTATTTGGATGAAATAATATTTATTTGTATTGTTATTAATTAGTCAACTTAATGATCGAATCAAATTATTATTGTATCATATAAAGCATGCACTTCAAACACGGGCATGTCTTCTTCTTTCTCTTTGCCATTTACCACTTTACCACATTATGTGGGGTCAGCTCTCCTGATATGATTTCTCCAGGTCGATCTATCTTCCATCAGCTCTCTGTTGAGTCCATATTTCTTGAGAGTGGTCTCGTATATAGGGCGTATTCTACCCCTCTCAACCGTTGGTATTTAACGGACAGATTTTATAAAACTTACTATTTTATTTCAAACATAGTTTTATGATTTTAAAAATATGTATTTTTAGACTAATATCAAGGATTTAAGTCAATAGTATTAGAATTCACTATACAATCATCAAACTGAACAGAAATTGCTGGTCATTATGAAGAAAAAATCAGGTATCCAGGCTTGTACCCAAATCCCTTGGATCAGGAGGCGAATATTCTGTCTCCTAGACCACCACGACGATTGAGTAAATACTTAATCACTTAAAACAATTAATTAAAACCGGTTTCGGGAACTCTATCGGAAGAAGCGTTAAACATTATAATAGTATATTATGTTTGACGTTTTAAAAAAGCTTTTTATAGATATCAAAATCACCCAAAATCTTATTTTTTGTTTTATAAGGGTACCATCCGTACAGAGATTGATACAAAACGTTTGAATTCAAGTTTTTATGTGAGATTGATATACCATTATGAATGCTGTGAAGATTATGCATAATTTATTCTTAGAATGAGTTATGAATCAGACTCCAGACGAAGGTTAAAGAGTTGAGTCGAGGTTAGCGCGGGAATGGATGATACATTATTTGCACAACGTTAAAAGGAATTAGTGGAAATATATTTTAGAATGTAAAGAACCATTTGTCGTAGTTGCTCGAACTTTTCCAAGAATTAATAACAGCGTTATTCTTGTATGGTCCAATACGTATTACGTACACTTATTCGAATTTTTGATAAACTTTAGGCGTTAACACTGGAATTCCATAAAGTTGAATTTTTTATAAATTAAAATACTGTTTTTCCAATTTTGAGTTTATTTTTCTCGACATGTTTCGAAGGCTTTACACCTTCATCATCGAGAGAACGATATAAACTAGTATAATATAAACTACTTTATATCTCTCGGTGATACAGGTGTAAAGCCTTCGAAACATGTCGGGAACAATAAACTCAAAAGTGAAAAAAACAGTGTTTCAATTCATAAAAAAACGTTACTATAATTCGAACCTAGTATCATATAACATAACTAGATTCATACTAACGAACTGAAAATGAAATTTCTGTATTATAATATTTTAATGTTTAAATAAATAAAAATTATATAAATCATATTACGAATGTTTGTATTTCAGTTTGTAAAATTTTATAAAATCTTTGTAGACTTTAACGTAGAATCAAAAAATTATAAAATATATTTTCTTCTTTATACATAAAACATGAGATAAAAGATGGACTCACGTCTTTCTTATCGACCTGTCAGTATTAAACAAGTTTACGTAAAAAAAAATTACTTCTGGAAACATCTTTCGTTTATTTTTCATTTCATTTGTTCTAAAGCGCGGGTTTTGATTGATTTGTAAATATTTGATTTTGGAAAAAGAACTTTTGTTTCAATTTGTTTTGTTTATTCTACGAACAAGTACGGCTGAAGAATTCTTTTAACCTTAACCCAATTAAACAGTTGCATATTTAGAGTTAACGTGGTAAGTTGACCTAATAATGATTTGTATCACGCTTAAGCTTCGAACTTATAAACGTATTTATTTTGTGTAATTTTGCAATTAAAACTGTATTATATGGTACCTAATCATTTTTAAGATTACTGTATTGATAAGTTATCTACATTTTTATATTGACGCGTTGACTATATACTCCAGTATTTTTTTTTGCTTAGATATTTGATCTAAATAAATAAAAACTTACCTTTGTAACATTGTCCGGAATGATTCAACAATACAATTATCATTTTAACTTGGTTTTATTAGTCATATTGCAACCACAACTGACGCAAATACATTACAAATAATCATAATGGGTAACTACAAGACAGTGGTAGTCGGTAAAAAATTCATGAAACGTATGAAGTAATTAATAAAATTCAAGTAATTGAATTACTTTCCGATTTGTATCAATTTTTTTTGGTTATCAGTTTATACACATTTACGTTTATATATTATATTTAATGATATAAATATGTTTAATTCATAAAATATGACTGATTCATGAGTACAAAGGTTTCCGATCATTCATTGTTTGAAACGAATAAGACGATTTTATTGTTAACAATACTCTTTAACACTTCCTTTTATAAAGTGCACATGTAAAAGTGTTGTGTATTCTCATTCCATCAAAATGTGCATGTAAAATTTCATCATCATCATCATCAGCCTGTATCCGTCCACTCCTGGACGTAGGCCTCCGCCATCTGCTTCCGTGTCTGTCGATCCTGGACAAACGCATCCATGTCGTCCCGGTGATCTCTCTAATTTTGACTCCATCAATGTTGGGGACGTCCTGGGATTCGGGTCACAATCCTAGAACGCCAGCAAAATATGCCTTTTATCTATTGTCAAAGAGACTTTGCCAGCGCCATTTTAGTAATACCACTCTTCCGATGATGTCTGACACTCCTGTTCTGGCTCTAATATTGGTGTTTCTCACCCTTTCCATTACAATGATCCCCAATATTGCTCTGAAAATAGCTTTAATTTAATTTATTCGTCATCATCGTGGTCTGTCATCCACTGCTGAATGTAGGTCTCTCCCAAAGCACGCAACCGCCCCTGATCAATTGCCAATCCATGTCCCGCAATCCTGTTCAGATCGTCGGTCCAGCGGGCAGGGGGACGTCCATTTAATTTATTGGCGCAATGTTATTGTATCAACCTCATAAGTTAACACCGACAAAATACAGCAGTCAAATACCCTTAATTTTTAGGTTAATTTTTCAAAAGATGGCCTGTTTTTCGGAACGCAGCAAATTGTGTCGAGATTTATTGTTGTATTTTTTAGGTAAGGTCAAATCTTCGCGTGCACACATTAACATTTTCAATTAGCAATGTTAATAGAGCGCCACTGCCGTGCAGTAGGTACTCAGAACTGTTAGTATATCTTCGTGTGGCCTTCACGGAGAGCCAGTTGTATGGGCGTCGTTGTGTTGGCTTTCACTCGTTCTCTGTACCATAGGATTTTATTTGTAGTATGGCAAAAAGTCAAGGCTCTCCGAGTGGAATAATCCTCCCGTCTCATTATTGTCCTCGCCTCCCGGCGAGTGCAGTCTGCCTCGTGATATCATTTTAATGAATGCACATTAGTTGATGCATTGTGGGTATTTTGGTGTTAAATAATTCTTAAGGTTAAGCCTTCGTTGCATAAAACTTAGCATATTTTTTATACATATTGTGAAAAAAAAAAAAACATTTTGTTTATGTAATTGGTGTTAATGCGAATCGAAATCTTTCATAAAGATTTAATTACAAGAATTATGTGTAAAGGTCAAATTAAAACGTCTTTTTTTGTTTCACTGCAACCGAAACATTTTTACACATTCAGTATTTTACGAACGGTAAAGATAGTCGGTAATATTTAGCAATTGTGTTTGGTAATATGTGCTAGCTTATTTTTAATATATATAAAAAAAACTTATGGTCCAAATTTAATTATTTCTGAATAAATTATATTTATAAAAACTGACGTAATAAGTATTCAAGATTGAATAAGTCCAATTTATGACAAGACGTTAGACCATGAATACAAGAGAAAATTAGAAAAAGGTGGAACATTTCACATGATTAATACTATTTACTTCTTACAAGAAAGATGCCGAATTTTGAAGCTATTATGTTTAGAAGTTTGTTTTCTTTTTCTATCGGCATCATCAGATTATTTTGGTATCTAAGAACATAAAAAAATATGCTGACATTTTTGAAGATATCTTTATGAGATATCGAAGAATCATCGAATTTAAATATATTTTGTGTGATTTTGTGTAGGGTAATGTGGTGGTGGTATTACCACGCAATTATCGAATCTAAATAAAGATATTAAATTGCAAGATTCTACCTCATTGAAACTAAAAAATTTCGTTGCCCATTTTGTCCAATAACAATGCATCAATATAAGACATCGAATTATACTAGTAAATTGATGACTTTAATAATGGTCCCTGAAATCTTAAGTCGAAAAACTATTAATAGTTACTAGTTATAATTATTTCTTATTCATGACATTTAATAAGAAAACATAATTCCTATTTAACACTGCGAGAAACAATAGAAATCAAATATTAAAATTATTTTCACAACACGACTGTTCAATCCAAAATGTCGAACTAAAATAAATACTGCAAATCTTGACACTTCTAGCCTTTGATCTCCTCAGGGGTTATACCCATCTGGGAATAATAGAGCCTTGAACAATTCATCGTGCAGGCACACCTTTTAAGGCTGCATTCGGGTTAGAAGGATGTACGAACACATTATGAGAATCATCACTGTGAATGTATATTTCCAAGACCTGTGCTGGTGTCAATGACTTCATGGATTTTCAATGAATATTTCATATGCAAATCTTAAATAGCATGTATATTCTACTGTTTTTACTTTATAATCATGTCCGATACTGGTTTTACTTCTTCGGACCCCCCTCTTCATTTCCTCGCCCGCATATAAACTACTGATGCTTCCTGTACTTTGTCGCTGTAAACACAATATTAATGAAGAACAGGTATTTTAATGCATGCATTATTTAATTGGCGTGAGAATTAGATTTTTTAAAGATAATTTAGACGCCAGAAAGACGTGTGATATATTTATATAATATATTTTTAATATTAAAGAAACGTACGTTTTCAAATAGTATTAATATATTTTTATTCGAGTGATATGGTTTCCCTTGCTATTGAATATTGATTCCTTTGAAAATGCTGTAGTAGGTAGTGAGGCAAATCGTCTTTCTTTCAAAAATAAAATGAAGCTTCCAGAAAACCTTCCTTTTTATGAATGTTTAAATAAAAAAATAATTATCTGATATTTATTGTTGTTTGAATAATAAAACTCGATATAAAATATTTTGTATTAAAGTAAACGTTTGTTATTTGAACTGAGGATACAATATCCATAAAATGTATATACTTTATTTATTGTTTCTTGAACGATGATATAAAACTCCATATTAAATAATTAATACTAAGTAATACGTATGTTTCCTAGAAGTTTTATTATATTTTATGTGAATGACTTGTTTTGTCTGTCTAAGGCATTATCAAACACACAAACGCCACATTTGGTATTTCCTTAGACGGGAAAAATATGTCATTCACATAAAATATAATGAAACTTCTAGAAAACAGTCGTTTTCATTCGTAATAATTATGTATATACTAACTATTTAACTAACGACTGCGACGTTTTACTGTAGGGGTAGGCAGAGATGATAGACCGACACTGTTCTATTCTGACATATCTCTCGAGCCTCTTCTACATTCACACCTTTGTTCCTACTTCTAAAATGGGCGCCTTTCAGTAATTGATTAATTCGGTCATTCCATGTCTTCCTTGGCTTTCCTGGGTATTTGATAGAAAGTTTACCCTCTATTACATTGTCTTTAATTGCTCTGAAGCTTGGCTCGAATGTTTATTATTCGATTCACATCATAGTATACATTTGATAATTCAATTCTTGAGGCAGAAGGGCTCTTGTATGTCAAATCAAATAAAGAATTTAAACATGTTTATTAGGTAGGTCTGTATCCATAGCGTTCCCTTCGATACACGCCCACGTAGTGCATACAATCTAAAAATATTTCCGTAGTTATATCTTTCAAAGCAAACCAATAATGTTGGTTCAGGCTGCCTGCATTGGTAAATAAATATTTGTAAATGCATTTTACTTCGTGTGTTAAGTGAGAAAGTCCCTTCAAATAGATTCCAACAGATCTCACAAAATACACAAACAAATGGAAATGTTTTACAGTTATACTCGTATGTATGTTAAACCATGTTTTTTTCAAAGCAATCAATTTTATTTTGTTGATTAGTATTTACTTACATCACATTATATTTCAACTATACATTTCATTTTCAGAATAATTTTAAAAGAAGTAACCCTTTTGATTTATTATTATCAAGCGGGATAAGAATATGAGAATAATTTTATGATTTAATTTATGATTATTATATCTGTACCTTAGAGCCATAAAGTCTTTAGCATCAACGCAGTATCCGGTAAATATTGTAGAATACCATTACCATATTCTAACTAATTTTGTCCATAAAATCACTAAAGACTTTATGGCTCTGAGATACAGAAACAGACCAATTTTTTTGTTTTACTATATTGGTGTTTTATTAACTATTCCAGTATATACCCGATTGTTTTTATTTTGACCATGCTTTGTTTAAACGATTCGAAAAGCGAAATAGATTTATCTGAGAAGATTATTTTTTAAATTGATAACTACACTCAGCAGATAACTAATCTGTTCTGAAATGTTATATATAAACTTGCATGTCCCTGACAATTACATAAAATAGCGAGAGCATAGACTATTTCACGGTGCAATTTATTGTTGTAACCTTCTTGTGGTTACTGCACCTGCCGAAGGGGCTATTGCTCTGTTTGAGAGAACTCTCTGATAGTCAGTTTGTAGTAGTTTAAATATTAAAAAATAACATATTTAAACTACTATGTATATCTTATGAAACTATTTATTCTTTTATAAACTGAAAAACAAAATATATCAATGAAATTGTCGATGTCGGTTGGCAAAATATATATTAAATAAAAAAAATATACATTAAAAGATTTATTTATCAGATGGAAAAGGAGATATACTTCTTTGGATGCAATTATACTGAATTCGTGAATACCCTTACGACAAGGGCAACAAAAAGATAACTGTTGTTTTTTTTCACCATTTATGTCGATTTGGCTCGCACTGTTATGATGTAAAGAGCTAAACAAAATAATAGTAATTATAATAATAATAATTAAACAATTGTTCAGAATAAAGTTAAATAATTTCATAAACAAAAAGGGAATACAGTTTATTTAAATTTTTTTCTGTGTACCATTGTTTCATACTTGAAACAAATGATGTTTAATTAAAAATTGTAATTAACATATGCGTAGAATTAATGTCGGTTTTTATAATACTTATGAAAATACACATATCTTGCATTCTAATTGCACATTTTAACATGGCATTATTAGTACTTGCATACGTGTAAATTGCACGTTAATTAATTAACACTTTTTTTATAATTAAAAATTAACTTTCAAAATAACATGTGTTGAGATCTTTATTACAAAAATAATAACTCGCACACACGGAAGCTACTGTTCACAGTCGCGGCTACCGAAAGTGAGAATTATTTATGAATTCAATTCACATTTTTGGTAATCCGAATCTTGTGTTGTGTGTTGCATAAACGGCACAGAAACCGCTGTAAGGTCCGCTGACCACACGCACACAGTGCACATATAATACACATGTGTTAGTATAATATGTACGTGATAAGAGCATTTTAAATTTACAACGATTCAGTTTATTTGTAAAGGCAAAAAGTTTTTGAGTATTTTGGCTAAACCAAATTTTCGTTTTTTTTAACCCTTAGACAGCGTTGCAGCATGCGTTGCGACAGCATGCGTTACTTTGTAATAATAATAATAATAATAATATTTTTTTCTCTTTTTTATGTACTTTGTACATACAACACCTACATTAAAAAAAATTAAATTACATAGACATGTTTCGGACAATTAGCACTTCTTCAGTGATATATATTATAAATATACATATTTAAAATATTATAAAATTGTTTACATGATCTGACAGATGTTTTTTTTTTATTATACATATATACAACAGGTCGTTTGACCCAATTACTGTACACAATTTATTTTTAGCTATTATATTGATTCTCGTGACATGCAATAGGTAGCCAATCTATCGCCATTTTATTGTCACGTGAATTCTACACCAGACCAAAGACAGTGTGACAATTACACCGCCATCGCCGGGAATCGAACCCGGGACCTTTGGTATGGAAGTCAGAGCATGTTATAACATTTGTCAGATCTAGAAGACCGAGGAAAACGTGGCACGATCAAATCAATCAAATATTAAATGTCGGTCACGTGAGGAGTCGTAGAAATCGACGTGCGTGCATGACAAAATTTATGAATGTAGAGGGAGCGAAGGAAGTATGTCAGGACAGAACAGTATGGCGTTCAATTCTTTCTGCCTACCCCTCCGGGAAGACGGCGTGATGGTTAGTCAATTTTATGATGGTTAATATATTTTGTTACTGTTACTGCAAGACGCATATTTTCGTGCCATTAAATTAGTATTCCCTTCGTGAAATGTTTTTTTTAAACTTCGTATTGCGATGCGTTCTTTAGTAATGTTTTGAATCTTGAAGCTATTTGATTGTACTGAATAGTTGAGTTCCATTCCACCGGTAGGTACCGGGCACGTCCGCCCCGCACCGCGGATGGTTTGGTGAGGTGTGCAATGTAATACGATTTTGAATGCATTGTGCAAGGCGATGTTATCTGAAGACGTCTACAGCTCGCAGCAATAATCTTATTTCATATTTTCCACGAGCTGTTAAAGTGTTTTTTTTTTGTAACATGGTACTTTTTATTTATTGTTTCTTGAACAATGATTTTAAATGGTATATTAAATAAATAATACGAATAAAAAGGTATTTTTTCCATTTTTTTTTATATTTTATGAAATGACATGTTTCACATTGCTAAAGCAAGATAACATTTGTTCATGCCTTAGTAAGGCGAAACATGTCATTTCTATAAAATATAATAAAACTATAAAACAGACGTTTTCATTCGTATTAATTATGGTTCTTTTTCTATACATACAATGTATCAATAAAATGTATTTTATTTATGTCATCAGCATTAAATTTATTGTCTCACACATGACTTAACCTCACGTTTTTATACATTATTACTTATACATATTAACACAAATAAAACATTATGAATTTTTATACATCATACATATTTTTAATACATAAATCGAAGGGACATCGAATCTGTAATGAACAACAAGTACCTATCGCAGGAGGTGGTATCATTTTTAATATACATTGTTCAGACTGTAAGAAAGACCGTGTTGTAACAAAAGCTGATCATTCTTCTAGTAAAACAGAAAACCTATCCGATTACTCGAATAGTTCGACTTTTCTTGGTGAGGTTTCTGTGGTTCCCTCATCACAAACTCCAAACAGGCCACATCCGACTTTCCCTTCCTATCCTGTAGAAATTCCATAAGAAATATGACGTCTGAAAGAAAATAACAAAATAAATAAAACTTCACTTGAATATATAATATATAAGCCTTGTACATAATGAGCAAGGCAAATAATAGTGAAACTCCCATCTAAAAAAAATAGAAAATACATAAATGGAAAACGGAAAATGGAAAACATAGAAAAAAACATGATTTTCAGCACAGCACAGAAATCATATTATCGATACAACAGGGGCTATATAACATGTACGGAGATCCCGTTGTGATCAGTTCCATCCATTTAGAGCGCTTGATATGGGCTGGTCACATAATTATAATGAATTACGATAACCCTATAAAACGTCTTAATCTCTCGACGCCACAAGGACGAAAAATACCAGGATAGCCCAAGATGAGATTGATGGACTCTGTTAGCGCTGACACATTTACATTACACATAACAAACTGGAGAACAAAGGCAGCAGACAGGCAGAATATAGGAGACTTATGGATTTAGGCAAGGTCCACCCTGGACTGTCGTGCTTATGATGATGATAATGATTAACTTCTTCTTCAGCCTGTATTGACCGTCCACTCCTGGACGTAGGCCTCCTCTCGCATTTTCCATTCTCTTCTATCCTGAGCGATCTGCATCCAGGCACTTCCCGCACTTCTCCGCACATCGTCGCGCCAACACAACTGTGGGCGCCCAACTCCACGCTTTGCCGTCCTTGGCCACCAGCACAGCAGTCGCCTTGTCTACTTTTCATCTGGATACCGAGCGACATGTCCCGCCCATCGCCACTTGAGGGTTGCGGCCATCTTGATAACATCGGAAACCTTTGTCCTGACTCTTATGTCCTCATTTCTGAGTCTGTCCCGTAAACTGATACCCAACATGTCTCTCTCCATTGCTCTCTGAGTGACTCTTAGCTTGTTGGCACTTTTTTGTGACATTGTGACTGTCTCAATGATTAACGCTGATGCAAAAATGAAAGATATATAAATCAACTTGTTACTTTTTGTGATAATTTTCAGTTCGCGTATGAACGGAGCTGCCTGTATCGGCTGGGTAAGGCACGGCGGACCGTGTCGGAAAGTGTCTCACTTGCTGTGCATTTACATTTGTACCAAATACTTCTATAAATAGTGAAAACTTCGGCGGCTCACATTATCTGCACACGTATTGGTTAAGCTCCGGATGGCACAATAATGGATCTAATCACGATTTGTAATAACGTATCAAAAGTTAATTAAATTAATTGGTGAATAACCAGTTTGTTTGTTCTGTATATCAAATTAGACATTTTTAATACCGCCCATAAATCCTATATAATGAATTTTGTATATTTCGATTAGTACATGTTAGCCTTGATAAAACTTAATATACTGTAATTTCCATCTTTTGATATTAAGTTTAACATCATTGTCCAAGCAGCAACAAGTACGAAAGAATGAAAGAATTTTTCTCTAAAGAATAATCATTAATCCAATGTTTTGACATACTTATATTTAATTAATACAATGACTTTTAAGAACATATTTTTATAGCATAATATATATTTATTTTGCTTAAATACCAAAATAAATACTTTGGTATTTGTATTTTGTGGAACATATATTTTTACCGTTTAAATTAAATAAATTAAAGTTTTGTTAAAACATCACGCAAATTATTCTGAAGAGGTTAATTTTGGATGAATCTAATCCTTCTTCTATGAATTATGAAAATAAAAAAGTGAGAAAAAATGTCTTTATTACATGTACTATATCAGATATAGCATCCTAGATATAGCAGCGAGCTGCCGAAACCGTTCGAAATTATTGTAGAATAATAACTAAATATAATATGGTATATAAAAGTTTATTTTTTATCATATGTAGGGTGTTTTTTTTTAGGTTTGCTTTTTAAACTAGCAGCATTGTTTCTACAGACTGTCAATTTTACAATTGACAGTTGATTTGTAGTCAGCACGTTTTGCCATTTCACCATGAATAGACTGACGTCAGAACAACGCTTGCAGATTGTGAAAAAATATTTTGAAAATAGTGTTTCGGTTCGCCAAACTTATCGTGCACTACGTCCATTTTACGGTCGACATAATCGTGAATCCGAGCAAGTTATTCGGAAGACCATGGATCGTTTTCGCACCACGTACACTCTAGTGGATAATACGCATCCACAAAGACGACAATTGTCGAAAATTGGATTTTACGATTGCGCTTCATTCGAGCTAGCCGTGGCGCTCATATGCCCGAAATCACATTTAAACAATAATGGCATAAAATAATCTATAAAATAAAGCCAATATCATAAACATTAACATTATTTTAATGTGTTTTATTTTTCATTTTGAATATGTATTGTACGAGAAAAAAAAACACCCTATACAATAAACTTTTACCAAGAAATTTCAATAAACAACAATAAAATGTCTTCATTAATTGGTGGTTATGAGAAAAAGTAATTAAAAAAATCAGTTCATTTGATACTCTCCTATAATAAAAAATAATCCTTTATTAACCTGATCTAAAAAAATATTTAGCAGTAATTTTTATAATACATATGGTGTTTTTACAGTATTCATTATATATTCAGGTTAATCGCTCATCATCCGACAATATTTCTTGTCTTTGTCAGTGATACTAGGTTATTAATTTTCAACGCATATCCATTTGATGCGATTAACTTAATAATGCGTGATAATACTCGATATATAGAACGGATTGGACGGCTTAACCGACGGTATACGGAATAAATATTGATTGACTGATTGCTCACCCATTACAGTTAATATTTCCTTCTGCCCGCTATGAAGAACTTGTATTTTAGTAGTAAAAATAATTCGAATAATTAGCAACGGCTCGATGTATCACAGAGATGATTTCTCTCGTTTGTACGCAACGAGTTAAGTCAGTGAGATTACTCAGAACATGTTTTCTATGGATAAAACTAGATTTTTATAGATCTTTTATCCCATTATTAGAAATCGTTATATAGATTAGCTTTCCAATTTCAACTGAAATATTAACAACATTTGTACTTATTTTTCATGTACTATAAACGTTTTCCGAATGTCAATATAGAAATATATAATTAAATTACGACTCCACAATACATAAAAAAAGGAATTAAAATCTTAAATGGTACTTACTAGATTAAAAAAAAATCTTAATATTTATTGTTTCTCGCACAATGTTGTAAAACTCTGTATTAAATATTTGATAAGAATGAAAACATCTGTTTTTGAATGACATGTTTCGCCTGTATAAGGAATTATCAAATATAGCGAAAAATCAAACGCGCTGCTGTTTATATACACGAGTTAAGTGACCAGGATACGGTAATTAAGGTGATTGACGTGGTACAATACATTGTTGAAAACAATTAAGAGATAAACCCCAGAATACAGGAAAGTATTAGCTGGAACTAGCTAAATTTATGAATACAATATTTGCATATATGTAGGTAACTACTTAATGACGTTATTTAAATCAAATGAACTTTAGTATTCAAAATAAAATGTTGCAAAGAAAAATACATTTTACCACAATAATTATGATAACAATTTTACACATTTTAAATTTAATAATGATTCTAAGTATATTCTAAGTTTTTTTTCTTAAACAACCATATAAAACTTCATATGAAATATAATTAATATGAATGAAAACGTCTGTCTTTTAGGAGTTTTATTATAGTTTAGATGGAATGATTCATTTCGCCCTTCTAAGGTATTATTAAATGTCAACATTATTGCTCTTCCGCAGAAGGCATATATAAGTTAAAAAATAGTATTTTTTTTAGAAAACAGACGTTTTCATTCGTATTAATAATTCTGTAGTTAACCATATCTTTGGTGACATTGCATTATTATTTGTTTAAGTTTATGTGTTTATTTAGTTTGTGCGATAATAGTTAATGCATATTAACTAAACGATTTTTTAAATAAATAATAACAAAATGTGTATGTCCGTAATATGTTATACACGTTCCCTTGAAAAATTGTGTGTCCAATAAATAGACACTATTGTCCGTAAATCAAATTCTTACATAGCAAATGTATGTATAAGGTTATCGTGGTTGAAGAAGGCCACGCATTATCGGATGAGGGTGTCAAATATGGCCATTTATTTCCTTATTTCAAACGAATATATTAAAAAATATATATTAAATAAAACGATGTTTTTACTGGATCTCATCATCCGACGAGATATAATTCCTGTGTCACAGATCGTCAGATCTATTAAAAGAAGAAGAAGAATAAGATGTTTTTAATAACTGCTTCCACTTTTGTCTTTATTTTGATTACGACCAGTTAAGTAGTAATTAGAAAACATCTTTCTATTTAATTATTATTTTAAATGAATATCAATATAATCAAGAGACTTCAATGAAATATTTTTTTTAAATAAAAAAATATATGTTACGTATATACTCGTATGCTGTCGAAGATTAGAAGAACGTCTTTAAACAAATTAGTCTTGGTTTGTGAAGCATTTGTCGTATATCAAAAATGTACAGAATGCGTTTTATGTTCCAGGCCGATTTTATTTTGATATGACTGTTTGTCAGTTCATCATATTTGCTAGCAGGGGTCGATAACCATTTATTGTCAGAATCTATGCTGCAACAGTGTCATAAAGTTGATTGTGTGATTTTTTTAATGTATTTTTTTCCACGTGACAAATAATTCAGGGTGTAATCAATAATAGTAATAATTTGCATATATTTGGAGATAAAAACAAGTCTGAATGCATCCAGAATATTATTATATTGTACATAGGTAACGATGCTTAGGATCGATGACCAATTCTTTCTTCGGTGGTTAGGACACATGTAAAGAACGAATGAAGAAAGATTTATAAATTAATTATATGTTAACAATGTTAATGGAACAAGAACTAGAGGAAGACAGAGGGAAACGTGGCGCGATCAAATAAATTAAAATTTAAATGTCGACCATGTAAGGAGTAGAATAAGTCGACACGTGTGCATTATAAAATGTATGAATGTTGAGGATCGAGAGAAATGTGGCATTATTTCTGCCTACCCTTTCGGGGAGAAAGCGTGATGGCTAGTTTTTTCCTAAGCTAAATAATACTTCGACTGTCGATGTAATCTCATTTATTTAATGTTATGACCTAACTTGAACGCACATAATGAATGCATAATATAAATATATTTACGTGGGTGCAGGTAATTCATTTGAAATTTGTATAGCACACTGGTATCTGTATAATTTTATTGACTTTCAATGATAAATGGAGATCTCGATAACTGCCCGCCTGGCATCGAACCATGATGTGGCTATGTAATTATGACCGGAGCTGCTATCATAATTTATTCCCCGACGTCAAATTATCTCCAGGAAAAAGCATTAACCACTTTCTCCGTTGCGTCGAGTATAGCATCTCTTATCTCCGCGGGAACAGGTTTGTAAGAAGTGCGACATTGCCATTCAACCCGCAAAAACGCAACGCAAACATGGACCTACCAGCAGCTTCTCGCCGCAGTTGGACTAGGAACAAGCAATTATTTATCAATATTTAGGAAAACATGAGATCACTAAGAAGAATGTGCGGGAAAACGTTGTATGATAGAATACAGAACGATGTAATAAGAACGACATGTAAGGCAGATGACTGTATCATGAATAAAATTAAAAAAAGGATCCCTGAGATGGTTTGGACATATTGAACGAATGGATGAGAGTAGAATGGTTAAAAAGTTATACACAAGCAGCGTGAGTGAGAAAAGAAGCCGAGGACGACCGAGGAAAACATGGCATGACCAAATTAATCAATTACTAAAAAGCGGCCACATTCGAAGTCGGAATAATCGACGGTGCGTGCATGGTACGATGTATGAATGTAGAGGAAGCCCGAGAGCTATGCCAGGACAGGCCATTGTGGCGATCCATCCTCTCTGCTTACCCCTCCGGGGAAATGGCGTGATGGTTAGTTCGTTAGTTAGTTATATTTAATAGACTGTACTGAACATGAAGTTCTAAAAATATATTTTAGTGTTAAAATAAGATCAATTCGAAGTCGAGAGGATGGAGCAATAATTCTCAAGATTGTGACGACCACCAGGATAACCATCAAAAAGGTGTAGGGTCGTCTTCATCACAGAATCAAGATTGATATCCTGTCTGAACAGATTGCAAGATCTCTAGAAAGAAGAGGTATACAATCATATGAGTAATATGATGTTGTTTCTTGAACAATGATGTAAAACTTTACATTCAATTATTAATACGTCTGTTTTTTAGGAGTTTGATTATAATTAATGGGAATGTCTTTTTTTACATGTCTAAAGCATTATTAAACTTGCCTTAGCTTGTGTCTTAGACATTCTATAATGCCTTAGTCAGGTGAAACATGTCATTCCCATAAATAGTAATAAAACCTCTAGAAAACAGACGGTTTCATTCGTATTAATAAGAAAAATAACCTTTCTAAATCTCAACGTCCTTTTTTACTTCACCATTACCCATTTAAATCAATATTTTAATAAAACATATTGATTTAAATGTGTAGTTCATTTATAATGACCACTATCACCAGTCATCATATTTATTGTTTCTTGATGATATTTTTGATGTCAAACTGCATAATAAGTATTCAACATGAATGAATGCATATGCTTTTTAGATGTTTTATTATATTTTATGGAAATGACATGTTTCACCTTGCTAAAACATTATCAAATACTGGTCACCGATTATTAAACATTATTTTCCATAATATTATGCACACCTCAAAAGCAATTTTCATATTTTAATATAATATATTGTACAGTGTGAGTTCATGTTTCTATATTTCTTATGAAAAATTATTTGTTGTAACTATTAATATCATTTAATCGAAATATGAATGCACAAAACACATTCACATTCAGAGAGCTCTGCTTTCATTTGTACGTAATGCAACATAATCTGTACATTTCACGTTGCATAATGTTTTACAATTAAATAAATTTACCTTTCGAATGACGTTTCAACGACGCTCATTTACAGCCATTACCGATGTCATAATTTATGATCTTCCAACTTTCTTTAATCAACCTCTCTTTATTACCTTATTCCACTGTGAAAGGCTCCGAGAACTTTAATTAAAGCGAATTGTCGAACCATTCTCCAAACTAGACTTATTGCTTAATTCCTCTTAAGCATGTTCAAAGAGATTGCTATTATCATTATCATTCAAAATACATTAATGTTTAATACGTGTAATTTCATTAAGAGTTGATGTATTAAATATGAGTTTAATCTCTTCCTGCATTCCTCTGATTTCATATTATTCATTTATTACACACAACATACCGTATTTTTTGGACCATAAGATGCACTTTTTTACTCTGAAAATTCAACCATAATTGGGGTGCGTCTTATGGTCCGATGCGTCTTATCGTCCGCAAAATATGGTACCTATTTAATCATAAACCATTTGATCTAGACTTGTCTAATATGTCAATGGAAATCACGTGGTCTTAGTCTATCTTTAAATTTATAAAATAACATATAATTGAAAATAATTTTAACGTCGAAGAAAACTATCATCGTAATAAATTTCATCAAATTAGTGTAATCAAAACATTCGATAATGCCTAAGCATGGCGAAATATGTCATCCTCTTTAAATATAATTAAATTTCTATGAAACATACGTTTTTATTTTATTATAATTATTTAATATGGAGTTTTACGTCATTGTGTATTTAAGTATAAATTCGTCAATATCACTGGTAATTGTACCTGTATACCTATACCTTAAAATTCCTAAATTTGTGTTTATATCGTCGTATTATTAATTGCTGCAAACCAATCCCAGGATTGAAACCAGAGAAGAAGATATAACATATACGTGTTCATTGTTATATATAATGTATATTATTTTAGTTATTATAGTAATATTTGATATGTATTTAAAAAAAACAATTTTTTGAACGTTCTTGTTTCTGACTTGATAATGTGTCTACATTGAAAAATAAATTCAAAATTACTATAATATTATTATTTAAAAACCCATTAACTCTCTGTAATCTGGGGTCATTTTAAGTTTAATGCCGGTCCGCAGACAATGGTGTCGAGTTGTGCTAGCGTCATTTGCAATGACTGCGTTTTTATTTTATTATTATTATTGTGTTAGACCACAAGTCTTTGGTGAGAGTTACCACTAACCGACGCCATAATACAGGAACTGAAACTCGACGCCCCAGGCGCAGTCATGTCAGTGAACTTGGTCAGTACGAACTCGGCAGATTAAAAATCGTAAATAATTATTGGCCACTCAAATCGAACAGCCGATTTTTTTTCAAGGACAATTGATTAAAAATGGAATTTGTTTATTCAATGTTAGCGCATTTATCTTGTGTACGCGTGTTCCCTTTTGATTCTTTTGCGTGTTTTATATGTTGCTAGTTTCAAATTTGTTGTTGTAATGCCTTGGGCTGAGGTCCGCCCAGGGCGGCTGCCGATTGCGTTTGTTTGAACTTTTTGTTTCGATCGCTTCTGGTTTTCAGTCCGAAGAAGTCGGACGAGTTTTTCTTGTGAATGACCACCTATGTACATACGTGTGCAGGTACTCGATGCGTTCGGTAGAAAGGTATACATTTTGAAATGTTGTCTTTGGTAACACTCTTATGTAATTAGTACTATCGTATTCTTTCATTTTTAATTATTATAGATTTAAGATATGACCATTTTTATTACGATTACGTCTGGTGAAATCAAGTTTATTATATTTTTTTATATTCATTAAAATACTTAGTGCTTCCTTTCTTTATAACTAGATTTTTTTCATAATCCATTGGTTTGGCCGAAACACTATGATACCTTAACATTTTAAACTGTTAAATTAAATAACTCTGTTTTATGTATCACAATTGTATTCTATTTTACGCGACAGCTGTTTTGTCAACCTATGTTGACATCATCAGGTGTTACAATTGTGATACATAAAACAAAGTTATTTAATTTGACAGTGTAAGATTTTTTTCAATTTTAATGTAGAAATATACTAACCATACATAATAAAACAGTCGCGATTGTTTTTCCTTCTACAAATATGTGAATTTGTAAATTACGTAATACAATTATTTAGCATAATTTGACGATAGGGAAAAGTTTGTTCATTAATCATCTCTAATACACACTTTAACGGCTTTTTCCGTAAAACAATTTTAATTACCCCGATGCAAATAAACAAGCATTATGCATTAATCTGTTCATGTTAGATGTCTCTCGCGATAACAGAACATTCATATTTTCTTTAGTGAAACATGTTTTATAACTTCGCATAAAAGTCTGTTTATTTTCCCACATCTCGTTTGTATCATTCATTTGCATTTTTATTACTTTCGAATCTCTCGTCACACATCATTACGCCGGCGCTTGTACGATTTACCGATAGTGAAAAAAGTACTACGTGGCGCTTTTCTTTATTTTAAGAATAATAAAAAATAAGGCGATTTTCATTCCGTTCGTAGCAAAAGAATCGAAAAATCATAATGCTAAAATAAAGAACGTCACGTTTTATAAAGACTAATTGATGAATTAATTCACAATTTTTAAAAACAACAATTAAAAGATTTGACAAACATAATTTTTTTATTGATTCTGAAATAGCCTACTGCTCTCACTAATTAAATTAGTTATGATACAAAATTTTCATTAATTAAACTATGTTTTTTTAATTTTATTTCAAAGGTATTTTACCTTTATCATAGGGAGAATAGTAGATATTAATTTACTTATCTAAATATTAACTAAACTATCTTCGAAACATGAAAATGTCAATAATTTTAAAGAAGAAAAACGGAAAAACATGGTATTTATTGTTTCTTGAACAAGATAATAAAACTTTTGTTTGTAGATGTTTGTTTATATTTTATGGAAATTACATGTTTCCATAAAATTTAATAAAACCTTTTAAAATCGGATGTTTTTATTCGTATAAAAAAATGTGTTTTAAATTGTTATAAAGAATTAGATATATTTAAAACTAGGTGGTACGTTTTTTGATGAGCAGATTAATTTGATTAGAGTTTTAATTAATATAATGACCGAAGTTATAAAGTATTTTATACGTTGGATCCCGGCTTCATTTTTTACTCAAATATTGAACCTCTGCTATCAGCATGTAGAAAGATCACGAATCAATATGCTCTATTTCACTTCAATGCCTATAAGGTGGCAAATACTATTGAGAAATTGTCGTTTGTACCGGTGGTACAACCAGTTGTTCTCTGGACCGATTTACAAAAAACAAGACCCGATTTAAACCACTGTAACTCTTAAATATCTCAGTTTTTCTTTTTGAGTTGATAAGGTCGTTTTTTTCGGTAAGTGAGATAAGACTTATAGTTGCAATTAGAGTGTGTCAAGGAGATAAATCGATACACTTTATATGCAATTTTTTGTCCGTTGATATTGACACAAACATATTATTGTATATTTTTCTTCTTCTTCTATGTAGCCATATCTATTCACTGCTGGACGTAGGCGTAATTAAATATTTGAAAAAAAATATAATGATATAAAACACAAAATATCTCATATATGAATTTTGATTTCTTAAATTATTAACTTTGTGATCACACATTGTAACTACATTGATTTTATTTTCACAAACATGTTTCGGACTGTAGATATCATTCCACAGTGTAAAGATGTTTACCTTTACGGCACATTTTCATGTCCTCCCTCAGTATAAAACCAATAAAATCCTAAACATTTTATATTTATAATATTTTTTTGCTTTTTCACAAACATGTTTCGGATTGAACACGTCCTTTCCAATGTATTGTTACTGATTCGACAACACAAAGCGATGGCAAAGGGAAGTTTACAAATTGTTTAATAATTGCTTTTTTGGGAATTCTCAATAGAAAAATGCATTGTATATAATGAATAAAATTTATATACATTAAGAATATTCCACTCTCACAACAGAATGAGTTTTTTTATACACTCATTTATGTTATAATAATTGATGGTTTGAAATGTATTTTTCCCATGGAGAGTGCATTGTTAACTCCACTAAAAATTATTTTAAATTTCAAGCACTCTAAAATTACGATCTTATCACAATAATTTTAAGTGACCTTTTAATTCGATACGGAATTCTACCGTTCACAACCAGAAGTATTATTCTATAATATTTATCCATACCATACAAAATACCATGTTATGCGGGTCCGTTCTGTCATCGCGTTATTTATTTTCAACCTTCAGCAGAAGCCGTAGCAATGATTGGTCCATATTAATATTTCCTGATTGATTTTTTTTTTTTTTTAAAAAGACGAATACCAAGGATTTAATGCAATGATATTAGAATTTATTATTACAATCTTCAATGTGAGCATAAATAGCTCATTATTATGAAGAAGGAATCTGGTCGTGTCCAGGCTTGAACCCACGTCCCCTGGATCAGGAGCCAAGCGTTCTATCCCCTAGACCACCACCCGATTAATACTTATTTAACGAAGTGTTTAACCTTAAGATATAAAACTTCGGTTAATTGTTTTTTTACGAACGCGTCATTCAATGAACTTTATTAGAATATGCATTTTAAGATATAATTAAGAACAATTAAAAAATCTATAAAACTAATTAAAACTATAATAGGATAATTTGCTTATCTTTTATATGATTTTATAAGATCAGGTTATCTTTTTGTTAGTCTATTCGTTAACAGGCAGATGTCACCAGTCTGCCGATAATATCAAACATAAAATAAGCTAGTGGAGAATACTTTGTCATTTAAATTGGAATTAAAGAAATACGTTAAATTGAATTGAATTATATTATACTTTTTTTATATACTTTGTATACAACACTCACTTTTTAAACAAATTAAAATTTAATATCAAACGTGTTTCGGACTACCCAGCCCTTCCTCAGTGATATTATTTAGATATTTAAAATATGTATTATAAAATTGTTTACAAATATGGTCACTTTTGACAGATGTTATAAAGATTTATTTTGGAACGTTTATAAAAATTTGTTTATAAAAAAATGCACTTATGAAATCCTGTTATTAATATCTACCTACATATGTTTTATTGGTTCGGCATTTACTTTGGATTAATTATAAACCTCTTAATTTTTAGTATTTTTAAAATTTACAATTACTTGTAGTATGTGAGTACTTGTAGTATGGAAGTCAGATCTCCTACCACTCTGCCACGAAGGTCGTCATTTTCTTGACATGTTTCGAACGCTTTATTTACACCTTCGCCAACGGGGGAACCTTCATCCCGATGATGAAGGTGTAAAGCCTTCGAAACATAGCGATATAAATAAACAGTTTTTAGTAACAAAAAAATCTTCATTATGGAATAATTCCAGTGTTAATAGCTTAAGATTATCAAAAATTATTCTTATACTCTTTTTTGCATATAATTTTAACAAAATTCGAAAAAGGAAAACTTTGCGTGGTGACAAAACTTTAAACGTAGCTTCAAATACTCTTGGTGTTGTATTGAATTAATAAGAGTTCATTTATATTTGTGATTGTGTGGTTCGGTTTGTATTTAAGGTCATCGCCCTTTACTAGTACGAGTGGCTTATCAAGTACGAAATGAACGATATGAAGTATCAACAGGCCCGCCTTGAGCTCGATGCATCTGTTGACAGAAAGCAAACTGTCGCGGTTAGGCTAAATGGCTGTCAACCGGCAGGCGCGCGGCTTCCCATTACGTAATGGCGGAGAGTGAAAGGGGACAGTGTCCAGTCACTTTTGGGTGACGTCACCGCTCGGCCATACCACGAGGCGGCTCTCGGAGAATGGGACCATCCCGCGGGGGCGTCGTTCTTCAGTTTCGACTTTCTACTCTGCAATATGAATCGTAACAATGAAAATAACGTTTAAAATTACTTAAAAATATTACCTCACTATTTGCTAATTATAGAAATTCAAGAATATTAACCCCTGATGCCATACTTGTAATGTTTTATTATTAATGCTGTCTGTTGTGGTTAGATTCTTGCCTTAAAATTCTATTCCGGACTTGTTTTTTTTCTTCTTCATGATTTAATACAAAAATTATATATTGAACGCTAAAGCATTAACACTGTGGAATTCCATAGTAATACACTTAGGAAATTGAAAATACCTTTGTTTAATCCACAAAACATTAAAAATATATATTTAAAAAAAACGACATGTTTCGGAGGATACTATACTAGATTTTAATATTTTGTGGATTAAACAAAGTTATTTTCAATTTCCTTATTATAAAAATGATATAATCAATAAGTAATGAAAATGAAAAAAAGTAATTACAATCCAATATTTTTTGTAGTATCTATTTAATAAAATTCAACTTGGTTTTATGGCTTTTTCAGCAGTTCGCTGCCATCTAAAATCAATGTATAAAAATGAAATAATTAAAAAAACTGATTATATTTGATTGTTATTAAAAAAAATGATTATTTTCAAAAATTCATTCGGCAACAATATTTACTGCTATTGGTGAAAGTATAGTAAATTATTTAAAAATATTTTTATATACATACATATATTGTTATATTATGAAACCGAACCGGGTGGTAGTCTAGAGGACAGAACGCTTGGCTCCTGATCAAGGGGACATGGACATGATCCACGGGACTTCTCCATAATAATAAGCTATTTTTGCCTATATTGCAGATTGTATAATAAATTATAATATCATTGATTTAAATGCTTGATATTAGTATAAAAAAAAATACATAATAATTATGAATTATTTGCGTCGTCTAACTAATTAACTATCACGTCGTTTCATTGGAGTGGAGACAGAGAGGATGAACCACCACACTGTTCTAACCTGACATAACTCTCGTGAATCTTATACATTCACACACCGTGACACGCACGCTCGTCAATTGTTCCGGTTTCGAATATGGTCACCACCCAGTAGGTGATTAAATTGACCATACCATTTATTCCTTGGCCTTCCTCCACTTATTTTTCCATTTGCCTCGAACATATATTATATTTAAAAATATATTTATTTTAAATACAGAAGAACAAAGCTTTTCATTTCATAACATTAGGCGTTGTTCCCAAATGTTTATGTATTTTACTGTCTCATTATTAACAAAGAAAAGCAACAATATTGCATCATGCAACAATGGAAGCCAATTTTAAAATTGTAAACATAGGAAGTACATGATTTCCTCTCTTGTATTGCAGTAATTCTACCATTGTCCTGGGTGATTTTTTGTGCACTGCATGTATTGAAGTACACTCATACTTTACTAAAGACACCTCGGTACACATTTTTCATTTTATGTTCTATTATGTCACTGTTGAAAATATCTCTCAATCGATTTATATACACTTTTATTTTCGTTAGTTTCACAATGGCATTTCACGGTGCTACTGTAATATAATTTATTAAGTATTTCATACATTTTATAGCATTTATCACACTTGCGATTTAGACATTTTTATGTTGGTGTTAACCGTTGAATTCATACAATATAAAAGTTATTAAATTTATAATCTAACACAGATAAAAAAAACAACTCCAATATTGAAGAAAGTGAGCATTTCCTAAAACTTAATTTAATTTAATGGGAGTGACATATTTCAGTGTGCTTTTGCATTATTCACACCTGGTAATGTCCTTAGCAAGGTGAATAATTTGTTTATGCTTTAGAAACCCAACTTGTATACATTTGTATTTTTTTTAACCGATCGCGAATATCAATTTCGTTTAGATTTTTAGATTTAAAACGCCTCTTCATGCGCACTTGAGGTGATTATATTACAAAAAAACGGCGCTTTCAAAGTGTGCAAATTATTATTATAATATTACGAAATTATTATTATTATTTTTTTAAAAGACTTATACCAAGAATTTTAATCAATGATATTAGAATTTTATTTTACAATCTTCAATGTGAGCACAAAATAGCTCATTATTATGAAGAAGGAATCTGGTCGTGTCCAGATTTGAACCTATGTCCCCTGGATCAGGATCCAAGCGTTCTATCCCCTAGACCACCACCCGAATTGTTGGTTGTTTCTTGAAAAATTGTGTAAAATTCCACATTAAATAATTAAAACGATCCTAAACGTCTATTTTTTAGACGTTTTATTATATTATAAAATATATTTCACCCATGCTAAGGCATTATCAAATCTCTAGGATATAATGCTTTAGTAAAGCTAAACATGAAATATAATAAAATTTCAAAATTTAAAATGTGTATTTTCATTCGTATTAATTTATATATTTGAATATCCTCTAACAAAATGAGTATATTTTGTGTATCGGGTCAATCTTGAATATTTTACGTAAGATATTTTGAAACTATCTATCACCTTTTGGAATAAGCGAGATTATTTAATAGTATTTACCATTATTTTAAAGCTATTCATGCAATATGTTGAATAACAACATAATATTGCGGTACTAACAAAAAGATTACCATTAACAAAAACACATTAGAAAGGTCCATCATCATTATCTAATGACCAAAGCAAACGGACACTTAACACGTACAGATTTATAATGAATTCATTTTGCAAATATATCCATTATTTATTCCTTATTTCAATTTGCTTTGTGTATTCCATTCGAGAAACATTGAATGTCGAAATGATTTCTTTCAATTCATCTATTGTTTTCATACTGAGAGTATAATCTTTATCCTCTCTTAATTTCTATGTATTTCCAAGTTATCATTAAATCTTAATGATATTGGAAATTTATTTTAAGTACACTTGCTTCCTTTGACTGGTTCATTCTTCTTTGAGTGAGCAATACATTTAACGATGGTTTTGAAATAATCCAGATCATCACACTCAACTGGTTACAATTACTGGCACTCAATAAAATAATACGACTGCTTACGTATTAACTTCCTCTGAGAATGCTTTTAGTTAATGCGTGCATATAGAAAATATACGTTTGTATGTATATAGGCAAGTATCCATTAGTAACTTGTTGTTACTAACACCTTTACCGATTGGGTAACCAGTTCGTCGTTCGCTGTTCTGCAATCCTTTGTCTGATTTAAGGAGGTGGTCATTTAAAATAAACTGATTGTGTGTACTAACACGTATATAAAAATGTATAAATTATGCAATGTTCATTTCACTTTTTTATATAATTCATTAAGTATACTTACTTATTTACGTAAACAACAGTTTTCGTCCACTGCTGGACATAGGCCTCCCCTATACTTCTCCACGTATTTCTGTCTTGTGCCTTTCGCATCCAGCACCAGCAATTCTTCGAATGTCTTCGGACCATCGTGTTCTCCTAAGGGGCCTCCCTCTGTTTCTTCTGCCCTCGCGAGGTTTCTACTCTACCGCCCTTTTGGTATTCATTAAGTTTATTACATTAAGTACAACATCGTTTTCTAAGGAAAATTGGTCGAATGCTCAGACTTGACAGAGAAGATTACTCCTATTCTGACTTGGAAAAGCTACTAAATATTTCACCATTAGTTGATCGCAGAAATAAAAATGATTTAATCTCCTTTTTTTAAATAATAAACTCACACTTTGATGCACCCTGTCTTCTCGAAAATATAAAATTCAATGTACCCACCCGGAATCTAAGGCAAATTAAACTTTTTCACGAAAATCTCCATAAAACAAACTACGGATATAATGCACCTATACCTAGAATGACTAGACTTGTAAACTGTTGTCAAGACTTAGATTTTTTTGGATTAAATCTAAATTCTTTTTTGTCTAAACTTAAAAAATATCGACCTCCATCAAACCCTTAAATTTTCTAAACCAGATGCAGCTTTTACTATTTGTTTGTCACTGAGACTACTTGTACCTTGTAATCCTTCCACAATATAATCAAATATGTCGTTAGCTAATTGCAGTCGTGTTCTTATTGCTCATCTCTAGTATACGTACATATCTATTAATCTTTCTTCTTTACTCTCTTCCAGATCATCCTCTTAACTTGTCCTAGGCTAATTGTTTACTGTTACTGTTTTAAAATGTTCCTAGATTTAAGTAACTTATCTGTATTATGAATAATGTATTGGAATTAATTCCGTCAACAACAAAATAAATAAATAAATAAATTCCAAATCTTTGCCATAAGCATTTATTCGGTGGAATAATTTACGCGGGACAGTAAACATTGTAAGCGGAAGTCTTCAATTTGGCTCGCATAAGGAAACGTTGACCAATATCTCAAGTGTTGGAATTAATATCTACCAACCTGCGCTAGAAGGAAAATAGTCTGAATGTTTATCGTCTACGTATACATATGTACGTATTGTGCTGGTATCGGGAACCTAGCCGTTTCGCTTTACATACAGGTCATTTGGCGTATTGAGTCTGTTAGCTACATTTCTCCATAACAAATTCGTAACAACAGTGTTTCGAATGCAAAATGCCACAATGCTCGTGGTTTCGCTTCGGGTTCCAGTTCTCCATACGGGAATAATGCATTCTGTTTTAATGAATACCAAAGTACACATGTTATTACAGTTTGTGTGCATGTTGGCTCGCCAGTTTCCATGACAATGTACGGATTCAATGTCAACCACCGCCACCGGTTATAGAAATCACTTACCGAGACAAACAGGAACTAAAAACAGCAACCTTTACAATTTTGCCTGCGATTTGATGGAACTGATTACACGCCCCCCGCGCATCTACTGCTCTCGCTCTGTGAACATTTTTTCACTGTACGGCTATACACTGTATACGTTTTTGGGCGGGATATTTCGAAGGTTATCTCTATCCTAAAGTTGTTCTATTCATTCGACTAAATCGACCATATCTTGAATCTACAACTCTTTAGTACAAAGCAGACATTGATATGTGTGCGGAACAATAAAATATTTCCCGACGCCTCACAGCTGTTGCGAGACTTCGGCCTCTTTGAAACTAGTCGAGTTAAACAAATTTGTTTACGCAATTTCTAGTGACAACTGTCGCATTTGCAAATCGAATGTTACGCCATCTATTATGCTAGAAAACCAATCTTCTCCGAGATCCATCGAACCTGTCTTACAAAAATAAATAAACGACAGCGCGAAGAATGATTCTGACACACATAATAATCAAAGTATTTGAGAAACTTCCGCGTCTCTTGAGCGATCGATTTATTCGGTCAATCGTTCGAGAGTTCAACGTTCTCCGCTCGTCTCCGTGCCGTGCTGATAGCAGATGCAATGGGCGATCTGTGTCAGCTAGCGCCGGCTAACGCAGCGGCCGCTTTGTCTATTCGCCATGGGCAGTTTGATCTCCAGTTATGTTGGTTCTTCGCGTTTCTCGTCTCCCCGAACGAGCGTTGCGTTTTCGGCCGCCAAGGCCGGATCCCAGAGGTGTTATCATGTTCGGCCCACTTGCGCTCTAGATGATACGTTTATAATAGCCCGACTACTGTTAAATAAGTAATGATGTAATCGACCTACTGACAAACTGAGCTGATCCCAATTAAATCAGTCAACGGAACGAATCTTCAATTACATTAAAAAAAATATTAAATACCCCAGTTACAAAATGTTCTCCGAAAAAAAATCTTATATTTTTATACCATAGAAATCGTTATTATTAGATTTATTTTCATTGTATAATATAATAGTGAAACGTGACGGTATTTAAAGTAAAAACGTTTAATCCAATTAATGAAATAAGTGAATAAGCTTTGATCGAACTGATGAAACTTTTAAAATTAAATGTTGACATCACATGCAGACCGAGTGGTTCGATTCCCGGCGAGCGCAGTATGATTTTCACACTGTCTTTGGTCTGGTGTAGAATTCACGTGACAATAAAATGGCGATAGATTAGCTACCTATCACATGTCACGAGAATCACTATAATAGCTATAAAATACCCTTTACATCGATTTGGCTCATGCTGTCATGACGTAAAGAGCGATTCAACAAAATATTATTAATAATAATAATTTATTGCTAACCAGTTTCGATTCTACGGTATAACAATTTAAAACCAAAGTGCACCAAATGTCACCGAAAAGTTATACAAATAATATTTAAAAGACGTGTGTCTTTATTCTGCTCGCAGCGAATTTCGCAATTAAGCATCCAATTGTTAAATTTTATTAATTAAACTTAATAAAACTGTGTTGGTAGATTGTATTCTCTAGTGGCGACAATTGAGTTTTTTCGATGAATGGCATATAACATATATTTTATTATATTTGTCAACAAAATATAAGATGATATTTTAAAAAACTATTGACCCAACTATAAATATATAAATTATATGCTATTAATAATTTTGATATTCGAAATGCCGTTTGTTCTACTTAAATGTGTTCAGTTATTTCTACAGGTTTCAAAGACAATACGAGTATACCTTCATCATCGGGAGAATGAAATTTTATATAAAAAAACTGTTTTCTCAACGCAATAAAATGCCACCTGTTTTTTTCTCTCGTTTATTTCCTCTAATGAAGGTAACACTCATATATATTTGCTTTATTATAATTTCGTATTGAAGAATTATTGTATATTGTATAACTTTTAAATGTTTAAATAATGTATATATTATTTTACTTTTCATATAATCTTAATATATGAAAAGCAAGTGTATTAAATAAAGCTTAAATTATATAATATTTTAATATGTAAATCAAGATTAATACTCTTTAGAAGTAGAGAAACAAAAAATGGTTATTTATTGTCTCACGAACAATGATTTAAAACTCCATATTAACCGCCCTACCTTCAGGTAATTTTCCGAGAAACGCGCAAAAAAATCAGGTTTTTTATTAATGAAATTTAATTGTATATTAATTTTATTTTTTTAAATTACGAAACGCCAAATACTCGGGGGCACACTTCGCCTGCCACTTGTTAAACTATCATATTTATGAAGACTTGTACTCAAGTGTTGTTGGCACACGCGCGTATCCCTAACAGTTTGTACATTTTAGGTACATTACTTTTTCTCAAGCGCGTACGTGATACGGGATAGCGCAGAATGGTACCGTCAAAGTGAACGAATCACGTACGTTCAAATACGTAGGGTGGTTAAATAATGAATGAAAACATCCGTCTTCTAGAAGCTTAATTATGTTATAGATGGAATGACATGTTTCTTCCTTTTAATGCATTATAAAAAAGTTTGATTTCATTATCAAGTGGTCAAACGGCATTATCAAATGGTCAAAAAAACTTTAGCACCGTGTCCCAATTTTTGCGACTATCTCTTACAGCGCGATATCGCTGAATAGCACTCTAATAGTTTATCTTGTCAGGTTAGCCGATTCGTATAAAAAAATCGAAATTCAAATATTGATTGGTGTATCTTTGTTGTTTCCAGAGGGTCGTGTGGAGGTGTCCCGCGATGGCAAGTACCTCAGCACGATGGCGCCTCGAAAGGTGTTCGGGGAGCTGGCCATCCTGTACAACTGCAAGCGCACGGCCACCATCAAGGCGGCCACGGATTGCAAGCTGTGGGCCATCGAGCGCCAGTGCTTCCAGACCATCATGATGCGCACCGGCCTCATCCGCCAGGCCGAGTACTCCGACTTCCTCAAGAGGTAAGAACCAGAGTTATTCACACCCATGGAGTTTGTTTTTAGAGTAAATAATTTATACAACATTTTGAATGTATACAAATACTTGTAGACGAACAACGGTTTCTAGCAATGCGCTAAATGGCGGTCGCCTTTCACATTGCGCTAAAAAGATCTTCTGCTTAATGCTTAAAAAAATACAATCTTTATAGATGGCGTAAGTGTGTAGATTACAAAAACTACCATGTAAAGGGTGGTCTTACAGATTAACATATATACAACTTACAAAAATTTCACAAGAAAAAAAAAATGTGGAATGGGGAGTGTTGTATTACATAAAGCGTGCGCTTAACCCAACCAATGACAGGTCATAAGTCCTGTAAACACCTCGATCTACCATATTCTGTTTCCAATTTGCATCTTTGTCTCTATTGAGATACAATTGATTCTGAAATAATTTATACTTTGTATTTTCACAACAGTTTATTTAATTTTTCGCAGACATGTTTCGGTTGTGACACAACATTTTTCGATACACAAATTTTAACATAAAAATAAAAACAAAATCGTCACTTACACACTAAAAATAGGTGGAGTTATGTCAAAGGATAACTATTTTAATTTATTTTATGTTTCAAATAGCCGTTAAATATTGATTAAATTAATTGTTATTTTTATTTAAAAAAACGGCAATAAAAGCATTACAAATCATTAGTTTCAACTAAGTAGTTAAATTAGGCAAAATATGAATAAAACGGGACCTACGAGTATGTGTGGAGTGTCTTAATGTACGGCTGCGAGACATGGTGCCTATCCGAAAGAGATAAGCGGATACTGGAGGCTTTTGAGATGTGGTCCTATAGAAGACTATTAGGAATATCCTGGAGAGACCACATCACGAATGAGGAAGTTCTTCAAGGAATCGAAGGAGGAAGGCACCTGCTCAAGACCTTGTCCGAAAGGCGTGCAAGATGGATCGGCCATGTAATATGTCAAGAAGGTCGCTTGCATGCCATAATGGAGGGTATGACCGAGGGGACAAACTCTAGGGGACGCCCACGCCGAGAGTACCTGGAGGACCTGTTGGTGGACGTGCGCTGCTCATCATATGCAGATTTCAAAAGAGTCGCACAAGACAGGGGAGAATGGAATAAAATAATAGAAGAAATCGCTGCAAACCAATCCCAGGATTGAAACTTTCTAACTAACTAGGAATAAAATAGAAAAAAATTAGGATCCAAATGAGATATTTGACAACCTCGTGATGTATCGGAGAAATCGACGTTCGTGCATAACAAGATGGATGAATGTTAAGGAATCGATATAAATATATTAGAAAAGGACAGTGTGGCGGTCACTATTTTCCTCTACCCCTTCGATGAACGGTGTGGTAGTTAGCTAGTTAGTTAATTGTGTTGTAATGTTTTCAAAATTTGGTACTGATGAGATGTGTACACCAGCATACTCAAAACTTACTGCTCTTTGTGTGACTTAGAGCACCCCTTTTATCGAATTAATTAATTAGATGCCTTTATGTCTGATGCAAATGGAAATGTTTGAATAATTATAACCAAGATAATGCCACAGTCAACAGCGACATTAGTCATTAATCATTCGTCATTTAATTGGTACTTAAGATTAGAACGATAGTGTGGGAACAGTATCAATTATTTAACATTATCATCAGGTTAGCAGAGAAATACACTAATCGTCTGAGAATAAATTATTAACTAAAAGCTGTAATCACTTAATTAAACGAAAATTTTACTACAAAGCTATACTAAACCCAATTGCTTTCTCCTACCACAACTCCATCCAGGCACTGCTACACTTATCTTTCCCTCGGGAACAGACTTTTTTTATAAATACAATCCCAACACTAACTGGTCTTCCATTCCTTGACAATAATGTAAGACTTTATCATAAACCCTAAATCCCCCCTCGCCCTCTTTCGGAGGGACACTCCAGGCCATACATTTAGCCCCGTCATAAAACAACTACCAAATAACATTCCAACAATGTTTCCAACAGGCTTAAGAGGAATAGCCATTAGAGCTGAACCTCTGTAAGCCAGAAGATCCAAGTCCAAGTCCTCTCTTGTGGTTTGTTTGATATTTTTATTATCATATAATATAACACTGATGTATCGTTGAATTGTACCCTAATTTGTAATTGGTGCGGCTGTTTCTCGAAACCGGTCGTGGTTAATTCATAAGCTGTTTGCAACTATTAATTACATAATTATATTCACCTATCTTATACGTTCCTACAAATTTAACATTGCATCCGTTGATATGTTGATACATCACAATAATAATGCGTCATGTTTTAATAAACTGACTAAACATATAAATGTAGATATATTTGATTTGTATTAATTACCCTAGTTACACATTATGACTGCAAACATGCACTGTTGTTAATTGTTTCTTGAACAATTATACAATAATATCATATATTTAATATTAATGAAAACGTCTATTTTATAAAAGTTTTATGAGAATGAGATGTTTAGCTTTGCTAAGGCATTAATCAAATATAGCGAGAACATAACATAAATGAAACATATCATAAAATATAAAAAAGATTTTTTTTTTCACTATATGTATTTCGTACTATTTTCCATTTTCTTTAGTTTTGACCGGTTTTGGCAGCTTGGTGACAACTTCTGGTCTACAACAGAAGATTGCAGCGAGATGTATAAATCGGTCGAAACTAAGGAACTAGTGGAATACTTGGACTTGGACTTGGATCTTCTGGCTTACAGAGGTTCAGCTCTAATGGCTATTTCTCTTACGTCTGTAGGAAACATTGTTGGAATGCGATTTGGTAGTTGTTTTATGATGGGGCCAAATGTATGGCCCGGAGTGTCCCTCCGAAAGAGGGCGAGGGGGATTCAGGGTTTATGGTAAAGTCCCACATTATTGTCAAGGAATGGAAGACCAGTTAGGGTTGGGATTGTATTTATAAAAAAAGTCTAATCCCGAGGGGAAGATAAGAGGAGCAGTGCCTGGATGGAGTTGGGGTAGGAGATAGCATCCTGCGTGAGACCATTTTGTTTGGCGGAGCACGTAGTGGGCTATCGGGGAGGATTTTTTTGTCCGTATTGATTGCGGGAGGGGTAAAGGACTGAATGATGGTGGATAACTTGGTGGTAAAAGGTTAAAAAAAAATTATAAGAAATATGGTAATAATTAAACGAAACACATAATATTAGAATTTTTTTTTTTTTTATTGTTTACATTAACTAACTAAATAATTTCACCTTTCAATGATATTTGATTTATCGTTTCTTGACCAATGCTGTAAAATTCCATATTACATAATTAATACGAATGGAAATGTCTGTTTTCTCGAAGTTTTATTATAATTTATGTGAATGACATGTATTGCCTGTCTAAGGCATTATCACATTTGATAAAGCATTAGACAGGCGAAAAATGTCATTAAAAAAATATGATAAAACTTCTAGAAAACAGTTCTTATTCGTATTAATTAACTGACCATCACTCCGTCTCCCAAAAGGGTTAGGTAACAATAATGGACGATCGCCATACCGTTCTTTTCTGACATACTTTTCTCGCTACCCCAACATTCATACAACATTAACACAGCATTAATAAATTCACAAACGTTTTTATTTAATTTAAAACAGATAATTTTCGGCGATTTTAGTTGATATTCTATTTTTCGTTTTTATTTATTCCATTCAATTAAAACCATATATTTTCACTTTTAATTTCATATTTCAGAGAAATCTTAATATTCATCTCGTCACGTTGAATGATCACGGCCTTGTATATTACGAAATAATAATTTCGGCATACATAAAATTATTAAATGATGCTATGGTAAGTTTTTTAATACGTATTAATTACTTCAAGGATTCCTTACTTGATTACACTCACCAAGATGATAAATTATCAGGAAATAAATTAAAATAGTTGATTGAGAAAACGCTATATCTTTATTTGGTAGAAAACTTCTTCTTCTTCTTGTTCCTCTGCTATCAGAAGTTGGACAACGTCATGGCCATTTCTACCCTTGATATAGTAGCTCTAAACAGGAATGTTGTCCTGCAACTCGAAGGTTTTCTAACCAGGATTACTTCAAGGATACAGGGGTTAGATTTGTGTGGCTCGGAGTGCTCCTCCAAAAGAGGGCGAGAGAAGGTTTGGTGACATACTGAAAAGTTTTATTGTAATCCCCACTTTCTAGAGGTAGGTAAGTTCTACCATATAAGATGCATATTTTTCACTATTAACGAAAACAGCTACCCATTCGTAATAAAAAAAAAAAAATCATTCTTCATTGTTCGTGCGTGAAATAATTAGCGTCTACAAGATGTGCGCTGTCTTTTTCTCTCTTGCTTGTTCATACGAGTGAGATGCACTATTTATCGCACAGAAAGTATTTTACTTCGAGCATTTCAGAGTCTTCTTTTAGGCAAAAAAGATCGCAGTAATAGTTCTCATCTGGCGAATACAGTATTATAATTTAATGATGCCATTTAAATCAAAATTTCTTTTTGATCCATTATTCACAAATTTATAGTTAATAATTAAGTCATTGTTCGAGAGTGGCAAAATTTGGTTCATCATGTAGTATTCATTCATAACTTGTAATAGTTAATTGCACACCGTACTCACCATTCATCTTATACCCGTTATAGTGGTTAAGAAGTGTAATTTTATGTAGATTGATATCTATTTGATACAATGAAAATGTTTTTCGGGTGAGAAAACTATTAATTTACACATTCCAGAGCGTAATATACCATTAAAAGTTTGTTGAATAATTTTTAAATCTAACTTACTTAACATCATGCCCTTTTCCCGAATCGTTAGGCAGTGAGGATAAAACGCCATACTTTTTATCCTGACATACCTCTCTAAATTCCTTAATATTCATACATCGTGACAGGCAGGTTTCGACGATTTTTCGATTGGCATTGCAACGTACCCGCCTTATAAAATTGGATTAAATTGGGTTTGCCATGTATTCCTTGGCCCCTTTTGACTAATTGTTTAATCACTGCTTACATATTTTTTATGTTAAAATTTAAAACACTGTTATAATATTACAATTTCTTTTTATTCACTGAAAGTGTCGCGACAGTTGTTTTGCCAACCGATGCTGGCATCATCAGATGTTACAATAAAGGTGAGTTTATTGTAACACCTGATGATGCGAACATTGGTTGGCGAAACAGCTGTCGCGGCACTCTCAGTGAATAAAATGAAATTGTGATATTATAACAGTGTTTTAAATTTTAACAGTAATAATGTACCAATAATATCATAGTGTTTCGGCCAAAACAATGGACTGTATAATATTTTCTATTCTTTCCTCATCCATTTTTTCTAACTAACTAACGATCACGCTGTTTCCCCCGGAGGGGTAGGCAGAGAGGATGGACCGCCATACTGCGTCCTGACATACCATTCTAGCATTCTCCTCATTCATACATCGTAACATGCACGCTCGTCGATTTATCTGACTTCGAATGTGGCCGACTTTCAGTATTCTACAGCTTCTCTTTCCACTCACACTGCTTGTACCATTTTAAATATTCTTCTCTCGTCCATTCGTTCCATATTCCAAACCGTCTCAGGGATCCTTTTTTTAATTTTACATATAGTGTAATCATCTGCCTTATTTCGTCATATATCGTTTTTCCAGCTGGAAAAAAGGATGAAGTAGGATAAATGCCGTAGAAATGAGATCCATTCTTTCCATGTGTCCAAACCATCTCAGTGACTTTTTTCTTATTTTTACTTAGATTGTATTCATCAGCCTTACATTCCTTTCTAAAATCTTCGTATTGTATTCTATCATACATTGTTTTTCCGCATATTTTTCTTAGTGATCTTATCTGTTGATATTAATAATTAATTTTTAAATCAAAAGATAACAATAGGAAAAATTACATATTCAATAGTTTTGTTAGTTTTTATTAATTAATTTAGATTATGGTAACTAGGTCATATAAAACAAAACAATTATAAATCTCGCTTCATATAAGTATACATTCAACCTGGACACACCAACTCAAGAGTGCATTCCATCTTAATGTACATTTTAATAGTCGAAGGGAACATGAAGACATTAAGGCTATCATTAGACTTTGATAATCTTCACTGATTCCATCCGCTGTTTGTAGTTGTCGCCTGTCAGGGTAGAACTTTTTCTTCGTAGGAAATACATCTACCGACAGCTGAATAACAGAAGTTGTCGAGTTCCTCGCATATTTTGTTATTAAATCAGTATTATTATTGTTTATTTTTATAGTTTAATTCGTTCTCCAAACGATGAAGGTATAAAACCTTCGAAACATGATGAGAAAAATAATCTGTAAAGTGGGAAAAATAGTAATAATAAAAATTCTTATACATGTTAATGTATAATATTTAGTTTTATTTCACAGGACTTTCAGTTTCGGCAGCTCGCTGCCATCTTCTGGTTTCTTTACATATTATACAATAATTGTATATAATTTTTTGTCATTATTTACAACGAAATTCTACCTAGAAATTTTCAATTCACAACATCAATGTAGCGTTTTAATTCATAATAAAAGAACCGTCATTTTTGATTTCCACAATTATAACGCCTTGAAAAATCCTCATTTTATTATTTAATGCGAATAAAAATTGTTGTTTTATTATATTTTATGAAAGTAGCACGTTTTATGTATCCAAAAGACATTTTTTTAAAATAAGAAAGTACATTTGAAAATGCCATAGAAATAACATGTTACTCCCATAATTTATTGTGTAAGAAAATAGACTTTTTATCAATAGAGTTTTACATAGTTTTTCAAATGAGCAATTTATATGGCCGAGCCATAGAGAGCTCCCTCCGCTTACCCGAAGCTGTTATAGGCACAGCGGCGCCTTTCATTAGCTTCACTCGTGCACTTCCTAGGCCCGTCCACCGTCCATGCGGGACTTAAAAATAATAATAGTAATATATGTATAATTGCAACCATGGGGGACCCAGACCACATTTAAGCTACGCTACTCTCCCTCGATGTCCCGCCGTACACACATAGCAATAAAATAGCAAAAGAAAATACACAATTGGTATATAAATAACATATTTTAGAGAAAGAATAAAAAAGAAATAAGAAAGAGCAATGAATTCACCCCTCCTTCAAAAAAGCAATAAAAACAGTATTTTACTGTTTGAACGAACGAGAAATGCATCCATTAAATTGTGGAATCAGCACGATCACATCTCTCCCATTCGCCACAAGCCACAAGGCATGATAGCAAGATAGTCCGCCAGCCGCGAGACAATGACTAATTTGTTCTCCCGCACCGAAAGGGGTTCGCCCGTTATTCGCCGTGAAATGGCTTTTAAAATGATCAATAAGGTGCTCTTGGGTCACTGATCTCACGGAGTCGATGCAAAACGTATCCAAGGACCGCTCCCGCGCGACCTACTTACGGAAGACTGTCACGATGTGGGGTTGCCTAGGACTCGGACTCTATAAATCTTATACCATAATGTCTAAGGCTACGGCCACACCGAAGTGTTTCAATAAATGACTCGCTTGATGTCTGTCCGAAAATGAAAGAGACCGATTTGACAGGGTTGTAAAATAATTTTATTTAAAAATGTCATGCTATTGGTTAAGTTTTATATTTACTTTAATTAATTAATTAATCAATTAAAGGAAATGGCACTTATGATTAGTGATCACAACGTTAATAGTAAAAAAAAATATAAGCACACATTTATTATCAAATCGAATATTTCTTTCTTTTACATTGATTAATTTTTGTTAACATTAGAATTTTTACTGTTAAAATTTAAATTACTATTATAATATCACAAATTCTTTTTATTCACTGAGACGATGATGATGCCAACATTAGTTGGCGAAACAGCTGTCACGATACTCTTAGTGAATAAAAAGAAATTGTGATATTATAACAGTGTTTTAATGGACTATTTAATTAGAATATTTGTTTATTTGATTCTGCGCAAGTAAGCAAATTTTACTCAATGTAAAATAAAGAAATATCAGATTTGAAAATAAATGTGAGTTTATAAAATTTTCACCGTTAACTTTGTAATCATAACTCATTTGTGCCCTTAGCTTTGATAGATTAATTTATAAATTAAAGTTAATAAAAAAGTTCAATAAATAATGTGAAATTTTCAAATAAAATAATTTGATGACGCTATCAAATCAGTCTCTGTAATTTTCGAACAGACAGCAAGCGAGTCACCAACCGAAACTCCTCGATGTGGCCGTAGCCTTATATATATTTAACAACCGTATTGTGTACAATGTAATGGGCACGGTCTTTTATGATATAAGATGTATTGTTCGATGCAATAATATCTCGAATTTTATTAACGTTTTATCAAAGTTTTTTCTTACCTTGCGGTTGCGTAACTTTATCAAAATAAACAACGTAAAAGAAAAATAATTTAAACATATAAACAAAAAATAACAAACCATCGATTTAATGTTGATAAAACCTTTTATGCATCAAAAAAACCTTTTCATAGAGTTTTATTGAACCTACTTGGTGGAGGTACCTTGAAATATTTAGTCAGTACCTACTTGGTAGAAGTTTGTTGAAGTATTTAGTAAGTACTTGGTAGAAGAATGTTGAATCTAATCGAAATAGAATAAAAAACATTTTTCGTTTATTTAATTTCATTGTATCATTTTGATTATTTTATTGTATAAACCAACTTAAGAAGTTCGTAGCCGAAAAATGACCAAGACTACGTGGTGAAACCAGTCATTATTAAAATATCATTCGTAGAAAAAATAAATTTAAAAATATTTAAAAATAATTTAAAAATATATATTTATATTCTATTAGTACCTATTTTCGCGTGCATACACACAAGAGTGGAGAAATATTAATTTCATAAATAAATGTTATTATAATTGTATGAATTAAATGATAATTTGAGAGTGAAGTCTGTATTCGAACAGATTTCATCTTACTTTTTAAAACCTTGTCTTTCTCAATCTCATTTCCTCTCCAACTCTCCAATTAGAGCCGCGTACACTCCTTCTGGGTAGGTACACACGAGCACCTACTTGGATCTAATCAACAATCGGCAAGCCTTGATGACTTCCGTAATTCGACTTTCAATTTGAAATAAGTGCTATTCGGTTGTTTAGCTCTTCCTGTATCATTAAGAGAAAATTTGATTTATACGAATGATTCCAATCTCTTTTAGATGGTTGTAATACTTCTAGTAACATCTGTCTGAGGCTGTTCTCTTCTCAGTGTTCCATGTAGATACAGATATACATAATTTTTAATACATATTTTTATCTTCGTGATGTCTCTACGAAGGTCTACAATCTAATTGACTACTACAATCCGTAAATAGCTGTTTAATATTCCGACATCTTAGTTACATATATGCCAGCAGGCCACTGACTTAACCTTTTAAATAATCATTTTCTGACTGATGTGACTGATTTCTGAAGTTGATTGACAACGACAGATATTGAGTATGTATATAGTTCATAACTAGGTTGAAGTGAAGCATTTTCCACAGCGCCCTTGAGACGATGAATTCATAAAAAATGCGTTTTATTTATTATTGTTAATATATAAACCATTAGGTTTAGCGATCGCTTTATGTTAACAACATTCCTCATTCCGCCCTTCTTACGAACACCACGTCTGACAAATTTTTGGAAGATGTGCATATGTTACAATGTTGGGAAACACTTCACATTTTTTAGTTCAATCTACACTAGCGCCATCTATTAAGATTAGGTGTAAGCATTAAGCAGATTTTTTTTATTAATGCAATGTGAAAGATATCATACATTGCTAGACAACGCCAGGAAAATACTTCTCCAATTTTTTAAATAGTTTTTTAAAGTTTAAAAAAAGCATAAATATAATTATAAGCTTATAATTATGAAGCAGAAGTTTTAATGTCGTACGACTGATCTGACTTATCTTTAACTTTTCCTTTCATACTGAGACGCAAAAGCAATGATTAGTTAGTTTGGTAATTAAAAATTTGGCAAGCAAGACTCAAAACTAGGAAATGTGGATAGTCTCGATAGAGACATGTCTATCAGAGATCCTACTGTGGCTGAAAAATATCTAAACGTGAGTTTATTGAACTAAAATATATTTATACTTTGTAATAGTTGCAATGTTACGATAGCCATAACTAATTATCAATATCGTTAATTTTTAATTGCACAAGTGTCTCGTAATACAAGTACACAGTCTGTGTGTTAAGTGTTAAGCCAAACTCTATACTGGTTGTATAATGGCTGAACCCTTACATAGGGACCAGTGGCGGCGACTGCTACCGCGACCCCGTGATCACCCGACCTCCTTCCCAGTATTGCGTAACGGAAACGATATCCATAAATCGGCGACATTGTTTCGTGCATGCCAAACACAATCATGTCGTATAATAATACAAGTACTCTTCCTTATTATGTATGAAGCGTGACTCTGACAGCCTCGGTATATTTGCAATCATAAAATACTATTTATTAGGTCATTTTAATACTTCAGATATTATACTCGTATTTGTATTACATGTAGAAGCGAAACCAATCTTGCTTAAACAATGGTATACAACTCTATATTTAACGTTTAAAATAATAACGTAGATCTTAACTCTCGATGAACGCTTCATTTTCTTCTTAGTTCACTAACTAATCTCTAAGAGCTCTCTAAGTTTCTACACCTAATACACCGATAAAAATACACATTTTTACTCGTCTTGTTAGTACAATCATCTAATGATATGCTAGTATTTTGACAGCCTAAAATAATAATCATAATTAATATGAATATTTTTTAAGATCTTGGGTATATCCGCGTAACTTGTCTTTCTCGACCGACATTTCGGAAATCGTTGCAGTCTCCATCTTCAGGGTAGTTTTATGAGTTTAGTTATATTTAGTAATATTAGTTATATGACCGGGCCAATTGTGAATCTTTTACGAACTGAGTATATTTTTTCTATTTTTTTACTAATTAAATCTTGACACGTTTGGAACATATTACATTTTCATCATCGGGAGAACGTTATATAATGTATATATCTACGATACATGTCAAGAAAAATAATCTCATGACTAAAAAGACATTATTTAATTTCACGAAAAAATATAAGTTTAAATGCTGACGCTCTAAGTTTAACAAAAAAACAATTATATTGTTTAATTTATTGATAGCTAAGGCATGAACACCGTGGAATTCCATATTAATACACATTGGAAATTAAAAACAACTTTGTTTATAATCCACAAAATATATAAAAGCACGACATGTTTCGGAGGATACCTCCATCTTCAGGTGTAATTAAATTGTTTCAAGGGAAAATAAATCTTTACAAAGAAAGAAAAATAAATTCATTGTTTCTTTCTTACTCAGAGGCTCCCAGTTTTTTATGCATATCGCCCCTAGAAATGTAGTTTTCAATCGCCCACAATATTCGACGAAGTTCCCACAATTATACGCTTTTTTCAATTAATGATATTATTGAAACTGATTTTGGTTCATTAAAAAGTTTGTAGCCCAAAATTATCTTAAAGAAACTCCCCGGAAATCATTTTGAACTAATCAGTGAAAGACTTTATTTGCCGATTAAAATGTTTAGATTGTATCGAATAACATTTTACTGATTTGTCGATTACTCAACTAAGTATTTTATTCACCACACTATGCTCACAATTAATCTATTTCGACATGTATGCATCTGTTCTCTTTAACTTGGATTAACGTTGAAGTACGAGTATCTATGTACACAATCAAATATAAATTCAGTGAAGTAATAGTATAAAGTTACTGCATATCAACTACCACAGATCACAGAATAAGATATTTACGTCATCGAGCGATCTGTTGAATCATGTATTAAATACGCTTATTCAAGTAGTGCATCTTTGCAATATAAAGTGCCATTTAAAAATCGTATTTTTCGGTCTGCCAACTTCAACGATTATCATTGTAAAAAGGCAAACTAAAAAACCGCTGTCGCGTGCCTCAATGCTGTTTGATATTGTGGGTATTCTTACGTGTGATATCGGTATCATGATTTTTAATTGCCATTTGCTCGGATGTCATGAATAAACGTGACTTCTTCAAACAAACATGATTTATGCTCAGCTGAATACATCGAGTGAACACAGCATGGTGATGATAGTTTTTGATTTATTGGTTATTAAAACATTGACGCAAAATATCATTTGAAAACGAATACAATAGTAATTGTGAGATTAGAGTAAATGTTTTAGACTTTTGGGACGATTTGTTTGAACACGTGTGAATGAGCCTTTTCGGTACAATAACTTTTAGCATGTGTTAAAAATATTCAATACATGACGAATTTTTTATGAATTAAAACACCTTTTTTTCCACTTTCGAGTTTATTTTTTTCGAGATGTTTCGAAGGCTTACATCTTGATCATCGGGAAAACGATATAAACTGATGAATGATGAAGGCAAGCCTTCGAAACATGTCGAGAAAAATAATCTCAAAAGTGGAAAAAATAGTGTTTTAATTCGTAAAAAAATCATCATTATGGAATTCCACAGTGTTAACTCCTTAAGTTTATCTAAAATTATTCAATTCATGTTTATAAATATAAAAAAAAACTTTGTATATAATTACATTATGGTTATTATATTTGTAGACCAATAGTTTTACTTGTGCCCAAGCACCGCCATATAATTTTTATATTATATTTCTCTGATAAACCTTGGGCACACGCGACACTAGTTTGTTTTGAAATATGGTTAGGAAATGTTCAAGTGTTTTCAGTATTTTCAATATTTGTATACAATATGTACATCTACCCATAACGTGGGTGCTTCATAAGAAGTTCTATTCGATTTTTTTGTAAGATTTCAAGTAAAATTTGCTTCTGTAACTTAAGATAATCATCAAATTTTTGATAACTAACTAACTAACCATCACGCCGTCTCTCCGAAAGGATAGGCAGAAAGAATGGACTGTCACACTTTAACCGATACGGCACTCCATCCTTCTCTTTTCTCCCCGCGGGAGACGCGGTGTGATGGGTTGCGAATCTCATCGCCACCAATAGGCATCTCCCGCGCACACTTCGATCGTCCAAAATCCACAAAATAAATCTAAAACAAATAAGAGTAAGTACAATGATATAAAATAAAATATCAAAATAAAAATAATTTGACACAAAATGTTCTTTTTAGATGGTGCACATATTGTCTATTTAATTTATGTTTCACGTATTCACCAATTTTTTAATTAGCAGTAATTTGGCACACAACAAAACAACACCAGTAAGAACATTAAATAATATTGAAGAAATTATTCAAATTGTCATTGAAACAAATGCAAAATTTATTTTTCACCTGTCAAAATTCTTTATATAAACGAAAAATCTTGTACAATTTTAGCATCAAAACAGTACAAACTTATTATGTGTCACAATTAACTATTATAAAGTGCGGCAACAATCAAATTGACCAAAACAATTCACATGTAACGAAATATCTCCAAATTTACGGGAGCACCACATGAACCAAACCAATTTTTCAAAATCAGAACCAATACGTTTCTTTATTTTTTAAACTTGGATTATTTTATGATATACCATTTAAAATACATTTCTGGACAATTTCTTCTATATTCATATTTGATTAACTTTTGAAAAACATTGTATTTTCACAACACTTCCTTGCACTTTTCACAAACATATTTCTGACTTCTGCGGTTCAAAACACGTTTGAAAAATTCGTTATGTAGAAAACTATGTATAAATCAAATTCAAATAGAATTCTCACGTTTTAGATATCTCTTCTGCATATTTGAAATGAGGTCGGCATACAGAATAAGTACGTATCGAAGGTGTAATTAGATTACAAGATTTGTCAATTCGTTTACTTAGATCCAACAGTTAAGCTTCGTTTGCGTGTTCCGTAATGCGAACATTTCCCAACCGAATTATTATTCAGAACACACCACCACCAGTTCAATAGCCCACCTAACATACAAATACGTTAATAACGGAACAGTATCCGTGCAAAATAGAGTTATTCTGCCACACTGCTTTTATGTATGCTAAAATCAGTGCAATTCATATCGTATTGGTAGAAAGTTTTTTACAAACCTGTATGAATTCATTTTTTCTCTAACAAAGTGCAAATATTAATTGTATAAACATTCTTTGATATACATATTTAATAGTTTATAGTTTGTGTAATTCTAACACTACTGACATACTTTATAAGTAATTTATCATCTTAGTAACATAAATAACCACTGTCTCTACATCTTAATGTTTCAATCATTGATTCATCAGCATCTGAATGTATATATTAATTTAATATTTATAAGGAGTTTCATATTTATAAAATAAATTTACTAAAGCATTGTATCCGAGTGTATTTATTTATTTGGGGAAAAAATAATAATTTATACATATGAAATGCACGTGGCTTGTTTACCCATTGATCGCCACATGTTCGTAGAAACAGCGCGCCGGTACGCCACGTATTTTCTCCCAAACTATCGAAAAATATCAAATCTTTTTGGTTTGTTAATATTTTAAAATATGCATAGATGTAGTACATCTTTCGAATATTGCGAAGCGCGCACAGCTGCGCTTATGGCGATCGTCTACGAGCGCACATGTGTGCTTACGCCGGTCGTCGGGTTAATAACTTATAAACATCTTCATATTCCTTGTTATATACCTATGTGGTCTGATCTCCAGAGGGTTGCTCCTCATGTGAAGTGGATTCCCAGCTATCCTTCCATATTTTAGGAGGTTTTACACCAATACGTATTTCACTAATATGAAAGACGTCGATCTCCGAGGAGACCGCGTTCATCAGACTAATTGCTCTTCCCACCGGTGTCACCAGAGGCAGGTTGGTTCTGGCGGCTGGTAGATAAAACAATATTGCAATTTACTGAAATCTGGTGGCAACCATTCTTTGGACATGACAGTATCAGTCCTTCCTCCGCTGTCTACCCCATCCTTTAATATCCTCACTCATCACATATCTCTCTTATTCTGATATCCCTCAATATTTTGATAACTATTATCCTCAGCGTCTTAATCTCGGAAGTCCTCTGAACTTGTTGGATCCCGACTGTGACACTAAAATAGCGTAATTCTAAAGTTATTTGAAATTGAACGCGTGAGATAATATAGACAGGAACATATTATTCACCTACACATTACACGATTTCTTGTTTTGATTGATTTCCCTCGCATTCTGGAACAAAGCAAGTGTAAATGTTTCCATTGTGATTTCGTTTTCAATTATATTCACTGCAAATAGAATGAAGCTTACCTCAGTCATATTCTCACGACTGTGTTCTATGCCTATATCGTTTTTTGCCTTGAGAGAGTGAGTACTGGAGGCGAGTTATGTACCAGTGAAAATTTTTAGACGCTGAACCGAATCGCCTAACGAGAATACTGCAATGCGCACTTATTTACCTTAAATCCATTGAGAATCGTGCGTGTATAGGCACGGCATCAAATCTGAAACATTGTTTTACAGTAATTTGATCGCTAATTTCGTTTCTCTATAAGATCTTCCCAAATAGAAAGTTAATCACGCATGGTGGCTGTATAGTCTCGACTCGAGAATAGGCTTTTCAAGTCAATCATCAAATTTTGATTTTTGTCGAATTATCACTTTCACCTGAATTTCGCAAGTAAGTTGTGTTAACGCTCAATTTTCCGTTTCGTAGGCAATTGAAGTCAACAAAGCGAATGATTTCTCTAACTATTGACGAGTCAGTCCCTACGTACCTCGTTTTTTTTTACATTGTTCGTGGATAACACAGTCCTTGATTTCTGTGTTGTGTAATAAATTGCGTAAGATCGTTTTATATGGATAAAGCAAACTAGCAATTGTTATCGGAAAAGTAAAAAATAATCTGCGGTGCAAAAAATGTAAACATTATTATTTTTAAATCAATGTCAGTTGTTTGGAACATGTTTTTAAAAAAAATAACATTAATGCATAGTTTTTATATTTACATTTATTACAAGCTTTATTTTAAAAGTCAAAGGAAATATAAAACTTAACTAACTAACTAACTAACCACAACGTCGTCTCTCCGAAGGGGTAGGTAGAAATAATGAACTACCACACTTTTCTTTCCTGACATATTTCTCTCGCTTCCTCAACATTCATACATCGTGTCATGCACGCGCGTCGATTTCTCTGACTGCTCACATGACCGACATTCAATATTTGATTTATTTGATCGTGCCACGTTTTCCTCGGTCTTCCTCTATTTCTGATTCCATTTACAATACTAAACAATTATTACGTATGTTTAAGTTGTTTTCATTGATTCATTTTATCGCATTGCCTAGAGACAAATAATTTATTTTTTTTGAAATTGTATACATTAAAAAAGATTATAGGATACTGTTGTACGACCCACCCATATAAATTCGCATTTAATATAAAACAGTACATACCATTAGCGTTCATAACAGAACGTTGATGTTAGGCAGATCCGTGTTTTGTGTAATTACGTACTGCCTACTCGTAACAATATTTAGATGTCTTCCATCATCGCATTACGGCGCAAGTTTATAAATAAAACGAATTACCGTTTGGGTCGATGATGTTACTTACCTAATGCAAGAAGTAAGACACCGGCTGACGTGCGCCATGACCACAGAACAGAAAAACCTTAACATGCCGTGTACGGGAGCTTAGTAAAGTTGCCAAGATAGAGGACAATTGTTTAAATGCATTAAAACGAATGAAATAATATATATTATAATAAAAAAGTTTCATATTGTTATTATTATTATTATTTTTGTTTAATCATTCTTTACATCATTACAGCCCGAGCCAAATAGATGTAAAGGGTATAGCTCAAATCAAATCAAATCAGTTCATTTTCTCAAAAGATATAACAAACAACAATTATAGTTTAAGGCATTGAGAATAGGTAAAACATAAAAAAATATATAATACCAGGAATGCATGAGAGATGGTTCGACATTAGGAATACATAATACTTTCCAAAGTCAAGAGTATTTGTTTTCTGAACGTACTTTCACGAATATGAAAGACGTCGATCTCCGAAGCGATCATGTTCAGAAGTTTGATTGCTCTCCCCACCGGCATCACCAGAGGCAGGTTGGTTCTGCGTGCTGCATGCTCATAGCTATTATATTGATTCTCGTGACATGTGATAGGTAGCTAATCTATCGCCGTTTTGTTGTCACGTGAATTCTACAAGACAGTGTGACAATCACACCGCCATCGCCAATAATCGAACCCGGGATTTTCGGTGTACAGTCATAGCTCTTGCCACTCTGCCACGAAAACGAATTTATATCGTTCTACTGTTGGCGAAGGTGCAAAACCTTCGAAACATATAGAGAACAATAAACTCGAAAGTGTTTTAATTAAAAAAAATTACATTATTTTTTTTGTTATTGTTTTGTATGTATGTAGGTTAACTAAACCTACCAATTATTTTATATTGAGATATTAAGAATATTTCATTAAAGAATATTATTATGTACTCGCCAAGCGTACAGCTGAATCAATAAGAAATTTGAGTACTGTGTGATGGGCTAATAAGTAAACGATGGATATCTGCTAATTAGCTGCAAACCTGATATGAGACGTACTGTTTCTGTTTTATTTCATAAATCACCTGCGGCCACGGGTTAATATGACATCACACACTCAACAAACAATGTTTTCATTAAAAGTATGAAACACGAGCGTAAAACAAATGGAATTTTAACACTCGATTTACTGGTATCGATTGCATACCATTGAAATCCGTCTTATGACGGGTGTCCGAAAAGAATAATGATGTACAATAAATAAAGCTACGCTAAGTAAAACCAATATTTATTAAAGATAAACCATTGTTTCACCAGAAACACTGGTACTTCAACATTAATAAATGTTTATTTTGTTTTTTTGAATGTATACAAATACTTGTAGACAAATACTGGATTTTACCCATTACGGGTTAATCATTAAGAATGTTTTCATTAAAAGTATGAAACACGAGCGTAAAGCAAACGGAATTTTAACACTCGATTTACTGGTATCGATTGCATACCATTGAAATCCGTCTTATGATGGGTGTCCGAAAAGAATAATAATGTACAATAAATAAAGTGAATTAAAATATATATTTACATAAATACGCTAAGTAAAACCAATATTTATTAAAGATAAACCATTGTTTCACCAGAAAAACTATGGTACTTCAACATTAATAAATGTTTATTTTGTTTTTTTGAATGTACACAAATACTTGTAGAGAAATACTGGATTTTACCCATTACGGGTAAATCATTAAGAATCAATTGTATCTCAATAGAGACGAAGATGTATATTATTTGGAAACAGAATATGGTGGTCGAGGCGTTTACAGGACTTATGACCTGTCATTGGTTGGGTTAAGCAATCGCTTTATGTAACACAAAAATCCAGTATCCATCCGTAAAATCCAGATACAATTAATTCTTAATAAATGTTTAATTTCAAACACTGTTATTTTATCACTTTTTTTATTTGAAATTGTTAATTGAATCAACCGATGATGCCGACATTGAAACAGCTGTTGTGACAATTTAATAAAAAAGTGATATAATAATAGTGTTTCAAATAAAACATTAAATAATATTTTCTATTTTTCATTCTCATTTTCTAATATTGAATCGGTCATTTCGCGGATTCCGTGAATCTAGTAATAAGAACGTATTTTGATATCGACACAACTGTACGAGCATATAATGAATCGATTATTGATAATTGATTGTACTGATCATTTGTTTGTGAACAGATTTTCATGTGAAAACAAATGATGAAATAAGTTCTATTAAATACGTTATAATATTTTTGGCTTATTTATGTAGGCACGCTGTATTCTTGGTATCTTTACATTATTTTAACGTTTTTTTTAAATATGTGTTCCCCCAAAATGTATTATTCAATTTTGTGTAACATTATATATGTTACTACTGAGTTATACGAGTATATCGAGCTATATGGAAAAATGAAAATGAGTATAATTTATTAAAAACGTCAATATATAATAGAATTTATTGTTTCTGAACAGTGAGGTACTCCATAATTATGTAATATTAATGAAAACGTAATTTTCTAGATCTTTTATTATATTTTATGAGAATGACATGTTACGCCTTGATGTGGTATTTTGAGTGCAGCATTTAGAGATGAGACATTTGAAAATGCTTTTGCAGAGTGACACGTCATTTCTGGAAAACAGATGTTTTCACTAATAATACATATTTTAAATGAAATTGTGTGGTTTTAAATATGTTTTAAAAAATACGTATTTTTATGTCGTCACCTTGATTTTTTTTCAGCAACCCACCCCAAGTATGTTGCATGCATCGTTGCCCTTATTTTTCAACATTGTTTTTTTTATATCTCACCCGCTCAGTTTTTTCCAAATGGTCTAAAACTAATGCCAGAAAAAAATGACCATTCCAATACCTCTAAGTGGTGCCCCAAAGGCGGTGAAGGTCATCATTTATCCAAAAATACTGTATTTTCACAAAATTATCTGAAAAAAATAATATTAAATTTTATGCAAGTTGATAAACACAACAATAACAAATATATACTAAAATTGTATTTTAGTAAGCAGCATTCAGTATCAGTAAATTATTGAACTTTTAAAATTAAAATTTAATGTTATAAAAACTTATTTTTATAGTTGAGGACTTCTAGGCATTGTTTTAGCTATTTTACTTTTGAATTTTGGTTTTAAATTTGAAACAAAATTAATAAAATAGTTGTTTGCGAAAATTTAACTAATTTTGTTCAATTTTCAACCCCTTTGAGGCACGTGTTATTATGAAATAAAAATTACAAAAAAATACTAGTTACTCACTAGCCCTAAAGAAAAAAAATTGGGGGGTAGGAAAATATATATTTTTTTGTCTATATGCTAAGGGCCACCCTAATGTTGCCGATATAGTGTTATTTTGAATCGGGTGGTGGTCTAGGGGATAGAACGCTTGGCTCCTGACCCAAGGGACATGGGTTCAAGCGTGGACACGACCAGATTCCTTTTTCATAATAATGAGCTATTTTCTGCTCACATTGAAGATTGCAAAATAAATTCTAATAAAATTGATTTAAATCCTTGATGTTAGTCTTTTTAAAAAAAAAAAATTGAATTGAAAAATTTAACAGTATTTATTTTGTTCATGATTATGTATATTTTATCAATTTATATTCTTAATTGCGGCAATTTTTTTACTTGATCATTTGCATTTACATTTTATATACCTTTTAGAATATTCGTTTTCGTAAGTACTCTATGAAAAAAAAAGCAACTTAAAATGAGTTTTTACTACGACCACAGCCAATTCGGTACACACAATGAGTCATTTAGAAATACTATTAAGTTGATTACTGTCCGTACATTCCAAATGAATCAGATACTTTTCGTGTAAATTAGCAGAACATTTGATGAATAGAAATTCCCCCCACTCCGGTGTCGAAATGATTGCATGCCATCATTATTCCAGTTCTGCTCTTACCCGATAATGTCACGGTTGTAAGTACTCCACTCCATGGTTTAGTTCACGTGCTCACACTGTTCAAAAACACCTACAATTTTACGAAATAATAATAAAAAGAATACCGCATTACGAAATACAGCCATTATCACAAATGTTCCACTCATAGAATATCGTAGCGTTAAATTTTTACTTATTTTGTATAGGATTGTTTGTATGTAGGTTACTTTTTAAACAAGCAAAAAACGGTTATCTCAATTTTTTTTTATATTGACATAACAATTTTATTTTTATGATTTGATATGAGTTGTCTTCCCATGGAAGAACTATTGTATGTTTATATAGTATAATTGATTTACTAATAATAAAAATTGTTTGATTGTAGAACAAAGTATAAACAACAATTTGATCATTTATACACGACCTTTGTTTTTTTTTTCTAGTTTTAATGTACGAGTATTTATTGTTTTTTTTTATATATATTAAATTTAACTATACTTAATAAATGCATTCATTTATACAATACAAATATTTGATTCACAATGTTATTTGAACAATAATCTATAACCCCACATTGAATACAATTTGGGCTGATCCAACGCTTTTTTCAAATTTAAATAAATGGTGTTTTAGAATTTTACATTGTATATTACATCAAAAATTATAGATTTCAGTAGATTTAAATATGATATTGAACTGTAAGTTTGAATAAGTAATTTAATATTATCTTTACTGTCTGTTTCAGTGTTCCTATATTCAAGAACCTTCCGGGAGACACCCTCAGCAAGATTTCCGATGTCCTGGAGGAGACCTTCTACCAGCAAGGGGACTACATCGTCCGACAGGGTGCCAGAGGTGATACGTTCTTCATCATATCCAAAGGACAGGTAAATATCACAAAACATTCACTTAATATTCATTCATTTAAAGGTTTTATTATGATACTTCAATAACTTCAGTGGCTTAAAAGTCCAGAAAGAATCCAGTATAAACTCTGCTGGACAGTCTTCGAAGCGCTACATGGAATGGCACCAAGTTATATATCCGAACTCTGTATAACGGACAGCCTAAATTCAAGGAAATCCACACTTCATTCGGCGAACTCCTCGTCAATAGGAAGATTAGTTGAGCCGAAGCGTTGCCCTAGTACAAATTTCGGGGATCGAGTCTTTGCGGTAGCCGGTCCATCAGCTTGGAACAATCTCCCGTCATACCTTAGATGCATAAATGATCCGACAGATTTCAGATCTAAACAGAAAAGCCATATTTTTCATATTTCATACCCAATTTAAAACTCGTATATTTTGTTCTATTATACTTTCTAATCGATCGCGTATGCAGATTTAAAACACGTCTTAATGCGCCCTTGAGGTGATAACGTTACAAAAACGGCGCTTGAAAAGTTAGAATATTATTTTTATTATATTACCAAATAACTATCAACCAAATATAAATCATTTTAAGGTACTTAGGTACTGTCATAAGGAAATGTTGACTTGTTTAATATGAATGAAGACTTCTGTTTTCTAGAAGATTTGTTATATTTTATGTGAATGGCATGTTTCGCATGTGTATAGCATTTGATAACGTACATTTGAATTATTTAATATAGTGTTTTACATCATTGTTCAAGAAACAATAAATACATGTTTACCTGTTGACAAAGCTAAGACCCGTGTTAATTCATGTGTAGTTTTACGTTTAGATTATTGTTACGGAATGTACGCTGGACTACAACCCTACACTTTCATATTACACCACTCTTGAAGTAGCTTCAAGCTGACTCATGATCAAAGAACGAATACAATTTAAATTGTGTTTGACAAGTTTAAAGGGTCGACACCAAAGAGCACTAAGTAACACTTCGGACCTCTTCGTGATGCCAATGGAAAGGCAAAGTTCAGTGTAAATCAAAGCAAAGGTTTCCATGATCGTGCTCTCAGCGTTGCGCGTCCATTACCGTGGAATTATCACTCTTATTAAGTATGAGAATAGTGACATAAAGTTTTTAGATCCGTCTATAGATTACACTATTCGATCTGTTAATTAGTACTGCACACTTGGGATAAATATATTCTCTTAAAACAGGGCATTTTTATTATATATATTATCAGTTTAAATAAGTATGTAAATACTTGATAAAACGTCGAGATTTTTAAAACAAATCTCTGTGAATAATTCACTTTATTCAAGTTTTACCAGATAACATAGACGCGTATTTCTCACGGTAAAGGCGTGAAGAGAGATAACATCTTCCATCGATAATTTAAACATGCATTTTGATGTTCATTTTACGAGTATATTGTTCAGTATTAATGTTATAATTGTGTGAATATGAATCCATTATGAGTTAGCATCCAATATTTAAAATTCATTGTGAAAAACATTGTGATTGATGCAAGGTTCTTGAGCTGGCTTTCTCGTACTGTTTCATATCTCAAGGATAAATATGTTGGTTGGAAATCGTTTGATCATTATTTGACTAGTGAATGGATTGTACATTGTATTCTAAGCTAAAGCTACCTCTTTTTATATGAATTATTTAAATCAAGGCGATTTTTAATCACATCAAATTTTTGGTTTTTCTTCAAATTTCGACAGTTCCTTTATTTTTATATTACGTTATATGCAAGATAATTCTACTAGTAAATAACCTCACTATATTTTTATCGCAAACTAAAGCCTCAGTTTCTTTCTATATTAATAAATATATAAGCTGTTAAGACATTTACTTTGTCTGTATTAGTGCATTTACTAATCCGTTACTAGAAAAAAATGCGAATTTTGTATGTGTGGAATATGCATGGACTAGAAGCTTGGAGTTGGTAGAAGAAGAATAAAAGTAGGATATATGCCATGTACATGAGATCACTAAGAATAGTGTCAAAAACAATGTATAATAGAATACCGAGCGAATTAATAAGAAAGGAATCTATGAGTTCTAAATAAAATTAAGAAAGGGTCACTCAGATGGTTTGGAACGAATGGATGGGGGAAGAATGGTAGTGTGAATGGAAAAAGAAGTCTAGGAAGACGTGGCATAACCAAATTAATCTATTACTAAAATGCGGCCTTGTTCGAAATCGGAAGATTCGATGAGCGTGCTTGTCACGGTGTATAAATGTAGAAGGGGTGCGTGAGGTATGTCAGGATTGAACAGTATGACGGTGTATCCTCTCTGCTTACCCCTCCGGATAAACGGCGTAATTGTTATTTAGTTAGTTAGTTAGTTAAATATGAATTTTAATGGTACATACGGTTTGTGAGCTTAACCGGTTTCGGGAAACAACCATTTTTGTCTTCAGCAATAATACAATCGATGATGGTTACAGTTTTTTTTTTCTTGAACTGGTCAACTTTATTTATCAGAAAAATAAATATAATTTACATAGAACATTTGTATAAAATAATTGATAAAAATATGTCAGTTCATTGTGCACCTACATACATATATTTATAGTGCATTCGATTTTCAATTTACAATATAAAATTGAAAGTTTACGGCAGTATTTGAGTTTTATCAATATACATTTTTATTATTTATATATTTGACACATCCAACAGAGAGTATGGCCATGACATTTCACGTGTGGTGTCGACCTTCGTGGCATAGTGGTTAGAGCTCTGACATCCATACCAAAGGTCCCGAGTTTGATTCTCGGCGATGGCAGTTTGATTGTCACACTGTCGTTGGTCTGGTGTAGAATTCACGTGACAATAAAATAGCGATAGATTGGCTACCTATCACATGTCATGATAATCAATATAATAATTGAAATAAATAATTGGGTTCAAATGACCTGTGGTGTAGAAGGAAAAAAAAATACCCAGCGCCCCTGGAAACTACGTAAAGTCGGCCAAACCTTCCACCACAATGGGAAGTGAAAGAGGAGATAAAATACGAAGATATGTAAGGCTGGCATACTATTTATACGAAGAAGAAAAATACCAGAGACTGCGCCGTGTCATACACGTTACAATTTTATTTTATTTGTGCCATTCCGTTAGATATTAATTTAAATTAAGAATCATCTGAAATTTGATATACGTACTTACACGTTTAAATAGGTTCATTATCGAACTAGCTCACCGAGTTTATTCAAAAGCTACTGTTATCAAAATCTTATTTTTTGTATTCATTATATTTTGCATACTGCCGTTGTTCTATGTGCCGTAATCTTCTCATACCACTGGATATTAATAATTAGCTCAACAGTTAGTGAACTCTCAAACGACCTGAATATAACCCGTATTATTCACGAGTATTCAAATGTAAGAGTAAAAATATTTGTACCAAAATCTTTACTAATTTTCATTCAATAGTTATGCTCTCCCGGCTTGTGCGACATATGGAATGCGGGGTATACAAAAAAAGTTCAACACATTTAAGATCGAAAAAAAATCTATTTTACATTATACCTACATATATTCTTCCTAGCCTTGTCCCATTTACTTGGGGTCGGATCTTGTTAGTCGTCTGCAGGAATGCCTGGCTTGGGTGGAGTCTGGTGGGATTCGTTGTCTTTTGAGACTCTTTTGAATATGTCCCATCTAGGCCAAACTGGGCCTACCACGTCCTCTGGGTTGCTGGTTCATTTTCATTTCACCTTCCGTGTAACATGGTCTTCTGGGCGCCGCATGACGTGGCCTATCATTTCAGATGGTTCTCTTTTTCGCTTGTTTATTGCTGTATATAAAAAAAGTATGTTTTATGTATGCATATAGTAGGATATATATAGGATGTTTTTTTAGAGGTTTGGTTTTTAAACTGGTAACATTGTTTCAACAGACTGTCAATTTGACAGTTGACAGTTGATTTGTAATCAGTACGTTTTGCCATTTCACCATGAATAGAATTGAGAATTGAATGAAAAATTGTGCAAATTTATTTTTAAAATCATGGTTCGAACTTATCGTGCACTACGTCCATTTGTCGACATAATCCGAGCAAGTTTTTCGGAAGACCATGGATCGTTTAAGCACCACGTACACTCTATTGGATAATACGCATTCACAAAGACGACAATTGTCGAAAATTGGATTTCACGATTGCGCTTCATTCGAGCTAGCCGTGGCGCTCATATGCCCGAAATCATATTTAAACAATAATGTCATAAAATTCCAATATCAATAAAGATAAATAAAGATCCAATATCACAGACGTTAAAAATATTTCAATGTGTTTTTTTTTTTAATTTTGAATATGTATTGTATACCTCTAAAAAAACACCCTATATTATACTTTGTCTTAAATGCTATTGATCCTTGACACTCTACGAAATTTTTTATAGATCAATTATTTATTACGGATAAAATATAACCGGTTAATTTCATAATCAGTCTATAGCCTGTGTCATTAGATTATGTAAATTGTATAATGCACTCAACTAAGATTAATTAGCTGCGTTTGAAAGTTGATTTGCTGCTAGTTTCTTTAAATTGAACATATTTATGTAAATTTATTTGTATGTATAGAACTTGAAACCATGTTAATACGGAAATGATATGTAATTCCATATAATGCAAGTAATTAATATTTATAACTTCTGATTTGATGCATAGAAACAATGTTTAAAATTGGTCATCAATGAAGGACGTGTATATTTTATTTTTATTAGGGGTAACAAACAGCGATTTCAATATACATACTCGTATACAAACACAGAGACAACAAAACTAACTAACTAAGACAACAAAACAATGCCAATTACATGCTACCACAATATATGTATTAGTATTTCAGATCACGCACACTGTTTTACTTCGCGATTAAAGAAAAAACATCAAATAATCTTAAAAAGACGCGGTACTATCCTGATTCTAAATTCAAAATATCCTGACACAGTCGAGGTCGTATTTTACAACGCTCGATTTTTTTCTAGAAAGTTGTGTTCGCCGATAAAAAAAATTAAAGCTTCATTTGATCATTACTTTCAACGCATATGGAAATATATCATTTGTGATTTTTTAAATATCAAATTGAAATATAGTAAACTTAAATTCAATGTTAAATTACTTAATAATTAAGAGTACAAATTAATAGAGTAATATGTATCCAGCGAGCTTATTGCTTCAAGGACAATATGAACAGATTTTTATTATAAGGCCAATATTAAAATAAAAAATAATAATCAGTTTAATTATTACAAAGGATACTTTTATTTTTCGCCATTCCTTGAAAGGTATTACAAATTCCTTTATGGAAAAAATAATTAATGAAATTATAAAATAATTTTTAAGATAAATGAAATGATGTTTATTTATAGATCAGATCTCTTTAGGTATATGGTTTGTTTTAGTTTCAAATGATTATTACGAAATATTTCTTCTTCTCTTATTTTTTTTCCTCAGCCTATTCCCGTCCACTCCTGGACAAATACCTCCTCCATTCGCTTCCATGTCACTCTGTCCTGTGCAGACTGCATCCAGATTATTCCGACGTGTATGTTCAGATCATCCTTCCACCGTAGTTGCGGTCGCCCTGCACTTCTCTTTGCAGTCCCATTTTTCTGTTCCCCATGTCAGGGGCGGCTGGAAATAATACACACCAACCCGCATGGCAAGCGTGGTGTGGAAATGCTAAAATTCCCTCCAAACAAAGATGAAAATGTCGAATTTTAAAACAGGTTTACCCCAGGCGGGTAGAGCAAATTGCTCAGAACCCTGCACTGCTAATACAGTCAGTCCCGCGGATTCTGGGGGGGGCAAAAACCCGACAAAAAACAGGAAGAAAAACCGATTGCTTGTTACGAATTATTTATTATGCCACAATTCAAGGATCCACATACGAGTATATAAAATTTTAATTTAATTATTTGAAATTTTTACATACAAAAGGATAATTATTTCACCAATTAAATATTAAAGTAACTGTATTATGAATAACCAGTAATATAATCAGTTGTTTGTTAGTTAAATAATAATATAGTAATTAGTATAATGCCTCCATGTGATTTTAATCTTAAATTAGGACTTCATAACCAAATTGATTAATAGTTTCTCAGTATAAAAATACGAATAGAATGTTCTAACCTTCAGTTTGGCCTTGAAGATTCAGGAACAATGATGGTTATTATTGTAATTAAACAATGGAATATGTTTTGGCTTTGTTTTATCATAATATTAAAATAATGGATCCTTGGTGCAATTCGAAATTTTGCATGCATAATAACATGTTAGGCGAATGTACAGAACTATAGCAACAAAAGTATGTGTGTATACACATATTACAAACAATATTGTTCATACATTTACGTCATAGTGTGTGCAATTTGAATTTCAGGGTCTGTTGTGTGTAATCAGCTATCTGTTATTAGCTAAGTTACATAATGTCACATGTGTTATTAATTAAGACAATATGGAGCATACTTGAAGAAAAATTACAGGCATAAAACTTTAAGTAACTTATCAAGGAGAATGTGTTTATTGTTTATTTAATATAAATCTAAAAGTCAGTTTTCTGGAAGTTTGCTTATAATATTATTGGAAAAATATGATCAAATGATAACGTTATAATGCCATACCATGACGAAAAATTTCACTCTCAATTTTTATTTTCATCATTATTATTACGATGTTTGTTATCATTATTCAAGAAACAATAAATAAAGTTTACGGTTATTAATGCATTTAAAGATATAATGTACATGTTTTTGTTTCTATGTTATATAGCATATAAATGTTTTAAAACATATCAGTACCTGAGAGTTATAAAGTCTTAAGTATTTTTTTAGTTATTGTATACTCGTAAACAATTTATGTTATCATCTATACAGTATCCAATCTGTATAGTTTATCTAACGCATTGGCCAAAAAATCACTTAAGGCTGTATGGCTTTCAGGTAGGGATATTTACTTTCTTATGAGTTAAAATATTTTATTGTTTAAATCAGTTTCCAACATATCCAATTTTTTTTTTTGATTAATCATTATGTTATGACGAAATTTGACAAACAAATATTATAATTGTTTACCAGGTATCTACATGATTCATGTCGGGGAATGGAAAAGCGTTATAGTAACAAATTATTTATAATTTTCCAGGTGAAAGTGACCATAAAGCAGCCTAATACACACGAAGAGAAATTCATCCGCACTCTTGAAAAGGGAGACTTCTTCGGTGAAAAGGCATTGCAAGGGTGTGTATATTTGTTTCTTTGAAAAATATGCTGGTTTCTTCAACATATCTATTTCAAGAAGCACCTAATGATGTATTATTTAATATATAGTTTCAATAGGTTTATGGTATTTGAAAAGGAAGAATGTATAACAGATTATGACATAACCAAGTTACCAAATTTGTCTACCTGGGAAGCATGTTTACAAGAGATGGAAAAATGGAGAAAGATATCAGAAGAAGGGTGGGAGCTGGAAACAAAATAAATGGTGCACTCAAAGTCATTACCGCAAATAGAAATATATCAACTGAAGCAAAGATGGCAGTGCACAATGGAGTTCTAGTGCCGACCCTTATGTATGGAAGTGAATCTTGGAGTTGGCAGAAGAAGTATGAATGTAGGATTAATGCCAGAAAAAGAATATAAAAATAATTAAAGAATATCTAATGATGAAGTAAGAAAGGAATGTAAAGTTGATGAATGCGTGATAAATAAAATCAATAAAAGGTCACTAAGATGGTTTGGACATATGGAACGAATGGATGAGGTAAGAATGATTAAAAAGATATAGTGTGAATAGAAAAAGAATTCGACGAAGGCCAAGGAAGACATGGCATGACCAAATTAATCGATTACTGAAAGGCGGCCATGTTCGAAGTAAGAACAATCGACTAGCGTGCATGTCATGATGTATGAATGTAGAAGAGGCGCGAGAGTTATGTCAGGATAGAGCAATGTGGCGATCCATTCTCTCTGCCTACCAACGGTTGGACAACATTATGGATATTTTTACTTTTCATACAGCAGCTCTAAACAGCTATATTTGGTGGTCAACTGAACTATTCGCAAAGATTTTCTTTACAGGATTTTATATTTTCACAAATTCTCTAATCAAATTTAAGTTTATAAATTTACCTAACTGAAAAATAATATTCTAATTTCAGAGATGATTTGAGAACCGCGAATATCATCTGTGATTCTCCCGATGGGGTGACCTGTCTGGTTATTGATCGGGAGACCTTCAATCAGCTCATATCCAACTTGGATGAAATCAGAACCAAGTACAAGGATGAAGGAGATACCAGGAGAAGGTAAGATATTTTAAATGTTTCACTCACATAATTTGTATTGAATAGCCATAAAAATAATGAAAGTTATTCATTTGTTATTGTTATTAATTATTCAATTTGTAAAGATAACTTTATTCTTGAAATTACGATTATTAATTCATTTATGTTTTGTGATCTTGCTTACTTATTGGAATAGCAACAAACGGAATGGTAAGCATTCATCAATAATTTATGAAAAAATATTTTGAATAATGTGGAAACCACTATTTGTTTTACTATGTCAGGATGATGTATAATGTAATAATATTTTTATTTACCTTTTCAATCAAACAATCTGGTTTCATTGGAAATTTTAAATACTGCACAAATTATTATAAGTGCACAAGTTATCTGCTTAAATATTGAACCAATGTTATGAATTTTATCTTTTCTGCTTGTTATTTGATTTGTTTTCATATAAATCTTTAAGAATATTTTTGATTATAATATTATATATACATGTAAGTGTGGGTGTAAAAATGGACCAAAAATACATGCAACGTTACATGAGGTATCACGCATAGCGTTCACGCCAAATCATCCTACCAACAATTAATTTGTATTATTAGTGAACAACTTTGGGCTTAAAACTTCTGCAGATTGAAAATTTATTGCATACCTACAAATCACTCAAATTCAAGAAATGATACTTTTATTAAATAATTGTGTCCTTATTAAAAATATTATGATAACTATTCAACGGTTGTTTTAACTATCAACGTCTATCGATTTCCATATGTTTATTTTTAGTTTAATATTTATGTCTACTTCCAGGTTGAATGAGGAGTTTGCCCATCTGCGTTTGTCCGATCTCCGTATCATCGCTACATTAGGAGTAGGAGGCTTCGGCCGTGTGGAGCTAGTCCAGCTCCAAGGGGAGCCGAGCCGCTCCTTCGCGCTCAAGCAGATGAAGAAGTCTCAGATTGTGGAGACCCGGCAGCAGCAGCACATCATGAGCGAGAAGGAAATCATGGGAGAGGCAAACTGCGAGTTCATTGTCAAGCTGTTCAAGACGTTCAAGGACAGGAAGTATCTCTACATGCTCATGGAGAGCTGTCTTGGAGGAGAGCTCTGGACTATTTTGAGAGACAAAGGTAAGATCTTTCATGAATTCGTATAATTTTTAGTAATTATCTCATATTTTTATATTGTTCGTATCTAGATTGCCATTAAAAAGGATACAGTAGATGCTTTCTTAACCGACCTTGACGGGACCAACCCAGGGCCGGATAACGAAAAAGCCAAAAAAGAGAAGGTAGTGAAAAACACATTTAAAAAAACACTTTCGCAAGGAAGAGAAAAAATACAAATTTTCAAAACACTAAGAAAACAGAACTTTTATTCTGTATTAGAAACTCACGCATTAAAAATTAATATTTCACAAACTGTAAAAAATATGTACAGGAAAAAGCCACACATCACTCCAAATTTTTTTTAAAAAGTAGGCCTATAATGGATTAAAAAATTCTGTTATTTTCTGCTGCTTCTTGTGTTGAATCAACTTTTTAAAAGCGTAGTCATGCCATTTCTTTATGAACATTACATCTACGAATCCTTCTGCTGCTTTAGATGTAAAGTTCATAAAGAAAGCCTAGACTTCCTAGAAGAGGCCAGTTAAAGCGGCGGGACGGTTAAGAGAGCGTCTACAGTATGTATTTTTTTTAATCTAATGGAGTTATATTTCATAAAGGTATTATTAATAAATAAATATTCTTATTTCAGGACACTTCGACGATTCAACAACCAGATTTTACACGGCATGTGTTGTTGAGGCGTTTGACTATCTGCATTCTAGAAATATTATTTATAGGTTTGTGACCAAACTTTTATTATAATTATTTAAATTCTTTTCCATATACATTGCAACATTACGTGAACTACGTATCGAGGTTGTCATGAAATCAGTGTGCGTCGTTTGCACAGCCATGATGAATATTAAACCTCATATCACATAATACATTTCCCGGTTACTTTAACTGTGCTAACTATAATATAATATAATGTTCTTTGTTAATCTACACAGTACATAAATATATGTATTTAAATATAATTATTAATTGAGTTACATAATTATCATACTGTCTATTTATTTAATTAATTCTAGAACAATTGTAGGATGCTTTAATTCTAATATACAATATTTATCTTATTGAATTAATTCTAAGTAATTTTATTAAATAATAATTAATTAGGATTGATATTAATTACAAATTAAAAACATTTTTTGTAAAGAAATTATTAAATTTTTAATTTAGTTCAATTCAATAGGTCTGTTATTATATCAGTTATGCATATAATATGACTAAGTATCTAAAAGAATAGTATACTTTATTAAATTGAAAGACATTATGATTTAATTTATTTATTAAGACCTAAAATATATTGTTTATATGTCTACTTCAATGTTTATCCAAATATTAGAAAGAATCATCCATATATAATAACTTTCTTCCGTAATTAATTTTTGTGTTAAAGAGATAGCGCCCTGATTGTCTGCTGGATGTGCACTATCTCTTTCTCTCTTTCTTATTCATTTAATAGGGATGCATTATTTATCACACATAAAGTATTTTAATTCAAGCATTTGAGTAATCTTCTAGGCAGTGATGAATCTTTTAAACTTTTTTTCCAAAAGAGAATAGGTTTGAGTTTACGTTCCTTTAAAATTCTTTTAAAAAAACTAACTAACTAAACCATCACTCTGTCTCTTGAAAGGTTAGGCAGAAATAATATACTGCAACATTCTTTCCTAACATATTTCCCTCACTTCCTCTACATCCATACATTCTATCATCCACGCATGTCTTGATTTGATCGTGCCACATTTTCCTTGGTCTTCCGCTATTTCTTATTCCGTTTACATTTTTTACATATACAAACTTTCTTTATTATTTCTTCCATTGTGTCCAAACTATCTGAATGACGCTTTCATTATTTTGTTCATAAAGCTTTCATGTTTTTATTTTTATTTTCAGAGATCTGAAGCCCGAAAATCTCTTATTAGATAGTAAGGGTTACGTGAAGCTGGTTGACTTTGGCTTCGCTAAGAGACTGAATACCGGCAGGAAGACTTGGACCTTCTGTGGCACTCCCGAGTATGTGGCTCCCGAGGTCATCCTCAACAGGGGACACGACATCAGCGCAGACTACTGGTCTTTGGGTTAGTAAATCCCAGTATTACACTATTATTATTTAGAAATGGTCATATTTGGAAAAAGGACAACACTGGAGATGGAAAAGAAGATTGAAACTACAATAATTGCTGTAAAATTGAAATCACCGGAACAATGTTGATGATGGCTTTTAGAGTAAAAGCCAATTTTGTTTTTGATAACTTTACATGAGAAGAAAAAAAACTTATCTGTTTCGTTTGAATATTTGAAACAATCATATATGTGTAATATATACACAAACATACATAGGATTTGATGTTGAGATGGCAATATGTTTTTGATTATATGGAATAATACAACATTAAAAGACATTTAAAAACAAAAGCAAAGTTGACAAATTACTCTTTAAACAAATGATGTGTGGAAAGACGATGAATACCAACTGAAGAAATAAGTAAGGAATCTAACGTAGATGAATATATCCTCAGTAAAATTATGAAAAGGTTTCCAAGATTATATGGACATGGATTAAATGAGAAAAGAATGGTTATAAAGTTCTATACACACAGTGTAAATGGAAAAATAAGCTGAGGAAGGGTTTGGAAATCATGACATGATGAAATCAATGATTTTTCACTAAAGGTGGTTATGTTTCAAATCAGAAATATCTACGAGCGTGCCTGTTAAGATTTATTGAATATGAAAGAAAATGGAGGAAGCTCTTGGTATTTCAGGATAGAACAGTGTGGTAGTTTAAGCTTTCTGCCTATTCCTCTTGTGAAACGGAATGGTGGTTAAGAATCCGCTTGTTGTAATTGAAAATTTTGATAGTTCAGGTTATGTATGGGCTTATTTTATTTTGCTATATTGCTTATTTCTTAATTTATCCTTTTTATTATTTATTATATTTAATACCTACCCCACCACATTAACCAAGGAAATCAGTTATTTATTGTTTATTTTCTGTAATTTCAGGTGTTTTGATGTTTGAACTTCTCACTGGTACGCCGCCATTCACTGGCACCGATCCAATGAAGACCTACAACATCATCCTTAAGGGTATAGACGCCATCGAGTTCCCGAGAAACATCACTAGGAACGCCACGGCCCTCATCAAGAAACTCTGCAGAGACAATCCAGCAGAGCGACTCGGTTATCAGAAAGGAGGCATTTCTGAAATTCAAAAGCACAAGTATGTTATTGTTTTTATCACCGTTGATTTCAAAGAATGAATAAATTGCAGAGCATTGTATAAAAGGGGTATAATTATTATCTCTAATATAAAAAATAATTAAAACCCTAATATTTTCAAATCAATTAGGGGTAATATGTTAACTCATCTCTAATAGACACCTTGAGAAGACGATTTTCGTTGTAGAGTGGCAACAGCTATGACTTCCACCAGATCGGTCTCGTAGAAATCGTCACATGACAATTAAAATGGCGATAGACTATTACCTATCAGTGGCGGTACTCCCATAGAAGCCCAGAAACACGGCTTGCGTAAGAAATTTGGAATCAAAACTCCCAAATCTAAGTAATCATGCCCCCGCATAAACTAACAACCAACCAATTCACCTTCCAACAATGTTCCCATCAGACGTAAGAGGAATAGTCACAAGAGCTGAATCTCAGTAAGCCAGAAGAGGTTTTGTTTCAAAATTCCGGGCTTCTGGGCTTCTATGGTAGTACCGCCACTGTTACCTATCAAATGTTATGAAAATCAATAACTAAAATAAATGTATGGTAAATGGGTTAAAATAACTATTATATATACAAAAATGTGGAGATCTACGGGAAACTACCGCATTAAGGGCCATACTTTATCTATGCATAGAATTGGTAAAATTGATGTTAATTCTGGTACTTTTAATGTAATTAAAGTTTGGGATGTTTTCACTAATACACTTTTACTCTTTCAGATGGTTCGATGGCTTCAACTGGGAAGGTCTAACTCAGCGAACATTGTCCCCGCCTATTTCTCCAGTCATTACTTCGCCTTCTGACATGAGGAACTTCGACGAATATCCTCCAGACACGGATGGCCCCCCTCCCGATGACCTCTCCGGATGGGACCATGACTTCTAAGCTAATATTGCCGAAACATATTCATAATTTAAATTAATAATTAGAAAAATTTAACCCGAATAATCAGCAATAACTTTAATAACTTTTTCATCACAAAAATACAACGCTGCAATATATAAATTTATGAAATGGAAATTGACAAAATGTAGTCCTTTTTATTGTGGTGCTAGTCTTAGAAATTTTATTTAGCACACATTTTGTAAATTGAGGACCATCTTCATATTTTTAAAGAGTTTCCAGATTTTTTCTATTGTGTTTATATTTTAGAAATTCAAAAAATATTGATTACACTTCTGCTTTACATATATATAATTTTTAGAGAATTTACAAAAACATATTTCGGTATTTATGAATCTAAGATAGTATGTTTGAATTTTTAATTTGCCAATCATTTGCTTCAAGTTCTGTTGCAAAATGCCATATTTAATCAACATTATTGTATGTTTTTATAATTGCCAATTCAATTTTACAATGATGGTGTAAGTTTTGTAATAGGTACTTACTGTTAATGCACCATAAAAATAATATTCATTATTTCAACACACTATAAATATAAATTTTCTCAATGTACGAGTATGTTCTAATTTTGACACATTTTTTAAATGTATCAAATTTGCTTAATTGATATATTTTAATGAAAGTGTTGTGTTACATGCATTAATATTGCATAAACATGTTTTTTTACTTTGCCTTGAAGGTGCTTAGATGGGTTGGAGGAATAACCATATTGGACATAGTCCACAATGAGCATATCTGGAGCACAATTTGTCCATGCCATGCGCAGAGATGTTGACTATATTATAAAGTCTGCTCTTCAAGAAACATGTTGTTGCTTATATCACTACTGCAATCATCATAAAATCTCAGAATATATTTTGTATTGTGTGTAAATTTAACTGAATTTGTATATATTATATATATTTTTATTTTGCGATTTTCATAATAGATTTTTTAAATATTTTATTAACTTTTTTATTTAGATCCATTCACACAAATTATTAGATTTATGAATATCTGTATGTATGAACTAATAGGTGCTATATGTAACTGTTATGAGTGTTTGAGAGATCATGTAATTAACTGCTGTAAGAATGTTATTTGTTACTTTATAATCAACAGTCATAATCTCTAATAAAAGTCTGTATAAATGTGAATGTTAAGATAATACTTATGATTACCAACTAGATTATATGTTTCATTATATTTTCACAAATAATTTAATAACTATTATAATATAATTGACATAATATTGTACACTATAGAATATATACATATGAAATAATTTTTCTTCTTTCTTTGTTTCTTAAATATTTTTCAGAATCTAGGAATCATTTTGTTTTGTATTTATATTCCATCTCCAACCTATTTTATTTGAAATATCTATTAAATGAGCAAGTACTGCAGTGAATGAAGAAAGAAAGAGAAATTATTATGACCATGGCGTGCAAGAAACTTGAATACTTTGCGCATATGATAAGAAACGAGAAATACAAACTGCTGCAATTAATTATTCAAGGTAAAATTGTAAGGAAAGGTTTAGAGCTGTTGCATCCAAAGTAAAAATAGCCATGATGTTGTCCAATCTCTGATAGGAGAGGAACAAGAAAAATTAGACAATTAAAATATATTACAAGATGTTTCCTCGTAGGATTTAAATTATCTAATATTCCACCGAGAATGATCCATACTATTTTAACCCATTCATCGCCACATGTTTGTAGAAACAGCGCACCGGTACGGCACGTATTTTCTCCCAAACTATCGAAAAATATCGATCCTTTTTGGTTTGTTAATATTTTAAAATATTCATAGATGTCGTTGTGATAAAATCAGAATTAATTTTGAAATACGTCTTTCGAATATTGCAGAGCGCGCACAGCTGCGCTTATGGCGATCATCTACGTAGAGCGCACATGTGTGCTTACGGCGATTGTCGGGTTAAGATTTTTTTCAGATACGTGTGATAACAATGGAATCACGTAATAAATTGTAGGTTTTAGTCCCATCAGCTTGTACTCTATTTTCTTTTTGTCCTGTAACATCCACATGCTGCATTGGGTCCCAGGAATTCTTCTCATCATGTCATTGCATCTTATCAAATGAATGATATTTTATTAATTCCCAGTACGTACACTTAGAACATTCTACAACTACACCTTTTTTCTTTATTATCCTACATGCAGTATAATGCTCAAGTTTAATTTGTCTTGGAAATTATGTTTTATTAGTTTTGTTTTATTTTTCATTAAAGTTATGAATACTTAATAATTTCTCAGTACTGACTTATTGTACATAACCAGCACCAATAATAATCTCAGTCATTCCCTAATGATGAGAAGAAATATTAAAAATCATGGAAGAGCGTGGCCAATTCAAACTATACATTTATTTTCTATATATATAAACAATTTTACTTCATGTATGTATATTTTTTTCTCAAGCATCAGCTTGCCCATAATCGATTTTACTTGCCAATGCACATATAAACATAACTATCATGAAATTACATACTTAACAAATGCACAACTTTTAGTACATACATAATTACAATTTGTTTTTCAACTTGTCCACAGATTAAGACATTTGTTTTATTACATATACACAAAATGTTGTTTAATATAACATATACTTTTAAGTACATTTTTTTTCTATATTTCTGTAATTGCATTGTGATTTGTAGTAAAATATTTTGTAGCGAATTGCCGCTTATATATTATGCTACATGTTATAATATTATTCGCATAATTGGATTCCTTAATATTCTCGGGAGTTATCGGTAACTTCATATTATTGTTGTGGAGCGATATAAGAGCTATAAACCATTTACAAATTCAGACAATTTATATAAATAAACGGTTTTAGAATTTATAATACATTCTCCATACTGAGCAGAAAAAGCTTGTTATTTTGAAGAAGCAAATGGATTGTGTCCAGGCTTGAACCCAAGACCCATGAATTAGAAGGATGTTCTGTCCCATAGACCACCACCCAAATAATCGTTTCGGCATTTTTGTTCCACAGTAAAAGTTTGATAATTATATGCAAAAAATATTACAATATTAACTGTTAGTTGAAAGAGTTTAAAATATTCTCAATTATATGTGTACTCAGAATAATGTTATGAATTGCTGGCACAAGGCATATTGTGTTTAATATTTTATTATTTTTATTATTAAAATGCTGTGTAAGACAATAAAATTTAGTTAATTAATATTCTTTAAAAAGGGTTTACAGCAATTTTCGGTGATACATTATATTAAATATTATCTTATTTTTGTTAATGTTTCTTACAAAGTCAAAAAGTAATATGATTTACATTTAATGTTATTTAGTTAAAGTGTTTATATTTACCAGTTACAGAATATTGTATATAGGTTAAAATTAGTTATTATTTGCATATTTACAATAATCTATTTATATAACATTTGTATGTTTCTAAATATTGTATCTTTAGTCATTTAGGAAAAATATTGTTTTAACAAAGTGGGCCCATGCCCACGCATACATAAGTGAGTTTACCTTTCTACTTTTAGAAAAAGTGATGTGATCTAAGAGACAACAGGATTTCATGTTGATATTGTGCATAACATTTATTTTCATGTATCAAATGAAAAATATAAAATTACTATAAAAGAATATAACGTTTGTCTTATTACACCCAAAACAATTCAAACCGAAAAAGATTGTGATGAGAAAAGATCATTTTGTTATCTGTTAAATAATAGTCTCAATATCTATCATTATTCTTCTTCTTCTTTTGCTTTATTTAGGACTGCGTCCTGTTATTTCTCAGAGCCTGTTCCTGGGATATAGATGTCCAACTGTCTCGCCATTTTTTGGGTGGTCTTCCTGGAGGTCAATTATCTTTTGGTACTTTATTTGCAGCTATATTTATCACTCTTTCCACATGATCACTCCAGTAGCGTCTTCTCAGTCTTCCCCATCACACGAAGCTAATCTTTCGCTATTTTACAATATTGTCATGTGAATTCGACATCAGACCAAAGATAGTTAGATTATCACACTGCCATTTCGAAAATGGAATCCAGGACCTTCGGTGTGGGAGTCGTGACACTAACCCAGAAGGTTGTCATTATCATTTATTAACTTTATTGTTTTTCTGAAATCTTTCCTTACCAAAATATTCTTGGCAATTTTATGAATGAAAACACTGTTTTCTCCACTCATGTGGAAATTTTATTGGCATTTAAGAATGCATGTACTTTATTTAAATTTTGTGTATATTTTATATGAATATTAATTTTATATTATGAAGTGGTGATGGGCTGGCCATGTCTGTCAAAGAACCGACGGCCGATGGGGTAGACGGGTTTGGGGAGTTCAGTGGAGACTGCGTACAGGATTCTGCAGTGTTGGACGTCCCCATGCCCGCTGGACCGACAATCTGAAGAGGATTGCTGGGCATGGATGGATGGAAGCGGCAATGGATAGGGGGCGGTGGCGTGCTTTGGGAGAGGCCTACATTCAGCAGTGGATGACGGACGGCTCATGATGATCATGTTATTTCTTATGGTATTCACAGAATACATAACAAGGGCCTTGGATAATGGTCACCAAGTTGACTGTTCATATAATGATTTCTCAAAGGCCTCCTCGATAGATTCAAATAGCTTGGCTGGAGCCGACAGAATCGCTATAGGTCTGTAGTTTTCGACTGACTCTTTTGCGCCGCTCTTGAAAATATGACTGATCCTGGAAATTTTCCAGAGATCAGGAAAAGTATTTGTACTTAACGACAGGTTAAATAGAAAATACAGCGGAGAATTAAGCCCAAGGAGGGAAGTTCTTATGTGTCGTTTAAGATTGGAATACCGAGTTCGGTTGTCTCGGAGGTCCTGGAGCCTAAATGAAAAAATTTCTGAGGTATCTCTACATGAGGGAGTATGGTAGTTATCCGTGGCTCTATCCCACGGCATTTCTCTTAGGAATGCTCGGAACCAATTCTTTACAGCTTCGAAGAGATGGGCATCTCATAACCCATTTCTTTAAATTAATCAGGGGATATTTCGAGAACTCGGCCGTGCTAGAGGGTGTTGGTCTTTTTGTCCCTGATAGATTTCTCCGACAGCGACAGCACAGATTGTTTTACCAACCGGCCACCAGAACCAATCTGCCTCTGGTGACACCAGTGGGAAGAGCAATTAGTCTGCTGAACGCGGTCTCCTCGGAGATCGACGTCTTTCATATTAGTGAAGGTACGTTCAGGGGACAAATACTCTTGACTTTAGAAAGTATGTTGTCTTCCTAATGTCGAACCATCTCTAATGCGTTCCTGGTACTTTGTTGTATTTTTATAATATTTTACCTGTACTCATTAGATGCCTTAAACATTTTCCTGTTTGTAATGTCTTTTGAGTTAATGAACTGATTTGATTTGATTTGATGTATATTTTATATACATATTTCAGTAAATACAGTATTTTATTTTTATGCATGTGTATCCTCAGAAAATATTAAATATATTAACTACCACCTATTGTAGGTCACCATTGACGTAACTGGAAATTTTAATTCATGAAAAATAATAATGAACTTTAAAATCGTAACACCTTAAATTTATAAAATCAAAAACATGATACACTGTAGAGACTAAATACTTTTTGCGATTATATAATGTATTTTTCTTAAATGGTTATATATTTCCAGTTCAACACATTTGAATGGTAGTATACTTTTTAATTCGGGATAACGATATATGGTTCCTTACGCATATGCATAAGTGAAAAAATACACCAATATAAACAATAATAATTTAATAATTGCAACAAAAATGCAATGTTAAAATTTAATTTAATTATAAAATATTATGTTTTGAAATTAATTAATGAACTAACTAACCATTAGGCCGTTTCCCTGGAGTGGTAGGCTAAGAGGATAAACCGCCCCAAGAGGATGGACCGCCACAATAATATATTTTAAAATAATATTATCTATGTGCATGGTTAATCATGTTGTCATCATTAACCGGGATTGAAACGATTTTTTAATTTTTAAGTCTAATTATGTATGTTTAAATAATTGCATGGATTTCTATTTAGAACTCATCTTTCTCGACCGACGTTTCGGAGATCGTTGCAGTCTCCATTTTCAGGACAGTTATGACTTCCCTGAAGATGGAGACTTCAACGATTACGAAAAGGCGTTACCCAGATTTTCCCAAGATCAAAAAAAACCCACTATGTTTGCAATAGTAATCCGTTTAAAAAAAATTAAGTCATTAAAAAATACCATTATCAAATTTGGTATACACGAATAAATTTCTTAATTTCACCCAAGTAGCACCCAGACACTCCTGGATTCTGGAAAGTTCTGGAGAAATATCTGCGTTGTTAGTACAAGCGCAGGTAGGTCGCTAGCTGCTGGCTGCTGGCTGCCTGCATGATGTGATTTAGGATGCAATAAGAAAGTTGCCAATGTTTGGGATGAAGGGCGCCGGAAGTTGAAGTTCAACAAACATTACTCACGGGGATTTTAGAAATTAACACGTGTGCGGGAAATAAACAACAAGGCTCTTGGCTGGGAAACTGCTGAAGATGTAATACGAGGCAATAACCAAAACCGGTGAAAAATGACGCAGGTACGCGACTACGAAATAAGAACAGTGTAAGAGTTAGCTTTGTTAAGTTAACAGCGTTTTTAAAATGAAAGTGTGGTTAGAATTTAAAAACGAAGTATTCTGCGAATGTACTAAAAAAATCGCAAAATCATAAAATGTTTTTTTATTATATTTCCGATACGTTAGTTCGATGTGCGATTCACAATTTTAAGATTATCGTAAACTCTGCACCATTTATTTAACGATCGATGCTTTCTTTATAGATACAATTTTTGTATGTATTATGTACTGTATTTTTTATTTATAAATTCTTAAAAAGTTGTGTAAAATTTATAATATCACAATTTATTTTTATTGAGAGTGTCGCGACAGCTGTTTCGCCAACCTATGTTGGCATCATCAGGTGTTATAATAAATAAGATTATTGTAACACCTGATGATGCCAACATCGGTTGGCGATACAGCTGTCGCAACACTCTCAGTAAATAAAAATAAATTGTGATATTATAACAGTGTTACAAATTTTAACAGTCATAATGTTGAAGCATCATAGTGTTTCGGCCAAAACAATGGACTATTTAAAGAAAAACTTACAGAAAACTAACGTTCTCATTTAAAAAAAAAAAAATTTATTTTTCACATTTAAATTTTGTAAAATTTGTGCTTGTTATACCTTTAAATGCTCACTGTGAAAATAAATGTATTTCGCGCAATGAGTAAATATTACTATCATAATATAGATTTAAAACAAAATGTGTTTTGTGATGCGTTTTTAAAATAGAAAATAATTAATAAATGTAATATTAGCGTTAAGAGCATTCGCCCGGAAAGTGAAATGCCGCGAATTTGATTCTCGCTGGTAGCGTGGTATCCTTTTGGGAATAGTATATTTAATTGTAGTTAAACAAACTTCTAAACAATCTTCCAACAAAAAGCAGTTAACGAGTAATTGGAGTATTGAAACAAAATTCTTCATATTATACGAACGTTTTTTTAAATATATTATATAAATAAACTTTAATTTCACATTGTTATATATAATAACACATGCAATCGGGGTTTAACTAACTAACTAACTAACCATCACGCCATTTCCCCGGAGGGGTAGGCAGAGAGGATGGATCGCCACAATGCTCTGTCCTGGCATAACTTTCGGGATTCCTCTACATTCATACATCGTACCATGCACGCACGTCGATTATTACGACTTCGAATGTGACCGCCTTTTAGTAATTGATATAACACATGAATCGGTGTTTAATACATATACTCGTATAATATTACCTAAAATGTATAAACTAGAATATTACTATAAATATTACTTAATAATAAATAAATAGTTAATGTTCATTGTAATAAAAATAAGAAATAAATCCTGTCATTATAGGTTATAAAAAAAAGGGATTTTGTTAAATGAACTTGTCTACAAAGTACTTAATACCTGAGATAAAATCTAAGCTTTTCAAAGTCGCCAAACTAGGCTGCCATCGCTTTTGAATCTGAGCACGCGATTCTTTGGCCAGTCAATAATTAGAAAATGGTGTTGTTTAATTTCGTCTCACGGCCCAGGAGTTAGGAGTTCCCCATGGAGTGGCAACAGAAGCGACGTAACAGTCATAGCTAGACTCTTCCCGCCATCACTCCAGAAATTTTCCCGCGCGCGGGACATAAATCACGCGATATTACCTTCGGCGGGTGGCGGGCGGACGCCGCGCTTCCTGGGGCCGTATTCTGGAAATTTCTGGAATAAATCTTACCTGCAATATTACAATTTGACCAATGAACAGTTCTTCCGGGTCTACGTGACTGGGTTGGCTCTCTCGGTGCGCGTAAGCCCTTGAGTCCCTGAAGAGCCAAGCTTTGCTGCTGATGATTACTGACCTCTATTAACAGAAAGCATAAGATGATATAAAATAAATAAAAAATGTTACAATATCGTATTTAATGAACATACGAGTATTACCTTTTTGTTTTTGATCTACCAGAAAATGGCAGCGAGCTGACGAAACAGGTCGAATCCATAACCCTAAGTGGATTTTAAATAAATATTATGTTTTTATGAAACAATGAACGTAGAATAAATGTAGTAGAAATGAGATCAATAAGATAAATGTGTAGTGGAACTATGTATGATAGGGTGTCGAATAGAAATATAATACGAGTAAGTGAATGGGGTACAAATGAAAGTGTTATAAACAAAATAATGAAAGGATCATTATGACGAATTTTATAAATGGAAAGAATGAATGAAGACTGAATGGTGAAGAAGGTATGTGTAAACGACATGAGCGGAGCTAGAAATAATGGAAGGCCGAGGAAAACGTGGCACGATTAAATCAATCAAATATTAAATGTCGGTCCGGTGAGGAGTCGGAGAAATTGACGTTCGTGCATGACACGATGTATGAATGTAGAGGAAACGAGAGAAGTATATCAGTGGTTATTTAGTTAGTTATTAAACAATTTTTTTATTATTTTATTTTTATTATTTACAATGAACTTCTGCCACGAAATTTTTAATAACGACGATAATGTCGTATTTCCTTTTCATTGTTTTCCGACAGTGAATTCTATTATAAAATAATTAACATTGTGAAATATAAACGTTTTTTAGAATATACATAAAATTTTATTTTAATATATTTCACAATGTTCTCCTAGCCAGGAATGCCAGAAATATAAAATATACGATTATTTATTATTTTTATTTTTATACGAATGTGGATGAAAACTTCATTTTTCTAAACAATTGTTATGTTTTATGGGAGTCTTATATTTCGGTGTGCTACGGCATTATCTATATTATTCTTAAAAAAAGAACGTTTTAATGAATAACAATGTTTTGATAGTGAGTTTACCATAAATCTTCAAGAACCAATAAATATATAATATTTGACTTGTTTTAATATGAAATGACTTACATTTATTAACGTATATATTTTAGTATATGTTTACAAGTAGAAATAAATTCGAATTGACATAATTTTATAATACATTATATATTTCTATATAGGAGAGATAATTTCTGTGTCACAGATCGTCAAATCTATTAAAAATAATAACTAAGAATAATATATGTGTATGCAACAGAGAAAAAGGAATCCACACGAATAAATATTTGCTATAACAATACAAAAAATAATGAATCACTGAAAATTGGGCTATGAGAAACGATTCTCATATCGACATATTTACTATTTTTATGTTAAAAATTTTCTGGGAAATTATTCATTTACATTTTTTTAATCAATTTAAAAGCTTATTTTCTTATAATACCGTGTGTATAAAAAGTTTTATTTATTGGTATAATTCAATTGATTTATCATTTGATAATAGTATCATTAAATTAATACTTAAAAATATATTTCATTCATACACCAACTAATTACAGAAGTAGAAATCTCAAAAATATATTTTATCAACAGTTTTTACTCTCGAGACAACCTCAGACGAAGCATGTTTTTAAAAACACACCTGTCCACTTCAATGAATGACTCACTAATATAAATTTATATTGTTTTTGTAAAGTTTTAAGTGCGGCTTAGAAAAGTGCGGTTTCCAGCATATTGTTTGAACAAGCCAAGCACCGCACCGGCGCGGCGCGCACGCTGCACGCGGCCGCGCGTCCCGACGCCCACCCCGCGCCCTGCTAGAAGTATGAACAACTCGGAAACTTTTCTCCATTGCATTAACTACAGAATTTTAGGTGGAAAACAAATTTGCGCTCTGTAACGATGTTTAGCTTTCATTATGGGAAGTGCGGTAAAAACGGACGTGCATTCGTCTGAAATTCCACGGACGAGGTTAGTGAATTAAATGACTGCGAACACTAGTTTGAACCGACTATTTTGAGATTAATTTAATCTGAATAAACTACTTACTCTGTGGATGCAATAAAATGATAGTGCTATTGGGAGTAACTGCTGTGCAATGGTAGAATCATATATATGTAGTCGTATACACTGAACAGTGACGAATCGTTTCGGATGTCCTGTATTTTCCATTTCATTGAACGCATAAGATATTGGCTTTGCTGCTATACGCTGTCTATATTTTATTTTGCCCGAAATTGAATTCTGTTGCTATTGTAGGAAAAACAATGATATAGATTTTTTCTGCTGAAACTAGTGTAAATTTTAAATGAAATCTGACGTCATACAAGAATTTAAATTAGCTTCTAAGACAGATTAGAAATATTTTGAGACAGTTGTAATATTTTTGCACAGTTTATTAATGCACAGTTTATTAATGCACATATTGTAATTGGAAAATAATTAAATCATTTAACTGTATGTATACTATGGATTCTTCTATTATGACATGTCGACATGTCCGGTTGCGTTATGAGAATTATTAATCTCCGGTGGAAGCGAAACTGGTTGGTGTTTATAAAGAATAAAGTGGTTTATATATAATACAAATTTTACAAGTGTATTATTATAATATTTAATAATGTTATACCACAAATTAAGTGCTTCATACGAAAGTATAATTATTAATTGAATACATTTCGACAAATTGATTTAAGAATCTGGAAAAATATCTAGTGGGGTATTCTTAATTATTATTATATTTTTAAAAATAACTGTATTAGCCACGGGAGTCTTTGAGCACATTAGCAGTTTTTCACAGTTGTAAGATAAAGAAAAGTAATCGTTGCAGGTGTTACATGGAAGAATTACGTTAGCGTTCCTTCCTGTGAGCAATCCCCGCCCTTCGCGCTGGGAAAAGGGTTAGGTAAGCCGTGCCTTAAAGTGGCTTTGTAAAATAGAGGACCCAAAAGCTACCGTTTTACAATATTTATAGTTGGAATCGTAGAGCCAACCCGCACCTTGCTATCTTAAAACGAGATCAGTAAAATGAACTAAGCACCGTCATAAATAAATAAGGTGACAAGTAGATTTTGGAAATGACTAAGATAATTAGACATTTGCATTGCTGTTGGGAAACTTTTTTCAAAATTTAATTAACTAATTTGAGAAAGGCACAAGACAGGAATACGTGGAGAAGTATGGGGGAGGCCTATGTCCAGTAGTGGACGACAAAGGCTGTTTAAATAGTTTAAGTAATTTGATGAATGTGAATAAGTCCAAGGTAATGATTTCTTCTATATTCGCCATCACTTTGTGTTGTGGATTCACATTTGAATAACTTTTTGGAAACACTGTATTTTCACAACACTTTTTTGCACTTTTCAGAAACATGTTTCGGGACACAAACTTCCCTTCTTCAGTGTATGAATTTTAACCAATTGATTGGTTAAAATTGTGATTCCCAAAGTGGTCTATTTAGACCCCCAGGTGTCCACGACAACTTGCAAGGGGTCCACGTCAGCGAAAAAAAAATTGGAGGTCTATGAAATGAAAATGGAGGTCATGTCGGATGGTCGAAAGCGTTGGAGCTTTTTGGGAAAATCGGACGATCGAGATCTTCGGCTTCTTTTTAACTCATTCACGTACTCATAACACAATTAATGATAAAAATGTATGTTGACGATGTGAACGGAAAGGCAGGTTGCTGAAGGACAGTCGTCCTCGGTTACGAGGGACAGACGATGATAATATTTTTTCAACAATTATATAGAAAAAACACGCTGCATATTATTTGTCTCCTGAACAACGATGTAAAACTCCATTATAAATACGAATGAAAACGTTTGTTTCCTAGAAGTTTAATTATACTCGTAGTTTATGGAAATGACATGTTTAGCCTTTCTAAGGTATTATCCACGGTCTCCAAGTTAGCTGACTTGGAGACCGTGGGCGGCAAAAAGAAGTGCAGGGTGACCGCAACTACGGTGGAAGGATGATATAAATAAACATGTCGGAATAACCTAGAAGCAGTCTGCACAAGACAGAGTGACATGGAAGGGAATGGAGGCAGTGGCGGTACTCCCATAGAAGCCCAGAAGCCCGGCTTGCGTAAGAAATTTTGAATCAAAACCTCTTCTGGCTTACAGAGGTTAGCTATTCCTATTACATCTGATGGGAACATTGTTGGAAGGTGATTTGGTGGATTGTTGGTTTATGCGGGGGCATGATTACTTAGATTTGGAGATTTTGATTCAAAATTTCTTACGCAAGCTGGGCTTCTGGGCTTCTATGGGAGTACCGCCACTGAATGGAGGCCTTTGTCCAGAAGTGGACGGGAATAGGGTGGACGGGAATAGGCTGAGGAAGAAGAGGAAGAAGAGGAAGAAGAGGAAGAAGAAGAGGAAGAAGAAGAAGGCATTATCAAATAAACAACATTTGATAATGCCTTAGAAAGGTTAAACACGTAATTCACATACTATAAACATCATAAAATTTCAAGTAAAGAGAGATTTTCATTCGTATTTTACGCTGCATATTATTTATGACAGACGTTGAAAATGTTCAAGTTATATAGCCTCAATGCAATGAAGCGGAATGATTCTCAATAATGGTCCCATTAGTAGGCGAGTTCCCGCGGCTCTTGTCTCGGGGGATTAATCCGGATTTAATTGCCGCCGTCGCCGGCCGCCGCCCGCGGGACAGGCAGCCAGGAGCCCCGGAGATGTGCTGACGCGAAAGCGATTTGTGTGCAAAATTTAAAGAGCCGCCGGAGTCTTACTATCGCACATTAAGAGTTATCGCGGTCTCCGTTGCCACAGATTTATCTATGTAGGGAACCAAAAAATAATTTAATGCTCGAAATTTAAGCCGTTTTTGCTGAATCACCAAAAAACCTTTGAGTATAGTTGCGAAAGTTGTTTTAACCCCTATAGTGCGGCTGGCTACATTTGCAGTGAAAAAATATTAAGGAAGACTACATTTGCAGCTTATAAACCTTTTTACTTTAGTTAGGTACTTACTATAATATAAAATTTAACGTAATACTCGTATTATGATGAACTGGGACAATCTGTAAATAGATATTGGAATTTCAAGAAAGAAGCCGACCCATGAATTCAGTTGGGTTGAGCGACCTTTGCAAAATTACGTCATGTTCTCACCTCTAAAATACCACAATGCCTAAAGACTAAATTCAATCAATGCGTCTTGCCAGTCACGACGTACGGACCCGAGACGTGGACACTGACAAAAGGTCTAGTCTACAAATTCAAGGTCGCCCAACCCGCCATGGAAAGAGCCATACTTGGAATAACCATGAGGGACAGATTTAGAAACGAATTTATTCGACAACAAACCAAGGTGACTGAAGTGGCTCTGAGGATGGGCGGGATGAAGTGGCGATGGGCTGGCCATATCTGTCGGAGAACCGACGGCCGATGGGGGAGACGGATTCTGGAGTGGAGACCGCGTACAGGATTCCGCAGAGTTGGACGTCCCCCTGCCTGCTGGACCGACGATCTGAAGAGGATTGCTGGACATGGATGGATGGGAGCGGCAATGGATAGGAGGCGGTGGCGTGCTTTGGGAGAGGCCTACGTTCAGCAATGGAAGACAGACGGCTGATGAGGGGCATAATCTGCCTGAGCTGTAAAAATGTAGCAGACCGCAGTTCGAGACAATTTTTAACTGCAAATGAAGCCAGGCGCATAATGGCGCAAAATGTTAGATGTTTTAAAAAACTCTGTTTGATTTAATTATTATAACATTTATTTTTAGTGTATAATTGAATCAATCAAACTTAATTTTCTTCTTTCCCTTGGTTCAGGTCGTCTGACTTTGTCAGAATTTTTATCAGTAAAAACTAATAAGTAATTAGTTCTTACTGATAAAAATGTAATATTAGTTCTTACTGATAAAAGTTTAATATTAGTTAAATCTGTTAAAAATTAATTACTTTTTAAAAATTTGTTATTAGTCAGAATATATAAAACCTGCGTAAGGCCTATACTGACATACCTATACCTATACTGACTATTGAGACCAGAGCGGATACCACAAGAACGAAGGCTAAAGTACGGGTGGCAGAGATGAGGACGCTGAAGATGATAGCAGGAAGGACTATTCGCGATAGGGTGAGGAACACGGCCATCCGCGAGATTTGCAAGGTGGAGGATGTCGTGAGATGGGGCAGACAACGCAAAAGATACTAGAATGCGCACGTGCAGAGGATGGATCCCACCAGAATCCCACACGCTGTGGTGCATCAGATTCCTGCCGGCTGCCATCCCCCCGGAAGATCGCCGAAGAGATGGAGAGAACCTCCCAAGAGAGGCCAGCCTGATTTCAGGAACAGACCAAAGGTCTATAAGGAGAAGAAGAAGAAGAATAAGTTATTAGTACTTCAACAATTAGTCTCGGTATTTTTTTTAAAATTCAAATGTATTGTTCCTTTGTATCGTATCGATTTTAAAATGCATGTTTATGGGTCTTTCTTTGTTTAGTTTTTTGTTATATGTAGTGATATTTAATTTTTTAAACATGTAGTGATATTTAATTTTTTAACATGTAGTGATATTTAATTTTTTAATGGATAATTAACAACGTCATTTTTCTAAGTCCAAAGTGTATTACAATGGAATTCTACAGTGTTAATCCCTTAACTTACAATAAATTGAGTATGAACTCACATTGGAACGACAATAATCACAGGGGTATTTTTAGATACCTTCTCCAACCTATGTTCTGGAAAATCTGTAGCTAGTTCACAGCGGCTTTGAGAAGTTGAACAAAAGCTTTCTTCCGGTGACGCTTTTGGTAGCTTCCTCCGGACGTCCTGAGTGCTGTCCTCTGGCAGGTGCACTGCACTAATATTGAGACATATTTACATAGCTTGCGTGAACACGTGAAGATAGATAGTTATGTAAACGACTCATACGATAGAATTACAAATCCTGATATCAGGAAGAAATGTAAAGCGGAAGAAAGTACGAGTATTATGAACAAAATTATGAAAGGATCATTACGTTGGTTTGGAAACATGGAACCCATGATGGATGCAGAAAGAATCCATTGAGGATAACGCGTCAAGACCAAATTAATTAAATATGTCGGACATATTAAAAGTCGAAAGAATCGACATACGCGTATGACTCGCTGTATGAATGTGGAATAAGCTAGAGAATTGTGTCAGGAAAGAGCAATGTGGCGTTTCATTTTCTCTGCCTACCCTTTTGGGGAAACAGCGTGATGGCTTGTTATTATCAACGACTCATTATCTCTCACATTAACGTTTAAGGAGAAAACATGTTTATTCATTGACTAAATTCTTAATGAGCTATCAACAGATTATTCATTAATATATTTAAATGTTTATTTTCATTACATAATTTAGAATCAGCAAATGCAAAATTGGTTAATTTTTATAAATAAGAGGCCCGCTACACACCCGAAATAATTTTAGGACGCAGTAGCCCTCTTTCGTCAGTTTCGCACGAATGATCACTTCCTAGGCGCGTCTCCTGTCTATGCAAAACTGTCGTTAATTTATATTTACGAATGGAACAAAGCAATGGAAACCCCAAGGACACATTTTATCAACTCACTTCAAAGTAATTTTTTTATATTTCACGTTGTTTGTTACTCATATACAACTTATCATATATAAAACAAAATAACAATTAAATACATACAATAATAAAAACTAAACACAAAAATAAAAGAATATTGATGATTCTTAATTGGTGAATCCACGGTCTCCGAGGAGGCGATCGCAACTACGGTGGAAAGATGACCTGGATGAAGTCCGATAGAAAATCCCTGGAGAAGGCAACGAGAAACCACTTCAGTAACTATTCCCTGGAAATCACTGTGGCGAGAATGTGATGGCTAACGTCAGTGGGACCTGAAACAGTACTATAATGAGAATTGAGGAATAATTTCTGCACATGTTTTTAATTAATAAGAATTTAACAATGTGGGCACTTTTTCTTGTTAATATGTACTTTATTACAAAGTTATATGTAAAAATATATGTATTGAACGCTAAGGCATTAACACTGTGGGATTCCATAGTAATATACTTAGGAAATTGAAAATAACATTGTTTAAACCACAAAATATTTAAAAAAATATTAAAAAACACGACATGTTTCGGAGGATACCTCCATTTTCAGGTGTAAAAATATAATAAAAACTAAACAAAGTTAATAAACAAAATATAAAAAACGCATTTAAAATTCGATACAATAATTTAAGTTTAATTTTTAGATTATTGTATCGAATTGTAAATGCGTTTTTTTTCTTTGTTTAGTTTTAATTATATTTTTATACCCGAAGATACAGGTATCCTCCGAAACATGTCGTGCTTTTAAATATTTTTGAAATATGTTGTGGATTAAACAAAGTTATTTTCAATTTCCTAAGTATAAAAATAGATTTGGTAATATATTTAAGTGAATAATTTTGAATTAGATTTTAAGTCTCTCGATTAATTTTATGCGCTATACAAAGAATGTCATATTGAGGAATGACTGCATGAATATACTACAGGCATATCAATCAGAAAATGTCTCTAAAGCCCGCAGCACAGTTCCTGCGACAGATTTTGCATCAAAGTTCATCCTATTACTGTGACGCGCGGGGCGACACAGCTGGCGTGTGGGAGGGAGGAACAGTCACTCCGAAGTCTACAAACTAACAGAGAGCAGGATACCTCGTACCGTTACGTATAGAACTATTTCGGTCCAATTATTCCTTACCCACAGCCTGCTTGCAAGATGAGATTTCCAATATTGTACCTAATAATGATACGCTTAGTCTAAATACTGTTCAACTAGGTATATAGTTTAATAGTATTTAGACTAAGCCTAGCTGTCTGCACATATTGTTCATACTGTTCACATAGTTTCTAAATAATAACCATGACATACACGGTACCGTCGTGTGTTATGGGATCACTCTTTCAAACGATACTCGTTTGTTTGCTATCGTAACAAAGTAGGTTAGCATAGGTACAAGCGAAACTAGTTGTCATCAAATATAGTAACCATACCGTGGTTAAATACAAAGTTAAATAAAATAATAATACACTTTTAGTAATTTGTATTAACACCACTTTATTTGGTAACACCAACCGGTTTCGGTCCCGCCGGAGCTTCGTGGGGGGAGAGAGTAAACAGTTTACTCTTACAAATTACTAAGAGTGTATAATTATTTTATTTAATAATGACACACCACAAATTAAGTACTTCATACGAAAGTTTAAATACAAAGTGTTCATATTTTATATCTCTAAATTTAAAATGTCTAACCACAAAGTGGTGCTTCATATCATTTTTTAATATGCGCCTAGATTATCAGGGTTAGTAGATTTCTTCTGCTACCGAAGTTTGTACTGTATTATGATTTACTATATGTTATATAAAATGGTGTTCTTCTACCGACCCTTATGTATGGAAGCGAAGCATGGAACTGGCAAAGGAAGGATGAAAGTAGAATAAATGCAGTAGAAATGAGATCTCTTAGACGAATGTGTGGATATTCTGTGTATGATAGAGTGTCGAATGAAAATATAAGAAGTGAATGCGGTGCGAATGATGGTGTCATGAACAAAATAATGAAAGGATCATTAAGATGGTTTGGACATATGGAAAGAATGAATGAAGAAAGAATGGTAAAAAAATTATATGTTAATGATGTAAATGGTACCAGAAATAGAGGAAGACCAAGGAAAACGTGGCACGATCAAATAAATCAAATATTGAATGTCGGCCTTGTGAGGAGTCAGAGAAATCGACGCGCGTGCATGACACGATGTATGAATGTTGAGGAAGCGAGAGAAATATGTCAGTAAAGAAAGGTATGGCAGTCCATTCTTTCTGCCTACCCCTTCGGGGAGACGGCGTGATGGTTAGTTAGTTAGTTAGTTATATAAAACAAAAATAAATAAGGTCTTAATATAATACTTATCTGTAAAATGTTGTAACAAGTTTGATGCTGTAAGATACGAACTCTTCTCGTATATTTGGGATGTTTTCGTAAGATTTAGATGCAGTGGTCTGAAATCTGAAGCAACTATTATTAAATAGCTTGAGGCGCTTGAAAACCTTCACCGAACCATTTTAGTGCGGAGTTGTTACTCTTTCTCTTTGTGAAATATGTAAATATTCATAATCATTATTTGAATAAGCCGACTTATTACGCATGCGTGTAAACAAAGTATATATTTTAAAAATAAAATAACTTTACAATATTCAACCTCCCCCAAATACTAAAATACAATTAAGATTTTTGTATCCAAAAAATATCGCTAAGTTAAAAGGATCATTTTATGGATACATGGTAATACGCATGGAATATATTTTTATTATGAAGAGAATCTTTGCATGTTTGTTATAAAAACAAACCAATGAATTGGACATCTTATTTTTAAATTAATATAATATTGTATAAAATTGGAATATTTGATTAAAAAAATATTTTGATTTTTAATTGTTGTATTTCATTTTGCATTGTTGTTGCATTCTCGTATTAATGTGCACATTTTAGTAACAGTTTTTATTATATACTTAGGAAATTGAAAAAAAAAACTTTGTTTATTTTCCACAAGATATTAAAAAAACACGACATGTTTCGGAGAATACCTCCATCTTCAGGTGTAAATATATTATATATTTACTCCTGACGATGGAGGTATCCTCCGAAACATGTCGTGTTTTTTTAAAAATATTTTGTGGAAAATAAACAAAGTTTTTTTCAATTTCCTAAGTAGGTATATAACGAGTATTATGGAATTCTTTAGTGTTAATGCCTTAGATTTCAATAAGTTTTTATAATTATTATTGTTTCTAGTTTAATCGTCAGGCGAAATGATGGGTCACCATATTGGGCATAGAAATCGTGATTTCAGATATGTTTTTCATAATTTTCCTAAAAAAAATGTTTATTACATTATAAACGTTGTATTAATGAATACATGAATAATAAAACTCGGTTAGTGCACTTTTAAAAAATATCAATAAGAAAGTTTTGAAAGGATCAGTAAGATGGTTTGGACACATGGAAATAATTAATTAAGAAGAAAGAATATGTAAACGATATAAACGGAACTACAAATAAAATAAAACCGAGGAAAACGTGGCACGATCAAATCAATCAAATATTGAAGTTGGAAAAATCGACGTGCGTGCATGACACGATTTATGAATGTTGAGGAACGAGAGAGTATGACAGGAAATACCAGTGCGGTGGTCCATTCTTTCTACCGATCCATTCGGAGAGATGGTGTGATGGTAAGTTAGTTAGTTTAAAATAATAAGAAAATGTGCATTTTGTATTATACTTCTTCTTCTGCTTCTTCTCCTTATAGACCTTTGGCCTGTTCCTGAAATCAGGCTGGCCTCTGTTGAAAGGTTGACTCCCAACTATCTCTCCATCTCTTCGGCAGTCTTCCGGGGGGACGGCAGCCGGCAGGAATCTGATGCGCCATAGCGTGTGGGATTCTGGTGGACTCTATCCTCTGCACGTGCGCATTCCAGTATCTTCTGCGTTGTCTGCCCCATCTCACGACACCCTCCACCTTGCAGATCTCGCGGATGGCCGTGTTCCTTACCCTATTTCGAACAGTCCTTCCTGCTATCATCCTCAGCGTCCTCATCTCTGCCACCCGTACTTTAGCCTTCGTTCTTGTGGTATCCGCTCTAGTCTCAATGGTATATGTCAGTATAGGCCTTACGCAGGTTTTATATATTCTGACCTTACTGTCAGTTCTCATATACTTGTTTTTCCATATTATATCCTATACTATATGTACTATAAGTATACCTATATATACGTAGGTTGTTATTGTGGTAAATAAAAATGTTTCAAGACTTTTGGATCGCTCTCGAATTCTCAATAGTGCACGTACATTTATGAACACCCCTCCAATCGCTGGAGCGAGGAACCATCCTCGCGGGGAAGTTCAGGCGGTCGTAAGTCCCGCCAGAAGTCATGCAATAAGTAGCGGAATGGGGTGTCCACAGTTTAGCGGAGGGAGCCTCGAGGCCACAGACTATTGGACTTCGGGGAGCGATAAATCTTTTTATTGTTTACCCACAAACGGCACCGCCGGCGCTCCGTGGCGCAGCGGGCGTTCCCGCGGGCTAATCTGGATTAAGGTCAACCACACAATCTCAGATCAAATCGAGTAATGCTTTAATAGTATCGATTCAAATGATCTAATTCAAGCTGCTATTTTTTCAACAACATACCGTGGGTATTCTGCGAAAAAGCACAAAGTCAAAATTTTGCTGTTTTGACTTAATGATGAAGATGATCATTAACATATAATTTTTTTACCATTCTTTCTTCTTTCATTCTTTCCATATGTTCAAACCATATTAATGATCCTTTCATTATTTGTTCATGACACCATCATTCGCACCGCATTCACATATTATATTTTCATTCGACAATCTATCATACACAGAGTATTCACACATTCTTCTAAGAGATCTCATTTCTACTGCATTTATTCTACTTTCATCCTTCTTTTGCCAGTTCCATGCTTCGCTTCCATACATAAGGGTCGGTAGAAGAACACCATTGTGCACTGCCATTCTAGCTTTTTTGGATAGGTTTTTGCTTGCGATGAAAACTTTAAGTGCACCATTCACTTTGTTGCCTGCCCTAACCCTTACAACAATACAATCTGCAAAAGCGCACTTAGTCCTATCTACACTACAAGTCGAGATATTTTCTGTAATTACTCAATGTAACATAAATCCGTTCAGGGAAAAACACCAAGGGACTCATTTAAACTCCCTGGATAAATTTCTGATGATAAATTATCAGTAACAATATTTCGGATGTATTCAGCGGAGCTTATGGAGCAGTACTGATTTGAAAATCGGTGAGATTGTTGAATCGGTGCGACATGATATCCTGGAGATGTCTACATGCTTCACTCAGGGGCAAACGTGGCAATTACTAATGAATTATTAGTAATTGCCACGTTTGCCCCTGAGTGAAGTTTTACTAATGAATTATTATTTTATCTAATGTAGTATGTACTGTGCATAATATAAAATTATTGCATAACTTTTTTAATTAAAGAAAAAAAAACATTTCTCACAAAGTGAATATAGTAGGTACATTATGAGTTCAATTTGAATACCTTACTGTGGTATTATGTATCAATGTGGTATTATGTATGCGAAAATGCACTAAGTCATGTCAATCCACTATTTTTTTTTTTAAATAATGTGCCGATAGTTCAGTTATTATTTATTAAACCTTTAAACAAAATGTAGTTAATATATCAATATAGCATTTTTTCAAATTGGCTTAGTAATGTTTATTATATATATATTTTTATATCCTTACAAACTTTGAACTTCAATTATCTCAGAAGTAGTAATTTTGACTTAGTGCTTTTTCGCAGAATACCCACGATATACCCTTTCTAGGGAATGTTTGAATGCGTTTCATATTTCTATATAGATATCATAATATTAGTTGTAGCCCGTGAAATATTCAAGTAAGTAAAGATTTTCTACCTTTTAAAAACTTGGTTCACTGTACAACCGGAATCAGTAACCAATTTTAACTTTTAATGCAAATCACTGTTTTCACACACGTTAAATATTTCACATTTAACAACACCAAATTGTTCTCTTTTTGTTTTTTACACTACTCTCATACAACCACCAAATTTCCAAAATTCAAAATAACCCAGAAACGTTCTCGGGCATGTGCATTACGAATTACTTTCGGAGAGAATCGTATTCCTCTTTCGCTCTCTTGTATTCAAAATATTCTCGCCTTCTTTATTGATGACATCGGAGTTTCGCCTATTTATCTTATGATATAGTATATGCATTGCTCTTACAATGAAAAGCTTATTTCTAAATAATAACTAAATAACTATCACGCCGTTTCTCCAGAGGGATGGGTAGAGTTGGACCACCATACTGATCTGTCCTGATCTTTTTTCAATTTTTGCTTATGATGCAATTATCTTCTTTTCCCAGCTCCAAATTTCACACAAGGGTTGGCATTAGAACTACATTATGTACTGCCATCTTTGCTTGTGAAGTGGCGTTGGGCTGGCTGAACCGACGGCCGATGTGGGAGACGGGTTCTGGAGTGGAGACCGCGTACAGTCTCCCTGCCCGATGGAACGACGATCTGAAGAGGATTGCTGGACATAAATGGATGAGAGCGGCAATGGGTAGGGGGGCGGTGGCGTGCTTTGGGAGAGGCCTACATTCAGTAGTGGATGACAGACGGCCGATGATGATGATCTTTGCTTCAGTGGTTATATATCTATTTGTCGCTTATTTAATTTAATTAATAATTAAATTATACATATTAACATTTATACATCGTGTCGTCCATGTATTTTCTCTATTTCTAGTTCCATTTACATAAAAAAAATAAAAATCTGTATAGACTTATATCACGTTTTACCATACTAGATATAAAATAATTCGCCGTTAAAATCAAGAGAAAAGTGGAATTGTTTTCAAAATATGTATACTTTTTATTGAATTATTATTCAAAATATAATATAATACTTATTTGCATTTTAAAGTTCCACAATCCTTTGAATAACCCCTTCGGAACGCCCACAATACGAGTAATTTTAATGGTATTGTTGAATTTATGAGTTTGCTTTAACTTTAAAGCATTTTGCAATAATATATTAGAAGAGTTAGTCACTTTTTAGGATATAATTCAATTTTTAGTGCTGTGTGGTGGGATCCGTGGGGTCCAGCAAGCGAAGGACGCCACGGAAAAACTAACTCTTGTAAGATCTATCACCTTAACAACTGTCTAATAAAAGTTATGTAACCAGAAGCTAAATTTCACAGAACTTTAAAAAGAATATGACATAAATCAGACCCTAGAAAAATCCTGCAAGAGTTAAAGTTTTTACTTCATGATTATTCGTAAGACACATTTTCTTCTTCTTATTATTATTTTTCTTCTTCTTCTTATTCTTCTCCTCCTTCTTCCTAGCCACTCCACTGTTGGATATAGGCCTCTTCAAACATTCTCTCATCCATCATGCCGACTGGGATTATATCGTCAACACATTGTTTTTTGTTGTTGTATTGCTACGCGTGTACGGCGGGACATCGAGGGAGAGTAGCGTAGCTTAAATGTGGTCTAGGTCCCCTTTGGTTGCAAATGTACATATATTTTTACTATTATTATTTGTTAACGTAAGTCCCGCATGGACGGGGGACGGGCCTAGGGAGTGAACGAGTGAAGCTGACGAAAGGCGAGGCTATAACAGCTTCGGGTAAGCGGAGTGAGCCCTCTATGGCTCAGCCATATTAATGTACGAAACCTTTCCAAAAGATTACCCCAAGATATTTTTCGTAAAGATCGCTGCAGTCGCTGATACCTGCCTGTCATAGGTAAATGCTTGCTATGTTACGAGTATCATCCGGTCAGCACTCCATCACTCAGTAGGGATATTTTAAGCATCCATTATATAATTTAATCACAAGATAACATAAAAATACAACATAATTAGACAATCATTAAATAAAAATAAATGTTTATATTATTGAACATACTTTATTATTTAAGATCCAAAAAGTTTTTTAAAAACAAATTTGTTTTAAATGAACAATCTAAATTTCACTCTAAGATGATATAAAAAGTTGAAAAATATAATATACCAAAAATATTATCGAAGAACAGGCAAAGTACCATTTTTTTGGATAAACATACTACCAAATATTTGATCGAAATATTTGGGCATATTTTAGAATTTACTCATGAGATAAACACGGGGATGGTGGAGCTGGTTTGCAGGGCGATGGGGGTGGCGGAGCGGGCTGGCATGGAGGTGGGGGCGGCGGGGCCGGCTTGCATGGTGGTGGAGGTGGTGGTGGTGGTGGAGCAGTCGGGCATGGCGGTGGTGGTGGCGGAGCTGGTTTACATGGTGGTGGTGGTGGCGGGGCTGGCTTGCAAGGTGGTGGGGGTGGCGGGGCTGGTTTGCAAGGTGGTGGAGGTGGTGGTGGTGGTGGGGCAGTTGGGCATGGTGGTGGTGGTGGAGCTGGCTTACATGGTGGTGGAGGTGGTGGTGGTGGTGGGGCTGGCTCGCATGGTGGTGGTGGCGGCGGGGCTGGCTTGCAAGGTGGTGGTGGTGGCGGGGCTGGCTCGCATGGTGGTGGTGGTGGCGGGGCTGGCTTGCAAGGTGGTGGTGGTGGTGGGGCTGGCTTGCATGGTGGTGGAGGTGGTGGGGCTGGCTTGCATGGTGGTGGAGGTGGTGGGGCTGGCTTGCATGGTGGTGGAGGTGGTGGTGGTGGCGGGGCTGGCTCGCATGGTGGTGGTGGTGGCGGGGCTGGCTTGCAAGGTGGTGGTGGTGGCGGGGCTGGCTCGCATGGTGGTGGTGGTGGCGGGGCTGGCTTGCAAGGTGGTGGTGGTGGCGGGGCTGGTTCGCATGGTGGTGGTGGTGGCGGGGCTGGTTCGCATGGTGGTGGTGGTGGTGGGGCTGGCTTACAAGGTGGCGGAGGTGGAGGTGTTGGTATTTCACACGATGGTGGAGATGGCGGATCGCAAGATTGATGTTGTGGTAAAACAAAGATTGGTCGGTATAGCTGGGCGAAATCTGGTAGAGTAAAGTTCAATTTCGGGACGCGCTGAACCACGGTATGGCGGCCCGTACCCGGACAGCGCGATGAGTGGCAGGGTAGGGCGATGGTCGCCTGAAAAAAAAACGAGTTTAATGTTCCGTTGAGTTAAATCATTTCAAAACAATTAAAATACGCGCACTGTAGTGAAGCGTTCATAACTTTTGATGTTAAAGATAATGAAACAGCATTAATCTGATTATTTTATTATAAATACCCTTCACAAAAAAAAAAATATTATAACTTATATTATATTCATTTTCTAAAAACAATGGAGTTGAAATAAAAAATCGTACCTTGATCGTACTCGATGGTAAACCATGAATAATAATGCAAATGATCTATAACTTTTTTAGTGAAGATTCAACAAGGGTTTAAAGATTCAAATTCATATTTTTATAAGTTAAACATTAATTATATCGTAAAGAAATAGATGAAAAAAAATTTATTACACTTTTTTAACAATTTTTTTTTTAGTATAAATATATTACCTGCACTACCAGGAGAAGAGCGCAACAAGACACTAAAACTCCCTTGGAGATCATCTTGCCAGCTGATGTACCTAGATCAGCTTGGTGAAGACTGGATGATGTTGCAGACATTTTTTACCCTTTTATACGAATTATGAAGTCGGAGAACGTGTGATATCTCCCATTTGAAAACGTTCCATCAGCAAAATAAAGTGCGTTTGTCACGTTTGCAAGTTTAATTAAAACGTGAGCATAAATGGTTTATTTCAGAAGCATGATAAAGTGCGTTTTGTAAATAACAAACATAGCAATAAATTAATGTATATACTAGGTATATTTAAAATATATACACGTACATTTGTATAGAATATGCATGTACGAATAACGTTATTTTATTCTTATTTTTTCTGTAAAAAAAGGTTTTTTTGGCAACATTACAAGGCAACTATTAAAATAATGAATAAGATATTAATACTTCTTCTAAATATATAAATGTATAAAATATCTAGAATGGCAGTGCACAATGGTGTTCTTCTACCGACCTTTATGTATGGAAGCGAAGCATGTAACTGGCAAAAGAAGGATGAAAGTAGAATAAATGCAGTAGAAATGAGATCTCTTAGACGAATGTGTAGATACTCTGTGTACGATAGAGTGTCGAATGAAAATATAAGAAGTGAATGCGGTGCGAATGATAGTGTTATGAACAAAATAATGAGAGGATCATTAAGATGGTTTGGACATATGGAAAGAATCAACGAAGGAAGAATGGTAAAATAATTATATATTAACTATGTAAATAAAACCAGAAATAGAGGAAGTCCGAGCAAAACGTGGCACGATCAAATAAATCAAATATTGAATATCGGCCATGTGAGGAGTCAGAGAAATCGACGCGCATGCATGACACGATGTATGAATGTTGAGGAAGCGAGAGAAATATGTCAGAAGAGAAATGTGTGGCAGTCTATTCTTTCTGCCTACCCCTTCGGGGGACGGCGTGATGGTTAGTTAGTTTTTTTTACTTCTTCATTGTTTTAGTCGTACGATATGTTCGTGGCGATGAGCTTCTTCTTCTTCTTCTGTCCTGGGATAACGACGTCCAGCCATCCTTCCATCTGTTCGGCGACCGTTCTGGTAGTCTCTTGTTGCTTTTTTTTTGTATTTCTTGTATCCTCCATGCGATCCACATGATCCCTCTAAAACCGCCTTCTGCTTCTTTTTCACATTTCTACGTTTTTAATACTTGAGACCGTATTGTCTCTTTTTGATCCGATCTCTGACGGTTCTGCCTGCGATGGAGCGTAGGGATCTCAACTCTGCTACTCTGAGAAGATTCTTAGTCCTATTGGTATCGGCTCTGACTTCTCTCTCATGTCATGATGGAGCGGACGCATGCCTTGCATACCCCAGTTTTACTTTCGGTTAGTATGTATTTGCTTCACTATATTAAAAGATTTAAAACTTATCCAAGTTCTAATGACAATTAAATATTGATGTGAACGTTTTTTTTTAAGTTTTACTATATTTTAAGGGAATGACATGTTTTGTGTTTCGTAGGCGTTATGCAATATTTTTTGATAATGCCCTAGCAAGGCGATAGAAAATGGACGTTTTCATCCACTTTAAATATTTTATGTGAAGTTTTACATCATTATATTTAAAAAAGACCAGTCTGTCGATGCCAGCGAGCCTGGCGGAACCGGTCGCTGTCTAAATAAAGACAAAAGTGGAAGTAGTTAAAAAACATCGTTTTATTTAATTATTATTTAAAAAAAATGTGATTAAAATATTATCCACGAGATTGAAAAATAACATTATATTGTAAATTCAATTTAGACCATCTATTAATCATTAATTTTAATTTTCTAACTGTGTTAATACTTAAAATTGGTTCAAAATGTTTTATACACTATTTTCTATGATTTTATGTAATATAAATGGTCGACATTCTATCATAGATAGAATTAACAAACATCCGTCAGAATTATTTTCATTGTTTTATTTATTGTTTTTACAACAATGATGTAAAACTCAATATGTCATAATTAATATGAATGAAATGGTCTGTTTTCTAGGGGTTTTATTATATTATAGATGGAATGACATGTTTCGCCCTTACCATTCTTCTTCTTAAAGTGCCCTGTCAAGTCTCCCCGACGTTGGCAATCACTCTGGTAAACTCTTCCTTATCCTGCGCTGTCCGGAATAGCTCCTCCACAGTTCCGATTCCCGTCCATTCCCTCACATTTTGCAGCGAAGAGATCTGCCTTCTCCCTACCCCCTTGCGGCCTTCTATTTTTCCCTTCAAAATTAGATGCACCAGGCGATATTTTTCTCCTCGTATAACGTGACCCAGATATGAAATCTTGCGGGCTTTGATCAATGTCAGCAGCTCTCTATTTACTCCTGCACGATTCAGGACTTATTTGTTTGTCACTCTGTCTGTCCATGGGATCCTGGACATTCTTCGGTGAAGCCACATTTCAAATGTCTCTAACCGGTTCATTGTATTTACTTTTAATGTTCATGTCTCACACCCATAAAACAGAACAGACCACACATAACACCTTAACATCCTTACCATTTTTCTTCTCTGGTTTCTATCCTGGGATTGGTTTGCAGCAATTTCCTCTATTCTTCTCTTCCATTCTTCCCTGTCTTGTGCGGCTCTTTTGAAATCTGCATATGATGAGCAGCGCACGTCCACCAACAGGTCCTCCAGGTACTCTCGGCGTGGGCGTCCCCTAGAGTTTGTCCCCTCGATCATACCCTCCATTATGGCATGCAAGAGACCTTCTTGACGTATTACATGGCCGATCCATCTTGCACGCCTTTCGGACAAGGTCCTGAGCAGGTGCCTTCCTCCTTCGATTCCTTGAAGAACTTCCTCATTCGTGATGTGGTATCTCCAGGAAATTCCTAAGAGTCTTCTTTAGGACCACATCTCAAAAGCCTCTAGTCTCCGCTTATCCCTTTCGGATAGGCACCATGTCTCGCAGCCGTACATCAAGACACTCCATACATAGGTCTTGATGAGGAGTATTCTCAGTTTTAGGTCTATATTATTTGACTCTATTATTTTCGACCTTTTATTAAATGCAAGCCTAGCCTGATGTATACGGCTGTCGACCTCGCTCTTAGACCGACCGTCCCATGTTATTTTGCTCCCGAGGTAGACAAACTCCTTGGTGTTCTTTAGTGGAACTCCTGACATCACTACTCTCATCTGATGTTGCGTTCGGTCTACAGTCAGCAGCTTTGTTTTGTCCTTATTTATCTTCATGTTGTAGCTATCTTGAAGAATGTCTTGCAAAGTTTCTAAGGCCTCCTGCAGTTCCTCCTCACTTTCAGCAACCATAGCAATATCGTCAGCAAACCTTATCATGTCTATCTTTTGCCCGTGTATCCTTACACCTTCTCTGTGACTCATTCTCTCTCTCTCAAGTCGTCAATCGCATTCTGTATGTAAACGTTAAAAAGAGCAGGTGACAGAGAGCATCCCTGTCTTACCCCTTGTCTTATACTGGCCTTACCATTAAGTAACGTGATAATAAATTATAAGAGCGAAACATGTCATTTCATCTTAAATATAATAAAACTCCAAGAAGACGGACGTTTTCATTCAAATTATTATTTATTTAATATTATTTCATTCATATTTGATGGTTTTTTACCAAATTGAACTATATTATCACTCGTATCCTTCAGAATTAAATACGATTTGACGATTTCCAAGTAAATATTTAACGATCCTCGTCCTTTTTATGGGACCGCGAAAAATTATTTATGATAACTGAAGTATAATTTTCATTTTGCAAAATACGCGAATTTATTACGATTCGAAATAACCTCCCGTGACAAAGCGGACCGTAAGACATTTATTCGATCGCAAGGGGACTTTAATATGAGTAATATTTTATCAAAAGCGATGTACACGATGTGAATTGCAATGAAATATGTATGAGAGATGGTCATATTGCGACCGAAATTTTTCCGTTGGAATTTTTTTCCATTTAACTGAAAATGTAATTTCCGCATTTCAAAATACCGATTCTTGTCCTAAATGTTTAATTGCACGTTAAGTGATATCTGAATAAAATTATGCTTGATAATTTTTTGTTTACAATATGCCGTTTGAACCCAATTATTGTGCAAAATAAAATTTATTTTTAATTATGAAAGAGCTGAAAGGGTTGGATGCAGGTGCCAAAATGAGCGGAGTGTCAGTAAGCTGTCTGTTGTATGCGGATGACGTTGTCCTACTTGCAGACTACGAGAATGAACTACAAGTCCTGGTGAATAGTATATATGAGGTATGCATGCGAAATGATCTGATGATGAATGTGAATAAGTCCAAGGTAATGTTTTTTAAAAATAAGAAATCATGACAGTCTGCAACATTAGGGTGAATGGTGAAAATTTGGAGCAAGTAGATGAGTTCGTGTATTGGGGTAGTATGTTTACAGTGATATACGAGTACAGTGGAGAGGAAATTTGAAAAAAGGGCAAAGTGAATGGTGCACTTCAAGTTGTCATCGCATACAAAAACTTATCAAAAAAAATTTAAAATGGCAGTGCACAATAGTGCTCTTGTACCGACCCTTATGTATGGAAGCGAAGCATGGAACTGGCAAAAGAAGGATAAAAGTAGAATAAATGCAGTAGAAATAAGATCTTTTAGTCGAATCTGTGATCTCTATGTATGTACTCTATGAGTGTCAAATGAAAATATAAGAAGTGAATGCGGTGCAAATGATGGTGTTATGAACAAAATAATGAAAGGATCATTAAGATGGTTTGGACACATGGAAAGAATGAATAAAGAAAGAATGGTAAAAAAAGTATATGTTAACGATGTAAATGAAACTAAAAATAGAGGAAGGCCGAGGAAAACCTTACACGATCAAATAAATCAAATATTGAATGTCGGCCACGTGAGGAGTCAGAGAAATCGACGCGCGTGCATGACACGATGTTGATGAGGATGAATTTTGAGGAATCGAGAGAAATATGTCAGGAAAGAAAAGTGTGGCAGTCCATGACGGCTGATGAGAGACGGCGTGATGGCAAGTTAGTTAGTTAGTTGAATAAAAATATGTTTGATAATTTTTTGTATACAACATGTCGTTTGAACCCAATTATTGTACAATATAGAATTTGTTTTTAACTAGTATTATAATATGGATTCATCACTATTTTATTATCTCGTGAATTCTAGACCAGACCAAATACAGTGTGATAATTAAACTGCCATCGCCGGAAATCGAACCCGGGACCTTTGATATGGCAGTCAGAGCTCTTACCACTCTGCCACGTAGGTCGAATTTGGCTAAATTACTATGATACTTGTACTTCAACAATATAACATATTTATGTACATGTTTTTTTATATAATTTATTATCTAGATTATTATTTTTTTAAAATTATTAGTTTGTATTAATCAAATTAAAACAGCCATACATTGATTGAAGGCGACCTTCGTGGCCGAGTGGTAAGTGCATTGACTGCCACCCCGAAGGTTCCAGGTTCGATTCCTTGGGATGCCACTAGGGTAGTTTCCCGTCACTTTCCACATTTGAATACAGCAGGTATTTTGGACCCAATAGCTGTAAACAACTGTTTAACTATTGATTCTCATGACATTTGATGGGTAGTTATTCTATCGCCATTTTATTGTCACGTGAATTCTACACCAGACTATAGACAATGTGACAATCACACTGACATCGTCGGGAATCGAACCCGGGACCTTCGGTGTGGCAATCCACTCTGCCACGAAGGTTGTCTACATATTTGATCTACCAGCTCATATTTGATAAGCTATTCATATAAGTTATGTAAGAGATCGGATAATTTACGATATCACTTCAGTTATTTCTTTGTGAAATTTACTTTTAACGACGATAGGTGTAACTTTAGAACATATAATTATAAATTTCACAACTAACTAACCATCACGCCGTCTCCCCGAAGGTGCAGGCAGAAAGAATGGACTTCTACACTTTTCTTTCCTGACATATTTCTCTCGCTTCCCCAACATTTATATAACGTGTCATGCACGCAAGTAGATTTCTCCGACTCCTCATTCAATATTTGATTTATTTGATCGTGCCAAGTTTTCCTCAATTTTCCTCTATTTCAAGTTCTATTTACATCGTCAACATATAATTGTTTACCATTCTTTCTTCATCCATTCTTTCCATTGTGTCCAAACAATCTTAATGATCCTTTCATTATTTTGTTTATTACACCATCATTCGCACCGCATTTAATTCTTATATTTTCATTTGACACTATCATACACAGTTTATTACACATTCGTCTAAGAGATCTCATTTCTACTGCACTTATTCTACTTTCACCCTCCTTTTACAAGTTCCATTAATTGACAGAGTCAGAAACGATACGATGAGATAATAAACAAAGGTCACTGACATCATCCACCGGGTAGCGACTCAGTCACGTAGCCAGAAGCTCGGACGAAAAATGGACAAGACTGACTTGGAAACCGTGGACGCCAAAGAGAAGTGCAGGGCGACCGCAACTACGGTAAAAGGATGACCTGAACAGACATGTCGGAATAACCTGGATGCAGTCTGCACAAGACAGATTGACGTGGAAGCAAATGGAGGAGGCCTTTGTCTAGAAGTGGACGGGGATAGGCTGAAGAAGAAGAAGAAAAAGAATTATATGGAAAACTTATTTGAAACGCACATATTTTATGTAATTTATCAACACGCGTTTACATTTAATGATTGGAAAAATCGGTAATTTTCACATTTGAAGAAACTAATCACTATAAAGTATGATAATAAACCGTATCCCAGAAAATTCTTTTCTAGAAAAACTTTTGTGTTGTACAGATTTCCTTGATATGATTTTCTATTTCATCTTTACTGTATCCTCTTATAGATTTCCTTCATCCCTCTTTGTTTTATGTATCTTTCATCACATTGATAGAAATTTCCTTTCGTTTTCTGGGTGTGTTTTGGATTTTTCTTTCCCGAGCAAATCCAATTTCATCGACAAATAAACGAAATCTTTATCAGTATTGCCTTACCATATTTTGTTTCAAAAGATCTTTAATGAAATCATATTTGTGTGATGTTGGGATAAAAAATGTATCATTTTATTATCAATATGACAGTCCTGGATGCTGTAACGCTAAAAGATGTGTTTACGTAATGTAACACATTAGGGAGCCCCTTTGCATTTAGACAAAAAATAATTGAATTTTTTTATAAGTCTCACCCTCTTATTCTTTTCCTTTGTGGCTAGTCAGTAACTGGTAATTTTTCTTCAACACGTGCCCCAAAAACGGTGAAAATTTAACAAAATTAGTTAAATTCTTAATTTTTTTTCAAAAATTGATTAATTAATTTGGTTTCAAATTTAAAACTAACCTTTAGAAGTAAAATAACTAAAACAATGCTTATAACTCCTCAACAATAAAAATAGGTTTTGAAAACATTAAATTTTAATTTTAAAGTTTCATTAATTTACTGATAATGAATGCTTTGAGCGATATGGAAAATGGCTCCGATAGTATTCACGACTTGCAATAGGTTTTGATTTTGCTCCTCATCTTGTGTTACAATATTGCCGTTTTCTTAACATACATAAGCTTCACACCTCTTTCTGCGATGTCATTGATAACTGTAAGGTTTCTTACTACTGTAATTCCAGTTCACAGGAACACGATCAATAAAATCTGACGATATTTTAATCGGCATGTAGATGGGTCTCTTGATAGCAGATTTAATAAACGAGGCAGACCTACGAGTAGATGCTGGGCTCTCTAATTCATCGCTGTAAAATTGGCCAAAAACTGCCCAGTTACCAGATAGCAGGAAGAGTGTTAGTCTGAACATATCTTTTCTCAGTTCTTTGTTCAAATTAACCAAGACATAAATAGCAAAGGTAGCAACAAAAGATGTGTGCTTGTGTATTTTCCTATCTAAAGTCATGAATGCAATGTATCACCATTAATATCTCAATACCAAGATTTGTGATTCCTAAAATTGATGAAAAATCGGTTACGTTTTTGAAAATACCGTCAACCTGAAAACAAAAGGTTATGAAGCATGTGTGTTGCTAGTAAAGTTGCTACTTCTCGAGACTGTAACGTTGTGCAAACAAAGTACCGAGAATGCAAAGTACCCAAAGAATCATGCAAAGAGTCATCTTAAGAATAAGAGACAGAGTCAGAAACGATACAGTGAGAGAAAAAACAAAGGTCACTGACATCAACCACCGGGTAGCGATTCTAAAGGGGCAATGGGCAGGTCACGAAGAAAGAAGCTCAGACAAAATGGGCAAGAAGACTGCTGACTTGGAGACCTTGGCAGGTATAGATAATTGCAGAGCGACCGCAACTTTAGTGAAAGGATGACCTAAACAGACTGATGTGAAGGATGTCGGAATAACCTGGATGCATTTGATGTTTGCTAATGTGAAGGATGTCGGAATAACCTGGATGCATATGAATTTCGATAATTGCCATTTGATGTTTGCTAATGATAGTGAAGATTGCTGAAAGTGAAGAAAAACTGCGAGAGGCCTTAACAACTTTGCAAAGCATTCTTCAAAATAGCTACAACATGAAGATAAATAAAGACAAAACAAAGTTTCTGACTGTAGGCCGAAAGCAACATCAGATGAGAGTAGTGATGTCAGGAGTTCCACTAAAGAACACCAAGGAGTTTGTCTACCTCGGGAGCAAAATAACATGGGACGGTCGGTCTAAGAGCGAGGTCGCCAGCCGTATACATCAGGCTAGGCATGCATAATAAAAGGTCAAAAATAATAGAATAAAATAATATAGACCTAAAACTGAGAATACTCCTCATCAAGACCTATGTATGGAGTACCTTGATGTATGGCTGCGAGACATGGTGCCTATCCGAAAGAGATAAACGGAGACTAAAGGCTTTTGAGATGTGGTCCTATAGAAGACTATTAGGAATTTCCTAGAGAGACCACATCACGAATGAGGAGGTTCTTCAAAGAATCGAAGAAGGAAGGCACCTGCTCAGGACCTTGTCCGAAAGGCGTGCAAGATGGATCGGCCATGTAATACGACAAGAAGGCCTCTTGCATGTCATAATGGAGGGTATGACTGAGGGGACAAACTCTTGGGAACGCCCACGCCGAGAGTACCTGGAGGACCTGTTGGTGGACGTGCGCTGCTCATCATATGCAGATTTCCAAAGAGCCGCACAAGACAGGGAAGAATGGAAGATAATAATAGAAGAAATTGTTGCAAAACAATCCCAGGATTGAAACTTTCTAACTAAATTATATTTGACCTTTGACCTTTAACCTTAAACTGTGACCCTTGGCCCTTGACCCCCGACCATTGACCTCTGACCCTTGACTTTTTACCTTTGACCTCTGACCCCTGACTATTGGAATTTGGTATTTGAGCATTGGAATTGGGTCCTTGACCTTTGACCCCTGACCTTTGAACCTTGACATTTGACCCCTGGCTCTTGAAATTTGATATTTGGGCATTGGTATTTGGTCCTTGACCCTGGACCCATGACCCTTGACCTTTAACCCCTGGATATTGGTGTTTGAGTATTGGTATTGGGCCCTTGACCTTTGACCCGTGATCTTTTACCCGTGACCTTTGACACTTGACCTTTGACCTCTGGCTCTTAGGTCAAATTGGGTATTTGGTATTGGGCCCTTCACCTTAAACCCATGACCTATGACCCTTGACCTTTGACACCTGGCTCTTAGAATTCGATATTTGGGCATTGGTATTGGGCCCTTGACCCTGGACCCATGACCTATAATCCTTGACTTTTGACCATTGACCCTTGACCTTTGACCCCTGACCTTTAACTTTTGACCCTTGATTTTTAACCTTATATTTGACCCCTGGCTCTTGTTTTTTGAGTATTGGTATTGAGCCCTTGAACTTTGACCCATGACCTTTGACCCTTGAACTTTGACCTCTGGTCTATGGCTCTTGGAATTTTTCGTTTGAGCATTTGGTATTTGCATATTGGGAGCACTTGACTTTAGACCCTTGACATTTGATGTTTTTCATTATTCATCATCATCGGCTGTCCCTCGTGTCCGAGGAAGACTGTCCTTCACGTGTGGGTCCGCATGTTACATTTTACATTTCCCATTTCCCATTTTGCATTTTCCATTTCCCATTTTTAATTTTCCATTTCCCATTTCACATTTCACATTTCCCATTTCACATTTCACATTTCACATTTCACATTTCACGAACAGCTCCTTCACACTTCGGATGCCGGTCCACTCTCTCACGTTTCGCAGTCAGGACATTTGTCTCCTCGGCGTCCCTCAACTTTCCAACAGTTGGAGAAGGTGGTACTTTTCCCCATGCATTTTATGACCCAGATGTGAGATCTTTCGAACCTTGATAGTTGATAACAGTTCCCTGTCAACTCTAGCTCGTCTCAGGACTATGGTATTGGCAACCATGTCAATCCAGGGAACCCTGAGCATTCGGCGATGGAGCCACATTTCAAATGCTTCCAGTCTGTTCATTGGGTTAACTTTCGTGTATAAGAAAAATAAAAATACCTGTTTAAAAAAAATCATAAATTTTATAGTTAAAAAAGTGTGAATGTATAAAGAATACTAGCAAAAATTAATTTGCAGGCTTGAAATATTTTTGGTTTTAGGGTTCCGACCCCAATTTACATTTTCTTTCCATTTTCCAATTTGGAATTCGATCAGAATTCAAGAATTTATGTATCGCAGGATTTAAAGTTTCCCAAAATACGTAATGTATAAGTCAATTCAAAAAAGTTTTCTTTATTGTGGGTGTAATGGGGAAAGGGGAAATTCAGGCAAACTAACGGCCGAAGCGGAGTTACGTCGTTACGAGAAACGAATACTTAAATGCAGCGAGGCTGCTGCTCGCTTCTTGCCGTGTCTTGGGTCGTATTTTTTCAAAATGTGCTAATTTTACCAAATGGCGCATGCCAATTTAGGATAAATAGCATAACACAAAAGTTACCTTCTTAACATTTTACTAAGTTTTGAAAATATTTTATTTGCATTTGAAATGCTTCGTTATAATATTATTACATATACACAAAAAGAGTTTGATATACATAATAGCCTTAATTAACCAAGTGTTAAAATTGAGTTAATAATTAAATCGTCCATTGTTTTGGCCAAAACACTATGATACCTTAACATTTAAAATTGTTAAATTAAATAACTTTGTTTTTGGGTCACGATTGTCTTTTATTTTACGCGACAGCTGTTTCATCAACCTATGTTGACATCATCAGGTGTTACAATAATATATTAAATGTCAAATTTTCGTGATTTTTCGAATCTTTATGTGTCCTATGTCAGTTTGAATAATTTTAATATAGCTGAAATAGGTAGCTAAATATTTTAATTAAAATATAATAATATTTTAAAAAGAACGGTTAGTTATTATTTATAGGAGAAAATTTTAGAGGCGGAAAATATAATAATAAAATAATAATAATAATAATAAAACATTTGATATATTATTGTAACACCTGATGATGTCAACATAGGTTAATGAAACAGCTGTCGCGTAAAATAAAATACAATTGTGAAACAAAAACAAAGTTATTTAATTTAACAGTTTAATTTTGTAATGTTGATAAAAAAAAACTTTGGATTAATGGGCTTATTTATTTTGAATACACGTGTAGATAATTATTTGTGTATTCAACAATACAATATATTTATTTATTTATGTAACTAACTAACTAACTAACTAACCATCACGCCGTCTCCCCGAAGGGGTAGGCAGAAAGAATGGACTGCCACACCTTTGTTTCCTGACATATTTCTCTCGCTTCCTCAACATTCATACATCGTGTCATGCACGCGCGTCGATTTCTCTGACTCCTCACATGGCCGACACTCAATATTTGATTTATTTGATCGTGCCACGTTTTCCTTGGTCTTCCTCTATTTCTGGTACCATTTACATCATTAACATATAATTTTTTTACCATTCTTTCTTCATTCATTCTTTCCATATGTCCAAACCATCTTAATGATCCTTTCATTATTTTGTTCATGACACCATCATTCGCACCGCATTCACTTCTTATATTTTCATTCGACACTCTATCATACACAGAATATCCACACATTCGTCTAAGAGATCTCATTTCTACTGCATTTATTCTACTTTCATCCTTCCTTTGCCAGTTCCATGTTTCGCTTCCATACATAAGGGTCGGTAGAAGAACACCATTGTGCACTGCCATTCTAGCTTTTTTGTACAAAGGAAAAGGATCGCGTATGGAATGTGGAAACCACAGAGCTATTAATCCCTCCTCCAAGCACTGGTTAAATAACTTACATAGCCATGTAGAAACCACTTTGCCACCGCTTTTAATAAAGTCTATGGCAATACAATCAAACCCAACAGCTTTTCCACTTTTCATTGCACTCACGGATCTTTTCATCTCATTCGTACTTATTTTTTCAATATTATCATTCATAGGTCCCGCACTCGCACTAGCTGTTATACTTTCGATCACGCTTGTATCACTACCATACATCTCCTTAAAATATTCCATCCATCTTTCTTGTATGATCTTACTCTCCGTTAACATTCTTTCCTCGTTGTCTAAAATTGCTTTCACACATCCACTATCAGGAGGATTTCGGGCTTTTATAACTTCTTTCCAAAACATTTTTCAATTTGCTTGGAAGTTGTTTGTCATTTTGAGCCCTTCTTCCTCCTTCAGCTTTTCTTTCCGCGCTTTCACTACCGACTTCACTCTCTTCTTGCATACCTTATACAAATCTTTTGCTCTTTCATACTTAACTCTGTCATTCTTATTTATCGATAACATATTCAACCAAGCATCTTTCTTCTCTTTAACAGCAATCTTTACGTCATCATTCCATCATGCATCCCCTTTCCTTCTTCCTTGTACACACACACCACACGATTCTTTCGCTGATTCACACAAACTTTCCTTCAAGTATTTCCAGGTCTCGTCAATACTCAATTCACTTACATCCCGCTTACTCAATCTATCTTTCACTTTTCTTACGAAATTATTTCTTACGTCATTGTTTTGCAGTTTTTCAACTTTGACTCTAGTCGGTGCGGCTACTGTTTTGCTTCTTCTGGTTCGCCATCCCCGGAATAAGATATATTATTATTTATGTATAAAGATATATTCTATTTGTCTGTTTAAAAGATCCAACTGGCTAAAGCAGACTATCATATGGTATTAATACCGTAATTTATTTGCAGGTAATATGAAGAGCTGATGATGAGGTTTGAATTTTATAGATCAAATATCCTACTATAAGGCTGGAGACTTTGTTTTCTCCTTTCTATGGATCCTAGTTAGGCATGGTCAATCTTGGTCCAGTAAAGAAGACGTCAACTTTCTCTCCATATCTTTGGTGGTCGGCCTGGTGATCGGTGGCCCTCTGGAGTCTCGTGCATCATTTTCTTGAGAATTATTAATGCGGTCTCTCTATAATCGTCCTCTAAATTACAGGTTCGGCGACTCTCTTTGTTAGATATCCAGGGGTTCGTCCCACGATAGCCCGCTGAGGCTTAAACATTCTAAACAAGTTAAACAAATAAAATACAAGTTTTTTCTTTGACATTTTAATCAGAACTCCCACGTGACTGTATTTAAGGTGCTCAAATGGGATGCAGGCGTCACCAGATTTGTAAAAGTCCACAATAAGAATATCCAGGTTAACAAGAATTCGTTTGACCACGGCTATAGCGATATGGGGGTCATCTATCAAGGTCACGCTCAAGAAATGTGTACTCAATAGGTAGCTGGCAATCTGGAAAAATCATATCATCTTTTTTTATGAATGAAATTATTGTATGATTTTCAATTTTCAAAACAATTTCAATTTCTATTCTTCAATAAAGTTTTTACAGTATAAATAAAACAATCGAATCATAAAGTTATCCAAACAAATCTTTTCTGTTATGTGAATTTTTTACAGGTCTATCGCTTTCCAAATATTTTATCGTTAAGTACTTAAAAAACTGCTATCTCCGGAAAGAAACAAATTCGTGTGAAACAAACATTCGTTTCGCAGAGAAAGAATTAATTTCGTTCAAAACAATATTGCATGACTTTGAATTTTGCTGACTTGTCTTGTTAATGAACTTCGCCAAAACTATAAATAATGATCGCCATACCAAATTATGTTCTAGAACGAAACTAATATTAAGTTACTTAAATGCAAAAATATTATTTTAATCCATTATTTATATGAAATCGAAATCTGACACATTAATATAAATACGAGTATTATATAATACCGAAATCTAACCGTCTAAGTTGAAAACCCCCAAACCAAGATACTACTGCCTGAAGAAGAGATGGAAGGATGGCTTGATATAATTATCCCAGGACAGCTCACCGACACAAACAGGTCATACGACCTGAACTAAGAAGAAGAAGAAGAAAAGAAGAGTTATTAAATTAATACTTATAGTAACAGCAAACTCAGAAGATAATCTACAAAGGCTACTGTACAAATTCCATATATCATCTCAAAGATTCAATATGAAAATCTCCATAGACATGACAAAGAGCATGATTATATCAAGGCAACCAGTACGATGCAAGTTAGCATTAGATAATAAAATAATAGGACAAGTGATGCAATTCGAGTACTTAGGTGTTGATGTATCAAGCAGCAGTGACCTATAGTTGGCGAGACAGTTGGACATCTGCATCCCAGGAACAGGCTCCGAGAAATAACAGGACATATTCGTAAATAAAACAGAAGACGAAGAAGAAGACTTATAAAAATTAAAACGTAACAGAAATATCTATGTTTAGAACATCAGCGTAAATGTTTGTACATGAAAAGTAATATCTAGTAACAGTGTACACGTTAGCTAACGTGAATTTTTATTCCGGCCATATTTATAAACCACGCTGAGAGGAGCGCAGCTGTTCAAATAACCATTCGCTCCAGCCACAATCCACAATAACAGAGGAATTCACTTTTAAGTATCGTAAAACAACCCTTATCATTACATTTGGCATAAAAAAGGGAGCCTAGTTTGTGGCGCCACCCGCCATTGCCATGTATCGGGGGAATGAATCTTATATATTCTTTTGTTTGGGAAACTCTCTAAGTAACACATACCTATCTTGTGAAAATGTAAATAGCATATGAAAATTGTAAAATTCTGAAAATTCTTAGTCTAATAAAATTCATTTTCTCGGTTAATAAATAGTAGTAGTAGTAGGAGATCTGTATGGTCAACTTACATAAAATTAATTGAAAAACTTTTGAAGCACTTAATTTGTGGTGTGACATTAATTAATATAATAAAAATACATTTGTAATATTTGTATCAAATATAATTTACTTATAAATTTTAGATACAAATATAACAAGTGTATTATTGTTATATTTAATATAAATTCAATTTTCTAATGTCTTTTATGATGATTATTTATGGAATTGAGTGATACCAAAACACCACCAAGGAAATAAAGACTATCCGATACATTGCGGGAAGGACACCTTGAGACAGGGTGAAAAATTCCGAATTAATAAAATCTGCGATGTTGAAGATGTTGTGCGATGGTGAATACTGAGTAAATGTTACTGAGGAGATTGTGTCATGGAGAGATTGTGTCGTGGAGAGATTGTGTCGTGGAGAGATTGTGTCGTGGAGAGACTGAGTCGTGGAGAGATTGTGTTGTGGTGAGACTGTGGAGAGATCGTGTTCTGAAAGAGTAATAAGCAAAGTTTCAAATAAAGTACCAAAAGGCAATGGCCTCCAGGGAGACCGCATAAAAGATGGAGAGAAACTTGGACATCTACATCCCAAGAAGAAGTCTTAATAAATCAGACGAAGGTGTAATATTTTTTTATATAATACAATCTCTAATATAAGCAGAAAAAAGCTCATATTCATGAAGAAGGAATCTGGTCGTGTCCAGTCTTGAACCCAAGTCCCCTGGATCAAGAGCAAAACCTTCTATCCCCTATTGTTTATTTCTATACAGAATGAATCCCTAAATTTTGATGATAACACGATTTGAATGGGATCCATTAATGTAAACCTTGTGAAATCATTTTTTTCTAAGGATTAATTGTATCTCAATAGAGACGAAGATGTAAATTATTTGGAAACAGAATATGGTAGTCGAGGCGTTTACAGGGCTTATAATAAAAAACTTTTTTTTTCGATTAAATGGACCCCCAGCTAGGCGAAATCGACCCCTGGGAGTCCTTTTAGACACTTAGGGAATAATCTATTTTCTATAATAGTTTAAATGTGTTACTGTGACAATACATATACAAGTGCTGAATAAAATAAATCCCACAAAGTTCTAGAGATTCTAGTAAATTGTATAAAGAAATTTGCGAATTATTCAAAACGACCAACTTTCCTTTGTGTCGAATGTTTTTTGAAAATACATAAGAAATAAGTTTCTCTATATGATGCCTAAAACGATTTTTTTATTTATCTTATAAAATCCGGTTCACTACACTAGAATATTCTTATAAAAAGGTAAAATATGTAATATAATATTACGTTATATTACATTGTTCATACAGACAAAATAATCTTACTCATTTTAATACAAAATGAAAAAAGGATTTTTCTAGGCCGAAAGTGATGGTAATTTTGAGCTAAAAGTAAAGTACCGTTTTCTTATATAGCCATCAGAAACATTTTGGGTATAGAAATGGGTATCCACTTTAATAAAGTACATTTTATACATATCCTAAGAGAATTTGTTTACTTGAAACAAACCTTGGCAATCAAATATTTTACTCGTACATCTAGTAATTGGTTTATTGAAACAATTTTTTTTTAAATCAGCCTTTTCAAACGTCATTTATAATTTGGAACTTATTTATTTTCGTTTATTACTGTTAAAATTGAAAACACTGTTATATATCACAATTTCTTTCTATTTACTCAGTGTCGCGACAGCTGTTTCGCCAGCCGATGTTGGCATCGTCAGGTGTTACAATAAACTCTGACTTAGTTTATTGTAACACCTGACGATGCCAACATCGGTTGGCGAAACAGCTGTCGCGACACTCAGTAAATAAAAAGAAATTGTGATATAAAACAGTAATAATGTTGAAGTATCATAGTGTTTCGGCCAAAACAATGGACTATTTATTTTTGTTTAACTAAAAAGTCTCAATGTGGTAGTAATTAGTTTTAAATATTTCACGCAGAGAAACAACTATGCAGACTCTAAAATAAATAAAATTAACAGATGGGTCATACTAGAATATTTGGATTCTCTGAACTCATTTAAATTTATGCAGGACATCATAATATAAACAAGCAAAAATTTAGATGTAATAAAAAAAGAGAACGAGAATATTTTGAATACAAGAGATAGAGAGAGGAATCGATTCGCTTCAAAAATAATTTGAAATGCACATGATGCGCATGCCTGAGAACGTATATGGGTTTCATACATTTTTTTCCCGATTATTGTTGTATTGCAGTAGTGTAAAAAACAAAAGGAGAACAATTTGGTATAGTTAATTGAGAAATTGTTAGCGTGTGTGGAAAAATAAAGATTATAAGTTAAAATTTATTACTGATAACGAGTGTACAGTGAAACAAGTTTTTAAAGGGTTAAAAAACTTTACTCTCTGAATATTTCACGGGTTGCAACTAGTTTATTTAAATGACTTAACATAGTTAAATTGTTGTTTCGAAAAATCTCTTCGTGATCAACATTAAAAACTGTTTGATTTTTACAAACATTTTGAATGAATTTTCTTTTTACTCGTCACACTTTGACAAAAAGGAGAACATATATTTTAATAAAAAATATATTTTAATATTTGATAATGGGATAATCGAAATTTTACACAAATTTAATAACTGAATGCTGTTGATTTCATTAGAATTGATAAATGCAACTCATCATCATCATCAGCCGTCTGCCATCCACTGCTGAACGTAGGCCTCTCCCAAAGCACGCCACCGCCCCCTATCCATTTTCGCTCCTATCCATCCATGTCCAGCAATCCTCTTCAGATCGTCGGTCCAGCGGGCAGGGGGACGTCACATAAATGCAACAATACAATGAAAATATTTAATTTAAATAACCAACATATCTTCAGCTAATTTGACTCCACTGCTGGATATAGCCCAATTCTAAACTCTTCCAACATTTTCTATTTTGCACCGACAACCTGCAACTTGGATATCATCCGCCAATCTTTCTTGAAGTCTTCCTATGCCTTTTATGTTGTTTCAAGGCCTCCACATTAGGATTATATATCATATACGGCAATTAATTTTAAATTAATACACGTTGGGATATGTTTTGTTCCGTATGTTACTTATTTGTTTCCAAGACTTATATTTTTTCTATTGAGATTATATAGAGTGCGAAAAATGCCTCCCTAGAACGAGTTACCCCAGTTGGGAGATATTAATCCCATGTACTTGTTAATCGATCAATAATAATAAATTGTTCAGAATGTCATATTAAAACAATGATTGTAACCAAACACTTTCAATGTAGGAAAAAACATGTTATTTGTGTGTGTTGTGTTATTTTTGTTTTTCTGGAGAGAGATGTATGTTTACGTTTACACCGTAAATACGGTGTACTGAACTTATACGACCGTCAACATGCTGGCTCTTGTCGCACGCTGGCGGACGGCGGGACACCGGCGAAAGGGAGGGATACTGCCACACCGAAATAATAAAAGGCAAGAGCGAGTTACGGGAACAGTTGGGTAGCAGTAACGGTCGTGGTGTCGCTATCCCTAGGTAAATTACCGAAAAACTCAGTGAATAAGAGAAAAAAACAATGTTATGTTTTCAAATAAAACACCATGTTTGGGTCAAACTGACTGTAAACTATTATGGGAACGTTTTTGTAAAGGAAAAAATATTGCCTGTAAATACCGCATGGACAACCAATTCGTTTCAATGATTTAGTACAAAGTTGTACACAGCACTGGAATTTAGTGAGGAAATTTATTGAACGAAGAAAATGTAAGAGAATACTTATGAAAATAATCTTGTATTAAAATAATGCTGGTTATTGAAAGCTCATTATAAATAATTTAATGTTTGTGTAAATAATTAATGTAACATATTTATTTTAAGATAATCAAATGATTTTACTGAAATCTCTTGATGGAAGTTCATTTTAAATAATAATTAAATAAAACGATGTTTTTTAACTACTTCCACTTTTGTCTTTATTTAGACAGCGACCGATTTCGCCAGGCTCGCTGGCATCGTTATTTATATTATGTTTTATTCAATTTGTTGCACTTTGGTGAAAATCCAAAAGATGGCAGCGAGCTGCTGAAATCGGCCGGAAATAGAAAAGTTTATTAAAACTAATAACAAACATATTTGTCATTAGGTATGAATGAAAAAAAAATAATTCACTTGCCATATCTGTACTCATAGACAGAAATGCCGTTTTTACATAAATCGTTTAAAAATATTCTAGAATATCTTTGAAGATAACGTATCTTTAAAGCGTATAGAATATCTTTTTAAAAAAAAAATTGTCCATTGTTTTGGCCAAAACATTATACCTTAACATTTTAAACCGTTAATGAATAAACTTAGTTTTTTGTATCACAATTGTATTTTATTTTGCCCCACAGCTGTTTCATCAACCAATGTTGACATCATCAGGTGTTACAATTATAAATATTATTGTAACACCTGATGATGTCGAAAACGCCGTAGAAATGAGATCACTAAGAAGAATGTGCGGGAAAACATTGTATGATAGAATACCGAACAATGAAATAAGAAAGAAATGTAAGGCAGATGACTGCATCATGGATAAAATTAAAAAAAGGATCCCTGAGATGGTTTGGACATATGGAACGAATGGATGAGAGTAGAATGGTTAAAAAGCAGCGTGAGTGGAAAACGAGGATGATCGAGGAAAACATGGCATGATCAAATTAATCAATTACTAAAAGGCGGTCACATTCGAAGTCGGAATAATCGACGTGCGTGCATGGTACGATGTATTAATGTACAGGAAGCCCGAGAGGTATGCCAGGACAGAGCATTGTGGTGATCCAACTTCCCTGCCTACCCCTCCGGGGAAATGGCATGATGGTTAGTTAGTTAGTTAGTAACACCTGATGATGTCAACATTGGTTGATGAAACAGCTGTCGCGTAAAATAAAAAACATTTTTGATACAAAAAACAAAGTTTATTCATTAACAGTTTAAAAAAATTAATCTTTCTCCTATTTTTTTTTTGTAAAAAATATGAATTTAGAAACACCATTGAATAAACATATTACAACATTAATGAAGAATTTTAAATACCACATGCCTATTAGGTCATATTTTTCAAAATACCCTTTTCTTCCGAAAATTAATGTTATTGTATAAGAATTTTCATGGTTTTCATGGTAGAAGTTTGCTGTAAATAATGAAATTAAAAAATAATACGTATTTTTTAAATTTTTCTTTCCTATTGAATGGTTTCTTTTGCTTTTTATATATAATATGTAATAGGACAAGAAAAAATAAAGCATAATACGGCACTTAATGTATATATTACTATTTCTCTCTCTCCGATGGCGTTACAGCCCAAATCGAGCTTTGGCCTCCTTTAACAGGTGCCTCCAACTTCACCTGTCCTCTGCCGCCGTCTTCCAATTAGCCACCTGGAGGAGCTACTCCGCATCCTTCCCGACCTCATCCTCCCATCTGAGCCTGGGTCTTCCCACTCGTCTCCTTCCACCTGGGTATCCATTCATTATTATTTTAAGGACATATATTGTATTACAACTTACATAAATCAATAAAAAAATTACCACCTATATTCTATCATTTTTTAAATATTTTATAGTCGGTTGATCTGACATTTGAAGGTGAGTCTGGGTTATTGGAACATCCTAAAATAATAAGCGTGTTTCACTCAAATCATCAAATTTCTCTCATTGAAAATAGCAATCGGTTTCCATTAGAAATAATTAGTTTAATACAACAACTCAATACATTGTTCACGGGCGATGGGTTTCGGAAGGGGCGGAGGTGGATTTGGCGGGAAAAGGTTCCCGGTCAGAATCCGGTATTCGAGTTTTTGACCGCAGATTAATTGTTTAGGTGAGGCGAGGCTTATATTGGCCCTGGCGGTCAGGCCCGGGGCGGAGCGCGGGCGGCGCACCGCGTGAACTCCACGTAGAAAGATTATCCGGAATATTGAATAAGTTTGACAGGAGTTTAAGCAAATACTAAAGAATAACAACCCGCGAGGGTCTACTCATTTTCAAAGTACTTGTTTCTGGTGTGTGTTTTGTTACTCTCTCAGCAGAAAATATAAATATGATTTAAATATCTGATGCAAGACTGAAAAATGTAATATAAGTTTTTAGTTGAATTTGTTTTTTTAATCTTGATTTACCTTTGAGATTTTCTTCTTCTTTTTGTCCTGTCACACCTCCGTGGTGCATAGGGCCTCAAGGAACCTTCTCCATCAGACTCTATCGCATGCCTGATGCCTAACATCATCCCAAGTGAGGCCTGCTGCCTTAACCTCGTCCTGCAGGGCTCTTCTCCAGGTGGCTCTAGGTCTGCCTCGCTTTCTCTTGAAGCCATATCCCCTGGATCAGGGGCCAAGCGTTCTATCCCCTAAACCACCACCCGAATTTTGGGGTTTGATTTCCGAACCCGTTGATTTTTAATCTGTGTGTTTCAATGAAAAATTACCCTTTTTATTTGTTTAACTAGTGATTTAATTTCACATAGCTATTTTCCGTGTTTTAAAAGAAACAATAGAATGAAAATATAATTTTTTTATTTTTATTTCTATCTGTGATTTTAAAATTTACGTTTAAAATACATAAATTTCTCACGTTTAAAATATCTTAAAATCTCTCATCTCTCTCATCATCTCACCTTGAAATACGTCGATTATGAATCGAATAAAACCTTGAGGGAAACAATGATTCATTGAAATGTGTAAAGTTATGTAAATGTTATACGATAATGTTCTATACATGTGTGTATGTATTTTCGTCTTTGTATACATATAAATGAACGTTTTAATTCTAAAGCATTACGTGGATAAAATATATTATTAGCTCAGAGCTTTACAACGCTAGCGTAAATAGAGTAATTTTTCTACTTGGACCACAAACTACCCTAAAGCCCCATAACAAGCAGCCACGTTAAACGCTGGAACAATTAATTTCCTGGCAGCGGCCATCTTCCGTGCCGGTGTTGCCATATGCAGAGTGGAATTAAAACGGGGATTATGGCTATCAGAGTGTAAGGGCGGTATGTAAATTAGATTGGAAAGCATATTGCTGTTCGCAAAACCGCCCTGTTGTGTGTTCCCATCTCCCAAGCTACCAAGGCCGGTCTTTCAATGATAAGTTCTTGGGGAGATAGTAATATTCGTTAATACCGAAATCTATCCCATCCGACATACACGTTGTTAACACTTATATATTTTTAAGTTTAAAAAAAATATCGGAAATATTTCATTCAGATATTAAAAAACACGTACTTAATCGTACTAATTCTAAATATGATATTAAGAATTAATTGTATCTCAATAGAGACAAAGATGTAAATTATTAGGAAATAGAATATGGTGGTCGAGGTGTTTACAGGACTTATGACCTGTCATTGGTTGAGTTAAGCGATTGCTTTATGTAATACAACAATCTCCATTCCGCCCTTCTTACGAACACCACGTTTGACAATTATTTGTTCAAAAACGGGGCTGGTACTAAAAAAATACCCTTAATCTTTATCATCATGATGAGGTGTAGAAAACCGTATATTTTTGTTTTGGAGAATGTGTCCCAAATATGGCTATTTTAAATCTTTATATTTAACTGTTTTTTGTTCTAGCTCTTTGCAACACCTCAATGTTGGTGACCATATCGGTCCACGAGATGCGCAATATTCTGGGATGAAGCCACATTTAAAATGCTTCTATATGGTTCATTGTGTTCACTTTGAGGGTCCAGGTTCCTACTGCATACATCAATATGGACATAATGATTTGATATTGTTCTTCTTTCTTCGTTTCTTCATTACTGAGAGTCGTGATCCATGAAACAAAACGTCTTAAAACCTCTCTGTATTCCGCGCCCACACCGCCGAGTAGAGGTCTCCAAAGTTATCTTCTCAATGGTCATACCACCGCCCAAGAAATCTGTTTCTACTTCTTCTCCTGGAACACTTCCTGTGACACTACTTTTTTCAGGTTACCCAGCTTTCCTCCGGTAATGTGACCAAAGAAACTCATTACTCGCCGACTGAATATTACAGATAGTCTTATTCTTGCTTGTCTGTTCCATAGATTATTATGTGAAAGTATTGTAGTGGTTTCAGCTTGCCTTCTATACAAATATTGCTACATTTGGTAAAAACAAATTAATATTTGTGTATGGAAGTGAAGCTTGGAGCTGGCAAAAGAAGGATGAAAGCAGGATAAACGCCGTAGAAATGAGATCACTAAGAAAAATGTTCGGGAAAACGTTGTATGATAGAATACCGAAAGATGAAATAAGAAAGAAATGTAAGGTAGATGACTACATCATGGATAAAAAGGATCCCTGAAATGGTTTGGATATATGGAACGAATGGATGAGAATGGTTAAAAAGTTGTACACAAGCAGCGTGAGTAGAAAAAGAAGCCGAGGAAAACATGGATGACCAAATTAATCAATTACTAAAAGGCGGTCACATTCGAAGTCGGAATAATCGACGTGCGTGCATGGTACGATGTAGAGGAAGCCCGAGAGGTATGCCAGGACAGAGCATTGTGGCGATCCATCCTCTCTGCCTACCCTTCCGGAGAAATGGGGCGATGGTTAGTTAGTTAGTTAGTTAGTTATGTATAATATAACAATTATTATTACGAGACACTTGCGAATGGGGAGTTTACATACGAAGGACGTGGTTTAAGACAAAATATTCCAATAGGGAGTATACATAATGTGGCGTTAAAGGTTAGATACATAGAGGCAGTTTACTCCGAGAAACCGATCTTCCCATTTGAACGCACGTACCACTCCCCAAGTACCGTAACTCGGAGCTAAAATCTTCCCGCATACCTCAAGGGTATGATAGTTTCATGTCTGAAATATCTGGGTGTTGCGGCACCGTGCTTTGTTTATGGATTAACGATACTAAGCCAAGGAATTTGCCCGAAATAGATCGAGCAACGTGCGAAATCTTGTATTACAAACACATGCAAATATGTAGGCTACCACACTTCAATTTTGAAAATGGGCTAACTGTAAAGAAATAAGTTATGATTTTCGATTTGAGCACTTAAAAAAAAATTAAAGAAAAAAAAAAATATATAACTTTGAGCAATCGCGAAATTATACAAATTAAAAAAGCAATTAAAAATAAAGAAAATATTATAAATAATCTAATAAATTTAACGTCAAGTCCAATCTTTGATTTATTTCCTTTGTTGTAAGTAGTTAACTCAATCCCAATAAGAACTTAAAATTATTATTTTTAATTTTAAATTGATTAATAATATTTGTTATAACAAAAGCATAAACGTTCCAAAATATATATTTATAACATCTGTCAAAACTGATCATACGAGTATTGGTAAACAATTTTAAAATATTTTTAATATCTTTATAAAATATCAAATCAAATCATTTTATTAACTCAAGAGACATTACAAACAGGAAAATGTTTAAGGCATCTATTGAGTATAGATAAAATATTATAAAAATACAACATAGTACTAGGAACGCATTAGAGATGATTCGACATTAGGAAGACAAAATAATTTCTAAAGTCAAGATTATATGTCTCCTGAACGTACCTTCACTAATATGAAAGACGTCGATCTCCGAGGAGACCGCGGTCAGCAGACTAATTGCTCTTCCCACCGGTGTCACCAGAGGCAGATTGGTTCTGGTGGCCGGTAGGTAAAACAGCAGTGCTGTCGCTGTCGGAGAAATCTATCAGGGACAAAAAGACCACATCCTCTAGCACGGCCGAGTTCTCTCGAATCATCAATATCACTGAGGAAGGACCGGGTGTCCGAAACATGTCTGATATTTTATTTTTTAAATAGTTAGTGTTGTATACAAAGTATATAAAAAAGAAAAAGACAAATAAAACATCTACAACACGAACTGTTTTCTAGAATTCTCTTCTAGCACAGATATGTTAAGGATGGTTGTCATTATTCCTTTGTTTAAAAAACAAAACAGGCGAATTTAACATTTTTAACTGATTCGAAGCAGCATTCACAAATTATAATGTAATAAATATAAATGAAATGTGTTTAAGGTAGTAGTCTGGTAACTTAAGGCAATTTTCATGTCTTTTTTGGAGGGTGTTTTTTTTAGTAACATGAAAATGAATCGTTTTGGAAATTTAGGATGTTTTTATTTACATATTAAAGATACAAAAAAAATCTGGTCGGAACTACAGAAGTTGACCGAGACATTTTTTCTTTCCTAACTTTTAATTTGTTGCTGACTTTTTTTTTCAAAGTCCGCCATTTTGTTATTTATCCATGAAACTTAACACTGTAGTTCCGATCAGAATGACATGTCTTCAAATTAAGAATTTTCAATAATTTTTGATTTCAGATAACATCAAGAGCCAAAATCACCCGGGCCACCCATGCGCTTTTTTTCGAGGTGTCAACTTCGATTAATAATAATAATAATAATAACCTTTTAAATTTTTTCATCAAAATTTTTTTTTGTAACTTTAATATGTAACTAAAAACATCTTAAATTTCCAAAACGATTCATTTTTATTTTCCTACAAAAAAAAAACCCTTCCAAAAAAGACATGAAAATCGGCTTAAGTTACCAGACTACTACCTTAAACTATCGCAAGATTATATAATATAATATAAAAATCAAAGTACAGTATAAAGAGAGAAATATTATTTCGATTTTATTATAAACGGTTAAAAAGCGAATTCAGTAATTTTAACTTTGTTCCTAGTTTGCTTCTCTCTGTTGATGTATTCTGGGTGGATTTTCTTTTATACTTGGTATTCACAAAACCAAAAAAATCTCTCTTGCGGAATTTCAGATATCAGTATTTGGTTTCCTGTCCCGAGACGTGATTATTATCTTAATGATAGTGCAAATCGCGTGGAATATTAAATCTTTTGATTACAAGGAAACACAGCAGATTGGTATTTGGCATCCGATGGATTTCAATAACAAAAATATGCAAAATATCGGCGGCATCAATTTCGCCGGAAACGTGAACGGTTTCGGAAAACGGGTCATTCTTTTCGCTTTTGAATTTGGAATGCGGGAAAAATCAATTTGAAACATTAAATTTATTTTATATTCGAAACCTCGATACATTATTCAGACACATTGAATAATAATTTTTCATGACATTTCTGTGGTTTTCAAAATACTGTGGATTCAGGTCATCTTTAAAAATTACGTTTTAAAATATAAATTTGTTTCAAATTTATTGTAAAGTATTCATGTCTACCGTTCATTTTATACATGACAGTTTAACAGGAGTGAAATTCAAATGAATCTAAACAATGGTTCTTTTTCTTGTGCCCCCAACGTTGTCAGGTCCCCCCAACGTTGGGGATCACTGCAGCAAAGGCATCTCTGTCATGTTGGCATGAAACAGGTTCTGGACTCTGGGCATATCTGTCCAATCTTTTATGTTCCAGGACATCTGCCTTCTACCAACTAACAATGGTTCATATTGATTAAAGAGGAATAGAAACCCAAACAAGAATTAGTATTTTTTTCGTAGTTATTTATTGTTTCTTGAACAATGATGTAAAACTCCATATATAATAATTAATACGGGTGAAAACATCTGTTTTCTAGAAAAAATTCATATTTTATGGAAATGACATGTTTCGCTTTGCTAAGTCATTATCAAATTGTAATATCATGGCGAAATATGATATTCTTTCATTAATAGTGTTTCAAAATAAAAATAAAATAATTAATACGAGTAAAAACAACTGTTTTGTAGAAAAAATATCATATTTTATGGAAATGACCTGGTTCACTTTGCTGAAACATGATCAAATTGTAATATTATGGTGAAATATGTTATTCTTTCAATAATAGAGTATTTCAAAATAAAGAGAATAATGACAGACAATAATGATAATGTCAATGCGAAATATCTCGTTCCTATAAAAGGTATTGTAATATATTAAAAAAAACGTTTCAATTCGCATTAACCTTTTTTCTTAGTTATTTTGGGATATTGCCCTAGTAATGTGAAATATGTTATATAAAATTTTTCATTAATACTAAATATATACGTTATTGGATTTCAAAATGAAAGAAACACATTAGCTTAATAACATTGAAATATCTCTATTCAAATGTATTATTTCCAGACCGGAAGCAATCACAAAAAGAGCATTCACATTACGTCGTACCCGACTTTATTCCCAGTGATAGAAAAATATTATTATTTCGTGATACAGACATTACGCCTCATTGCTCGCTGCTTATCGAAGCAAGAACACGAAATCCCATTACTTCAAAGTCCCTCTGTGCCGGGCCGAGCTCCATCCCGATAGTCCCGTGCTGGCGCTGCGGAGTGGAGACAGGAGCAGGAAAGGTACCGTCCCCCGGGAAGAGTGGCGCAAACCGAACAGAATATAACATAACGCACTGTCGCTCACGTGTCACCGCCAATACACTCCACTTCGGGATAAATCAGGTAGACGGTAGGTACCAATCACAAGGTACTTACTTATATTATTTCCTAAAATAAATCCAGATTTTTTCATTCCATAAGAGTGAAGTGGGTGTTTAAAAATACATATTTTTTCAAGAATTAATTGTATCTCAATAGAGACGAAGATGCAAATCGGAAACTATGGTGATCAAGGTGTTTACAGGACTTATGACCTGTCATTGGTTGGGTTAAGCGCACGCTTTATGTTATACAACATTCCCCATTCCACCTTTTTTCTTATGACCACCATGTCTGACAAATTTTTGGAAGTTGTATATATGTTAATCTGCAACACCAAACTTCACATGTTAGTTTCAATCTACACACTAGCGCCATCTATGAAGATTAGATTTTTAAAGCATTAAGCAGAAGATCTTTTTATTAACGCAATGTGAAAGGCTACCGCCATTATCGTATTGCTAGATAACGCCTGGAGATGTCACTCCAATTTATATGCTAAAACTTGGACCAGTTTTTGTTTTTACAACATTTTGAATGTATACAAATACTTGTAGACGAATATTGGATTTTACCCATTGCGGGTTATCAATTCAAGGATTAATTTTATCTCAATAGATACGAAGATGCAAATTGGAAACTATGGTGATCGAGGTGTTTACAGAACTTATTTCGCTGTTTCTTTTCACTTTTCAAAAAGGCCCACGATTTGCAGCTTCCTTGCGAACGTTCTAAAGTCCAAGCTTCTACCCAGAAACACCAAGCTGCGTATTTATAACACCATCATCAAGCCAGTGGTGACATATGGTTCTGAGTCATGGACAATGACTCTAAAAGAACAACAAAGAATCTACGGGTTTAAGAATATAATACTTAGAATTACCCTGGGACCCAGGCCCGGTGTTGCAGCGGGAACTTGGAGGCATAGGATCAACAAGATATCCGTACGATGACAGCCCCTTATAACGAGCACTGTGAGAGCCGGTCGCCTAGCATGGATTGGGCACGTATGCCGAGCCGAAGAGACCAGAGCAATCATGACCCTGTACGCGTCTAGACCGACTGGAGTAAGACCTCTAGGAAGGCCTAGACAGCGCCTAATGGACAATGTTCTGGCTGACCTGGCTAGGTTGGGCGAATCGGACTGCTGGGAGCAAAAGGCGCAGGATCGAGGAGCTTGGCGAAAAATCATCAAGGAGGCTAAAACTCTTCAAGAGTTTAGTGCCATAGGAAGTAAGTAAGTAAATTTCTTTTCAATGGATATTTTAACAGCAATGTCTTCAATCAAGTTTTCTACTGCGGTAGGTCTTCTGCAGACCTTTTCAACTGTCATCGCACACCTGTTTCAAATATTCCCTTCGGGGGGGCTCTCTATAATTTGTCCCCTAAACCATCCTCTCAATAAAGTTTTGCAGGAGATCTTCATGGCGCATAATATGGCCGATCCTTCGGGCTCGCCTCTCTGAAATGGATTTTATAAGTTGCATCCCTCTTTCGATTTTGCTGAGAACCTCGTCATTCATGAAGTGGTCTCTCCAGGAAATTGTTAATGATGGTGTTATGAACAAAATAATGAAAGGATCATTTAGATCGTTTGGACACATGGGAAGAATTAATGAAGAAAGAATTGTTAAAATATTATATATTAACGATGTAAATCCAACCTAAAAATGGAGAAAGACCGAGGAAAACGTGGCACGATCAAATAAATCAAATATTGAATGTCGGCTACGTGAGGAGTCAGAGAAATCGATGCGCGTGATGGTTGGTTAGTTAGTTAGTTAATATGTTATATAAAAAATGCAATAGAAAACATAAAATATCTTACTAGCTACTTACGAGTATTTTATACTTATTTTTTCAGGGAATAATATTCTTTAACGAGCATAAAATAAACTTTTTCTTAGCGGGCCTCGAACCCGTAAATTTGGCTATTAAGCCACACAAAAATGTGATTTAGCATATTACGAAATACGCTAATATTATAAACATTTCTTTTCTTCCAGTTTTGTATAAATATATTAAAGTTTAGTTTTTGGTCATTGGAATCTTGGATATATCCGCGTCTCTTTATATTCTATTGAACGTTTCGTAGATCTTTGAACTCTCCATCTTCAGGGTTATATGAGTCGTCGCTTGAAGAAAATACCAAGAGACATGGATTTGCCCAATGTCCAAGAGATAATTTTATATTTCTACCAACCCCAAAACGCAAATGTATGCACATAGTGTAGTGTGTAGAATATTGAAGGATGTGCGGAAAAACAATGGATGATAGAATATCTAATGATGAAGTATGAAAGGAATGTAAAGCGGATGAATGCGTGATAAATAAAATCAAGAAAAGGTCACTAAGATGGTTTGGATATGTGGAACGCATGGATGAGGGAAGAATGGTTAAAAAGATATATACAAATAGTGTGAATGGAAAAATAAGTCGAGGAAGGCCAAGGAAGACATTGCATGACCAAATTAATCAATTATTGAAAGGCGGCCATGTTCGAAGTAGGAAAAATCGACGAGCGTGCATGTCACGATGTGTGAATGTAGAAGAGGCGCGAGAGTTATGTCAGGATAGAACAATGTGGCGATCCTCTCTGTTTACTCATTCGGGGAAATGGCGTTAAAGTTAGTTTGTACGCTGTTATTTATGTTAATAAAAATGGATGTTGTAATTTTACCATAGTAAAAAAAAATAAAACAAAAATAAGGCCCTTGAATAAAACAGTGAAGGGTATTGCTTTGTTAGATTTCAATATAGAATGTTGTAGTCTCAATAAAGATGTTGTTTTTTTGTTAAAATAAACACAGTATGAAGTAGAAAACATTGAAAAATAAACAAAGAAACTCTGTTATCTCATTCTACGTCGTCAGCTTTCCTTTATCACACGAATCGCCCAATTTTCAAAATCGTTTTATAGATTGAGAGCCTTTTTTCAAGAGGGCGAAGATCGGTTTTAGGGCTGGCCGCGATCAGCATGCATGAACCGTCGGCCTGCGAGTATCGTCCGAGGGGGCGAGGGGGGAATAAAATAAAAGGAAGATGACAGGGAGAGGAAAAAAGTGAAACGCCGAAAACAAAAGCAAACCGTTCGCCTTCCCCACTTAAAATAATACGTGATGTGACTATGTGGCGCTCGCGGGGACAGCAGGTGAGCGCCCTACTCCGTGTCGTGTGAGAGGACGGGTTTCTCTCTGTGATTTATATATTTCAAATTTAGAAACATCACTTATTTTAACGTTTGCTTTGATTTATTTAAAAAGCGATATTTATCCTAATTAGTTGACATAAAATTTTCTATGGCGACAAAAAAAAAATTTCTTCAATTACAGTATCCAAATTTTAAATTGGACGAGCACTTTTTTGTTTTTGTTGATATTTTGAAGCAAATATAATATGTCTCTCTCAACCACCCTAACAATTTTGCAAATTCACTAACCACCCCATATAAAAAGTTTTTTCGTTTAATAATTAAAAACGGCAATGAAATTTTACACGTTATTAACAATAGCATTAGATTTCATGGAAATTTTAGAAACAATAACGATATTAAAATTTAAAAAAAAAAATTATAAACTACAAAATATAAAACAATAATCAGTATCTCTTAGACTAGATTTAACTCCACTCTATCATTTAGTACATATTATGTAAGTAACAATTTTGTACCATTTCATTAAAATATGTACACCAGAGCATAACGAATATCTTTTATAAAACGCCTAAGAAATATGTTTTTTTTAAACCAAACATTTTAAATTTTTTTACTAATGTAAGTTTATATACTCGTATACGAGTATGTTTTGAACTACTGAAGAAAAGTTAACACATCAGATGTGACTGATTTCCTATTAACACAACGAAAATGAAACAATGTAATGTATTTCATGTGTAAATAATAAATCTCACCCTGACGAAGCTCCGGCGGGAGCGAAACCGGTTGGTGTTACCAAATAAAGTGGTGTTAATACAAATTACTAAAAGTGTATTATTATTTTATTTAAATAATAAATGCTTATATTGGTAAATAAACTGATATACATTATTAAGTCCTGAATCAAAAGTGCATGGATCCGTATTGTACTTTAAAATATTGTGTGTGTAAATTCATATGTAAAGAAAATAAATGCAATTAACATATTATATCAAATTTCGTGTTTTATAATATAATATTTATATTCAAATCAGATTTATTTCGACTGAACAGACTACATACCGTATTGCTGTGACGGACAATTTCTTTGTTCAAACATTCCTAAGATGCGCCGATACACGTTTTTTTTGTTTACATTCGTAAATTTCAAGGGTATAGATATACGTAAACAAATTAGAAATTGTATACCGCTGTGACGTAAATTGCGTTGGTATTTTTTAGAATTCACTCGATACAGTTACCAAAAAGAGTACCTATATACATTTTCATTTCTTTTATGTATAAATACGTATTTACTTTTTCCGGGAAATTTTTCTTTTGCCGCTTAAAACTATTATTCAAACCTTGCATTGCAAAATTGAGAAACAAAGGTTAAAGTGGTTTTAATAATTATTATTTTCATACTGAATGGCTCTTACGTATATTAAACAGTTTGGTAGAATCTTGATCCAGATACTATAAGGCGTTGTGAATACTGTGTAATCTTCGTCTTCTTCTTCAGCCTTCTTCCCACCATTGCCGGATCTACGTCTCTTCCATTTCCCTTCACTCATCCCTGTCTTGTCTCTTCCGCATCCAAGTCGTCGGTCCAACATTCGGGTGGCCTTCCGACACTCATTTTCTTTATCGAAGGCTTGCATTGAAGTATTTTTATTGTCCATCGGGTACTGCCCTGTTCAACTATATCTATTGCATAATGAAGACCAAAAATTTATTAATATGAAAATACATTAACATATATACATATTTTTTAACTGTTAAAATTTATAACACTATTATGATATCACAATTTATTATTCACTTTTTAAGTCTCGCGACAGCTGTTTCGCGAACTGATGCTGGCATCATCAGGTGTTTCAAACAACTAAAGATACAAATTGAAAAACTTACTATTTAAAGGGCAAAAAACTCATAATTGTGAATAGTCATAGTTAAAATTAAGTAAGCGAATTCTTTTGCCAATTTTACAAACAACTATAATTAAGTTTGGAAAAAACAGTGAGTAGGAGGAATAATTATACTTAGTATTAATTCAGGTCATAATACATAAGGAACGATAAACATTATAATAAAGTTGATAAATTTTTTTTTTGTATACAATAGGTCGCTTGAACCCAATTAATGTATACAATTTGTTTTTTTAAGCTGATATATTGATTCTCGTGACATGTGATAGGTAGCTAATCTATCGCCATTTTATTGTCACGAGAATCCTACACCAGACCAAAGATAGTGTGACAATCACGCTGCCATCGAAGCCGGAACCTTTGATATGGCAGTCAGAGCTCTTACCACTTGCCACGAAGATCGTCTGACGACGTCTTTGCCACATTAATAAGAAAAGGGAATAAAAGTGGAAGGTAGTATTAATATTTTTTGTTAGTTGTGTAAAGGAAAAGTTTCGTTATATTTTAAGAGGGAATAAGCAGGAATTAGATTATTTACGAGTATAACATTCAATTCACATTTCTTTGCTTTTAAGATATCATAACAGTGTTATAAATTTTAACAGTTAATAACGTTGAAGTATCATACTGTTTCGACAAAAACAATGGACTATATTTAAAAAAAAAATAAGTATGTTTTTTTTCAAAATCCTGTTTTATACTATTAACGAATGATCATTGAAATTGTTGCCACAGGGAGTCATTTGAGCTAATAACAATTTTGTATTCGCAGGGCTCCGCGATGCACTTATCGTGTTTAGTAACCCGTTTTATCGTATCTTGTACATTACGTATTCAGAATAAATTTCTTTTGTTGAAACCCGAATTGTGTATTTCCGGGACTCTTTACCTATTAAGGGAAACAGGACATTACGTACCGGCGAACCATTTTTCCGTTTGGAGTCCTTTCATGCTATGTTTTGTATGCAAGTTGGGACCGGCAATGGGATACTTTGAAAGCCGTGTCGAGTAGACCGCCTCTAGAGAAATCTCGACTAAGCTCGGCGTAGTTAGTAGACTCCTTACCTTTTCAAGAACTCTATTTATATGGGAACATGTAAGTAAACGCGTTCTATGACCATTGACTATCCTCCGAGAACGTACGTAAGTATAGATATGACTCCAATAAAAAAAGTGTTGACTATAATATATAATATGTAATTCATGTCACCTGCGTTTATTTGGTTCAAGCAAAACTTTTATTTTCTGAATTTGGCGTGCATGTAAAAGAAACATCTTTTTCGATTGTAAGACATTTCGAATGCGGAATTTCTTATTTTTTTCTTCTCCTATAGGAGGTGGGAATATATCATGGCTATTTCTACATCTAAACAGGAATGTTGTGCTGCAACTGAACCATTCTCGAAAGTTTTCTAGACAGGGTTTTCTTCTTCTCCCAACACTTAGTTTTCCGTTGATTTTACCTTGGATAATCAGTTAGATAAATGTTATTAATGCGAACGAATATGTCAAGATGAAAAATGTCATTCTTATAAATAAAATACATTACTATTATTATTATTTTGGTGAATCGCTCTTTACATCATTACAGCATGAGCCAAATCGGTAAAAAGGGTATTATAGCTATCATAGTGATTCTCGTGACATGTGATAGGTAGCTAATCTATCGCCATTTTATTGTCACGTGAATTCTACACCAGACCAAAGACAGTGTGACAATCACACTGCCCTCGCCGGGAATCGAACACAGAACCTTCGGGGTGGCAATCAATGCACTTACCACTCGGCCACAAAGGTCTTCTTCTAGAAAACATCTTCTAGAAAACATAAGTTTTCATTCGTATAAATTAATTATGAAGTTGTACGTCACTATTCATGAAACAATCAATAAAATACGAGTATACAAGGAGTATACATTTTATTAATTATTTCTATTTGTTTTTGGCCCTTTCTTTAGATTTAAAATATCGTTTTAATTCAATTTAATTTAAACTAATAATTGTATGATTTAGTTTTATGAATGTTTCACATTCTTATATTTTAGATTCTGTCATTTATCTTATTAAAACACATATACACAGATTAAGGTGAATAGTGTCATTTGGTTAGCATTCTTGTATTCAATTTATTAATTTCACTTGTATTCAAAATTCAGAGTTTCCTTTGATAAAACAGATACTGAGATGTTCGCTAATCGCTTCGACCAAGATTAGGGCGTCTTGTACTACTTTATGAGTATTAGAACATTTGGAACAACTTAGTAGAAAGTTTAGCAGTGTTGTGTATTGCCATGTATTAAAATTCAATGTACACCATTGCAGTGTTGTATTTATTCGACCGTTACCAGCTTATAAACGGCGAGGCAACCGTACCGTGCACCGAACGTTGCTGGACGTTTTATAGTTTAAGTGGTAGTCAATAACCTTGCTACGAAGTTTACGTATTTAATATTTATAGCTAAGGCTTATTAGAAAACACGATAATAATAAAAGTTTAAAAGTATACCAATGACCGATTGTTAAGGTTATCAAGGAAATAAAGAAAGAAATTAACATCTTCGTCATTATCAAACGTATTTGACATAAGACGTGGGACTATACCAAGATAATAATTGGAAGATTCCGGCAAACTACATTACTTATAAAAGATTCACGATGTTATGTAACACATACTTTAAACGACGAAACTTTAAAGAAGTTCTTCAAAGAAGCGAAGGAGGAAGGCACCTGCTCAGGACCTTGTCCGAAAGGCGTGCAAGATGGATCGGTCATGTAATACGTCAAGAAGGTCTCTTGCATACCATAATGGAGGGTACGACCGAGGGGACAAATTCTAGGGGACGCCCACGCCGAGAGTACCTAGAGGACCTGTTGGTGGACGTGCGCTGCTCATCATATGCAGATTTCAAAAGAGCCGCACAAGACAGGGAAGAATGGAAGAGAATAGTAGAAGAAATTGCTGCAAACCAATCCCAGGATTGAAACTTTCTAACTCTAACTAACTTTAAACTATAGTAAATTGTGCTTTTCTTACTAGAATTTCATTCCCATTTAAACCTCCACCATAAATAAAATTACTGTATTTTTGTGTATAATCAATATTTAATATCTACAAGCATTTTGATATTGAAAGATTTGATTAATCTTAAATGATAATAATGTGATGTTCGAGTTTTCAATGATGTAATTGATTGGACATTTGAAGTGTTCAAGATGGAAATGTTGAGACGTTTGGTATATCCATGAAGAGAATGAAATATGTTTCCAAGGGCAGTATAAAATGATTGGTGTAATTCAAAAGCTGTTCACAGTTCCGGAAGTATTTGAGGCCGATGTTATTAAGTATTTATTCTTGTATATAAAGTCGAAGTTTTCTAGTATACATATTGATCGTAGGTCCTTTGTCCGGTACAAATTCTTCTATGGATTGTATTAAATTAATGGAATATTTGGTTTATTCAAGATGGAAATGATTATATAATTAAAGTGTCCAAGATAAAAAATATGGGACTTTCATTTTATTATGAAAAAAATTAGCCAAGATAGATTTTATTTTTAATGTGTCCGGAATGAAAATAAAACGACGATTTATTTGCCTATGATGAAAATTGTGGGATACTTATTATATATCTACTTAATACCTTGTAATGTAGGTAAGCAGTGCAAGTGCTCAGTTTTTCGTGTCGAACTTAAATGAAACTGAGGATAAAATTTCGGACAAAACTCTCACTATTATGTGTCACCAACTTCGATAAACCAGGTGAAACGCAATAAAAGGAATGGAGAGTGCCACAAACAAAAGCCGTCAATTAAAAAGTACGAAGATTTCTTAATGATTTTGAGACGTAACGTAAATATTAATATTTTTCAGCCTATTTACGAATTTTGGCAAAGTGGGCAAAAAAATTGGGCAAAGTGGAGGGAAGGCGACCACAAGGACGACCACCGAGTCGCTAGTCCGATCAATTCAGGGATCTGACTGGTCTCTCATTAGCTGCAGCCTGGAGACTGACGGGACAGGTGCGCATGGTTTACAGGATGGACACGACCGTCAATAATAAGGAATACGTATATCATTGTTATGTGTTATATATTTATATCATTGTTAAAGCATGTTCCACGAAACACTTATTGCTTTGCTTAAAAATACGGTCTGATTTCTTTGTATTTTAAAAGCCCTGGTTGCAATATTGAAACTAGAGGAAGTACTTACGTTAATAGAGTTCGTGTTCATAATACGGGACCCCCATCCACCCCATCTCTCTGGCGAGTTATGATAAAACATATTGCTACCCACTGCACCCAACAGTATTAAGTACAATTCATCTACATCATCACACATGATACGAGTTTTTTTTTCTAAGGATAAATCCTTTTTTTATAAATTTTTTAGAGTAACGCTTTGACAGAATAAACAAAATCAACAATAAGATTTTAGAGCTTTGGCGCAAGTCTACAGTTCTAGTGCCAACCCTTATGTATGCAAATGAAGCTTGGAGCTGGCAAAAAAGGATAAAAGCAGAATTAATGCCGTAGAAATTAGATCACTGAGAAGACTGTGCGGGAAAACGATATGTGATAGAATACCGAACGATGGATTAAGGAAGAAATGTAATGCGGATGATTAAGTATGTCAGGAAAGAAAAGTGTGGCAGTCCATTCTTTCTGTCTTCCTCTTTGCGGAGACGGCGTGATGGTAAGTTAGTTAAATAGTATAAAAAAACATCATTGAGAAAGACGATATTTTTATGAGATTTATTATGTTTTATGGTAGCATAATAATGCAAGGGTATTTTAAAATGTTATTTAATATGACCGAAATCAAAGAAAAAACATACGATGCCCTCTGCCTTCTTATTGGGGAAACGGGTTGATGGTTTGTTGTTATTGTTGTTGTCGTTGTATACACGCGTTCACGCAACATAACGACTTCACTTTTTGTTAACACTCGATTTCGCTTCTCATTTAATTTGTGTACCACGGGCTATGTATCAAAATCGATTCTTAAGGAGTGAACTCCAAATAAAACATTTAAAATTAATACTCCGCTGAGATGTAGCTTTGAAAAACAACAAAAATATATTTCTCGGCGTGTCGCAAGCTAATGTAAACTGATGATAGTGAGAATTAAACATTTCGCACAGTGCAGGATATAAAATTTCCCAAGAGCATTATTAGATCTTGTGTACATATTCCAGTACATTCCACGGGAACTGTCGCAGCTTATTGGCTGGTAATGGAAGTCAAGTGGACACAAAACACCAATAAAAACGCGGAGCTTATTTCGCAACGTTTCGCCGGGCAAACAGTCTAGAGAATCCAATTCTTTAATACGACCGGAGAGGAAATTTTCTTTCAGGACATTTATTCTTGGTATAAAACACTCAAAGATTTTTATGGAATCCACGGAATTGGAGTTTAATTTCATCTGTATTGTTACATGATGTTATAACTCAAACAACAAGTAAACTCATAGTTGGAAATCCTTACCATTAAGAGTACTCATATTTAATATTAACTATTTTAAAAACTTATTAACATATACTCGTACATAACGAATTTTTTTATGAATTCAAACACTCAAATAAAAATGAATGTTTTTAATTGAAATTTCTTTGTAGAAGTTAATTTTAATTAATGAAAACAAAAAAAATATGATACAAAATTTCTTTATTATTATGTATTTAGTGTGCTTCTACTTGTGTTTATGTTTGACCGGTTTCGGCAGCTTGCTGCCTTCTTCTGATCTGCAAGCAAGCTGCCGAAACCGGTCGAACATAAACACAAGTGGAAGCACACTAAAAACATAATAATAAAGAAATTTTGTATCAATATTTTTTTTGTTTTCATTAATTAAAACACTGTTTTTTCCATTTTTGAGTTTATTTTTCTCGATACTTTTCAACGGCTTTACACCTTTATCATCGGGAGAACGATAAAAACTGAACGATATTGGGTAAATTTCTAGAAAAATAAACTGAAAAGTAGATTAAACAGTTGTTCTCATTTATAAAAAATCGTAATTATGGAATTCCACAGTGTTAATGACAATAAAATATCCGGATATTTGATTATTTCGTCGCCTTCAAAGTATCCCCCATTGGATGAAATAAACATTCTTCACACTCTTGGAAACCTTTCTGGTAGGCACTTTCTGGTATGTCCTTCGACACCTTCTACGAATTTTGTTTTATGGCTTCAATCGACTGGAAACGGGTTCCACGGAGCGACAATTTAAGTTTACTTTTTTAATGTTATCATCAGTGTTAAAGGTCGAAGGTCGTCCAGAACGAGGCAAATCTTCGACGTTTCCCAACGTCTGAAAATGAATTAAAATGAAAATGCTTTGTACCAATCGTAGGCTTGAGTTATTGATAAAACTGATTTAACATAAACCATTTATATAACATTCGTAACGATTCCGCACACGAAATTCTGAAAATACTTTTTGTCCAACATTTTTGTTCATTGTAAAAATCGTGACGCACTCCTGAGGTGGACTCATTCAACCAGCTGCGGTAAACAAACTGGTTGACAAATCAAATTTATATTTGGCATAATTATTAAGGAGTCCTACAAAATAAGATTTTTTTTTAAATATATTTAGCGCGGGCAACTTCCGAGTACTTTATTGTCATGAGGTATATAACATAATTAATATAAAAAATATCACTAACTAACTAACTAACCATCACGCCGTCTCCCCGGAGGGGTAGGCAGAAAGAATGGAACGCCACACTGTTCTGTCTTGACATACTTCTCTCGCTTCCTCTACATTCATACATCTTGTCATGCACGCACGTCGATTTCTCCGACTCCTCACGTGTCCGACATTCAATAGTTGATTGATTTGATCGTGCCACGTTTTCCTCGGCCTTCCTCTATTTCTAGCTCCGTTCACGCCGTTTACATATACCTTCTTTACCATTCTGTCTTCACTCATTCTTTCCATGTGTCCAAACCATCTTACTGACCCTTTCCTTATTTTGTTCATAACACTTTCATTCGCACCACATTCACTTCTTATACTTGCATTTGTCACTCTATCAAATACAGATTTGCCACACATTCGTCTGAGAGATCTCATTTCTACTGCATTTATTCTACTTTCATCCTTCTTTTGCCAGTTCCATGCTTCACTTCCATACATAAGGGTCGGCACAAGAACACCATTGTGCACTGCCATCTTGGCTTTTTGGATAGGCTTTTGTTTGCGATGACAACTTTAAGTGCACCATTTATTCTGTTGCCTGCCCCAACCCTTCTTTCAATATCCTTCTCCACCCTCCCATCCTTTGTAAACATACTTCCTAAATAAACAAATTCATCCACTTGTTCCAGATTTTCACCGTTTACACTAATGTTGCAGACTGTCATGCTTTCTTCTTTTTCGAAAATCATTACCTTAGACTTATTCACATTCATCATCAAATCGTATCGCTTGCATACCTCATACATACTAGACACCAGGGCTTGCAGTTCGTGCTCGTTGTCTGCAAGTAGCACAGCGTCGTCCGCATACAACAAACAGCTTACTGCCACACCTTCCATTTTTGCACCTGCTTTCAACCCTTTCAGCTCTTTCATACACTTGTCCATGTATAGATTAAACAACCATGGAGACATTACACACCGCTGTTTGACACCTTTATTGATATCAAACCAGGCTGTAAGATCCCCATTTACTCTGACACTAGCAGTGCTTTCTGTGTACAGCGATGTAATTGCCGTGATCAGTTTTGTGTTTATTCCATATTCCGACAATATTTCCCACAGTTTACCTCTATCTACGCGATCATATGCTTTTTGCAAATCAACAAACGCACAGAAGAGTTTACGGTTTTTGGCCAGAAACTTCTCTGTCACTGTACGAAGTGCAAAAATTTGATCCATACATCCTCTGCCATTCATAAAGGCGCCTTGCACATCCCAAACTCTATCACTCGTCGTCTTTCTTACTCTTTCTATTAAAATTCTGCCATAGATTTTACCAACAACACTCAAAATACTAATAGCTCTGTAGTTTCCACAATCCATATGGGATCCTTTTCCTTTGTACAGAGGCAAGATAACTGCTCTCCTCCAGTCGAGTGGGGTATATCCCTCCTCCAAGCATTAGTTGAACAGTTTACATATCCATGCGGAAACTACTTCGCCGCCGTTTTTGATAAATTCTATAGCGATGCAGTCATACCCTACAGCTTTTCCACTTTTCATTGCTTTCACAGATCTTTTAATCTCATTCATACTTATTTTTTCTGTATTGTCATTTATACCAATCGCGATTACACCAGTTTTAATGCTTTCGTCAACACTTATATCACCACCATACATTTCCTTAAAATACTCCATCCATCTTTCTTGTACGATCTTACTTTCCGTTAACATTCTTCCCTCACTATCCAAAATTGCTTTCACACATCCGCTTTCAGGAGGATTTCGGGCTTTCTTCACTTCCTTCCAAAACATTTTTATATTGTCCTGGAAGTTGTTTGTCATTTTGAGCCCTTCTTCCTCCTTCAGCTTTTCTTTTCGCGCTTTCACTACCGACTTCACTCTCTTCTTGCATGCCTTATACGAATTTTTTGCACTTTCATACTTACCTTTGTCATTCTTATTTATCGAAAGCATATTCAACCAAGCATCCTTCTTCTCTTTAACTGCACTCTTTACGTCATTATTCCACCAAGCATCCCCTTTCCTTCTTCCTTGTACACATACACCACACGATTATTTCGCTGCTTCACACAAACTTCCCTTTAAATACTCCCAGGTATCGTCAACATTCAACACACTTACATCACGCTCACTCGATCTTTCGTTCACTTTTCTCACGAAATTATCTCTTACGTCATTGTTTTGTAGTTTTTCAACTTTGACTCGAGTTGGTGCGGCCACTGTTTTGCTTCTTCTGGTTCGCCATCCCCGGAATAAGATCACTTTTGCCACCACTAAAAAGTGATCCGTTTCCATTTCGGCTCCCCTGAAAACCCTCGTATCCACAGTATCCGCCCGCAATCTAGAGTCTAGAATGACGTAATCTATAATAGACCTTTCGTTTCCTTTTTCCCAAGTATATTGATGGATTCTCTTATGATCGAAAAAGGAGTTCGACACAAAGAGACTCCATTCCATGCATACTCCAAGCAGTCTCCTTCCATTGTCATTTATTCTTCTATCTCCAAACCTTCCCAGGCAATCCTCATATCCAGTCCTTCGAATTCCCACCCAACCATTCATATCACCTGCAATTATTAATTTTTCATTGTCTTTCTTGCACATCAATGTCTCGCTCACCTTATCCCAAAACTCATCCTTAATCGCCTCATTTTCGTTGTTGACGGGAGCATAACCAATTAACAGGAATACTCTCGTTAACCCGATCTTGAAGCGAATCCACATGAGTCTTGAACTAACACATTCATACCCTTTCATACATTCTATCATCCTTGGAGCTAGCACCGCCGCCACGCCCTGACATGCTCTGTGGTCTTTAGGTACTCCCGACCACAGAACAAGCTTATCTGCATGCTCCTTGGATCCACACTCTTTCATCATGCATTCAGTCACACATAAAATATCTAACCTCTTATTTTCTATCTCTACACACATCTCATTCATCTTTTCTTTCATACCCCCTCTAATATTTAACGTTCCAATGCGGCATTCCACTCTCCTCTGTTCGCCTCCGCGGGAGACGATCACTAATTACGTAAATCTACAACAATGTATTAAAATAATGTTACTAACGTAAACAATAATAATGTTGATTTATTTTTTCAAATCAAGCTATATTAAAAGTTTTTAATTGTCTACGTTTTCTGATTCTATTAAAGATAACGTTTTATACTAAACTCTGATTTTCATTCAACGAAAGGTATATTATTCAAGCGAGGAATGCAATTAGTTTATTCTTCTTCTTCTTCTTCTGCTTTTTTAGGACTGTGTCATCTTCCACGACATCTTCCACATTGCAGATTTTTTACAATACAACAGGTTGCTTGAACCCAATTACTGTATACAATTTATTTTTTTAGCTATTATATTGATTCTCGTGACATGTGATAGGTAGCCAATCTATCGCCATTTTATTCTACACCAGACCAAGGACAGTGTGACAATCACACTGCCATCGCCGGGAATCGAACCCGGGACCTTCGGTATGGAAGTCAGAGCTCTTACCACTCTGCCACGAAGGTCTTTCTTATTTTTCTTATTTTTCTTATTTTTCTTATTTTTCTTATTTCAGAATTTCTTATTCTGTCTCGAAGTGTCGTTGCCGCAACGGATCGGAGAGTCATCATTTTTGTGGTTTTTAGGAGATTTTTTGTTCTGATGGTGTCAGCTCTCGTTTCTCAGTAAACTATTCACTCAGTAGTTTAATGCAATTAATAATTTTTCGGACTTGTTTATATGTTATTTAAACGTTGACAAGGTCTTCACTATAATAAAAACTATAATTGCCACATCGAAGGTCTCGGGTTCGATTCCTGGGGATGGCAGTATGATTCGCACACTGTTTTTGGGGTGATGTTGAATTCACGTGACAATAAATTGGTCATAGATTAGCTATCTATCGCATGTCATGAGAATCAATAGCTAAAAGTTGTGTATAGTAAATGGGTATAAATAACCCGCTGTGTACAAATTTGGAAAGCATTACATATTATCGTAATTTTTATTTTGTTGAATATCGTATCGTATCATTACAGCACGAGGTAAAAATCGATATAAATGGCTTAGCTATTTTATTGATTCTAATGACACGTGAAGCTAATCTATCGTCATTTTATTGTCACGTCAATTCTACACCAGATTTTAGACAGTGTGACAATCACACAGTAAACATAGCTGTTGCCACACTGAAGGTCTATTATAATCTATATAAAACATATATACTCGTAAATGGAGGGTCCTCTTCTTCTAATATTTCTACTAGATTAACTCGGCAACTAATTGACAGATCATGGTGATATTTTCACTGTTCATTAATATTGCTTCGGTGAAGGTTAAGAAAAAGTTATTTTGTATGTCAGAGTTTATCTTCTTATTGTACCCTAAGCGTTCGTGCATCGTTCGTTTGATAGAGTTGAAACTTTGTACAGGTATTGTCGGTACTTTCTGCATTCAAATGATATTATCTTCTTCTTTTTTATGTATGTAAGTTAGTACCCTAAGCGTTCGCGCATCGTTCATCCGATAAAGTTAAAACTTTGTACAGTTGTTGTCGGTAATCTTGGCGTTCAAATGGTAGTATCTTCTTCTCCTTTTTTGTTATATTTGTAAGATTGTTTTCTATACATTTGCGCAACGGTGATGTGCCCGGCGGCACAAGAACGCTCCTTATCAGTTTGATATTAGCTCTCAAATTAGAATTGCTTTGGCTCTTCTGTTATCAGGTATTGCGGCTACGAGTACATTATTGGACGGTGGATGAACAGCGTATTCGGCGCTCAAATTGCCATTGACCAAACAGTTTGCCGAAGCCCAAACGTGTACTATTTCCAAAGTTTCTGGCATGAAAAATGTGCTACAAACGTATAAATGGTTTGTATGGGATGAATGGACCATGATACATAAAAAAATGCTCTAAGCGCTTTATCGAACTCTTCGGGATTTATGAGCGAATCGTGAATTATTCAATGGAGCTCTCATTTTATTAGTAGGTGACTTCCGACAGGGTCTACCATTTATACCAAAATCAATACCACCTGATGAACTCAAATTACCACCAATTACAAAAATCATTGACGGCTTTCCTAACGTGCTAATTTGGCAGTTAAAACACACAACGTCAATGCAATCAACGACGCAATCCACGAAAAAATTTCAGGTGAATCTGTCACCTACAAATCGATTGACAGTGTTAAAAATTCGGATGAGATTTTAAATTATCCAATTGAGTTTTTAAATTCTTTGGATCTCCCTGATGTGCCACCGCACAAATTATCAATCAAAATCGGCGCACCATTAATTGTCTTCTACGCAATAATAGTCCACCGCGATTGTGCAATAGAACTAGGCTCGCTGTATAAAAAGTGATGCCAAACGTCGTCGAATTCCACGTATTTCCATCGACATCTCATTTCAAACAATTGCAGTTTCCCATTCACCTTGCATTCATATAAGGCCAATCGCTTCAAGTCTGTGGATGAAATCTGGCAAATTCATACTTTTAACATGAACAACTATATGTTGCATGTTCACGAGAAGGACAGCCGATAAAAAAATACAGCTGGCGGAAATACTATTATAAAATTATTGTATACCCCAAAGCACTCGAAAGAACTTTTTCAAATGTGATTTACGAAACAAACCAAAAAAAATTGACATTTATTTATTATGTATATGTTAATGTGTCTGATTTGTGTCTCTCTCTCTCTGGGATTGGTTTGCAGCAATTTTCTATATTCTTCTCTTCCATTCTTCCTTGTATTGTGCGGCTCTTTTGAAATCTGCATATGATGAGCAGCGCACGTCCACCAACAGGTACTCTCGGTGTGGGCGTCCCCTAGAGTTTGTCCCCTCGGTCATACCCTCCATTATGGCATGCAAGAGGCCTTCTTTTCGTATTATATGGCCGATCCATCTTGCGCGCCTTTCGGACAAGGTCCTGAGCAGGTGCCTTCCTCCTTCGATTCTTTGGAGAACCTCCTCATTTGTAAAGTGGTCTCTCCAGGAAATTCCTAATAGTCTTCTATAGGACCACATCTTAAAGGCCTCTAGTCTCCGTTTATCTGTTTTGCATAGGCACCATGTCTCGTAGTCGTGCATCAAGATACTCCATAAATAAGTCTTGATGAGGAGTATTCTCAGTTTTAGTTCTATATTATTCGATTCTATTATTGTTTTGTTTATGTGTATCTTATTCAAACAAATAATAAAAATAATATAAAGAGGCATTGCAACGCATGCCAGGCATTAGCTAGTAAATACGAGTATACGATACTCGTATAATACCTCTGGACAAACACTGTTATGACTGAAACACGAAACTAAATCTTGATTAAGTTCCCGATAGAGTTGCCCAAGTTTCATTGCGCTCCTAAAGTAATTTCAAAAATAGAAGTTATTCAATCAATACCCCATTTCACGAATAAATTGATTCATAACAAATTTGGAGGCATTCCGTCCGTAGCGTGGCGCAGCTGGCTGCCGGTGGCCTATAAATTCACAAGAGCCATTTTACTTTTCTTATAAACAAGCCAGAATGTATGAAACAAATAAGAAATTCGGAAGCAATTTCAAAACGAGTGGAGGGGAATTTATCCCCAAAAAGATGGCATGTAAACAGTTGTTTACGATCACTCCACCGGTGCTCGGTTTATTTTCAGTGATTTATTGGTCCCACTCTGAAATCAAATTTGTATTTTCTTACAAAGTTTGCACCAGGCTTCCGCGATGCCCTTTAATTTCCTCTAATTAAATGCTAGTTTTTCCTTGGAATGCAATATTTTGTTTCATATTTTATTGTCAACGACACATTCAAATGTACTTGTATACTAGATTTGTAACTTTTGTAATTTATTTGACACATGCTTATTGTTGATCCTTCTTCCTTACATGAAATGTTTAATATCAATGCATATTTTAAACAAACATACTCGTATATCTTCTTCTTCTCTGTTTTATTTAGGACTATGTCTTGTTATTTCTCGGAGCCTGTTCCTGGGATGCAGATATCCAACTGTCTCGCCATCTTTTAGGTGGTCTTCCTGCAGGTCGATTTCATGTTGGTACTTTATTTGTGGCTATATTTATAACTCTTTCAGAACATGCTCTTTCCACGTGATCTCTCAGTAGCGTCTTCTCAGTCTTCCCCATCGCACGACATCTTCTACATTGCAGATCTTTCTTATTTCAGAATTTCTTATTCTGTCTCGGAGTGTCGTTCCCGCAACGGATCGGAGAGTCTTCATTTCTGTGGTTCTTAGGAGACTTTTTGTTCTGATGGTGTCAGCTCTCGTTTCTATTCCATATGTAGGACGTACGCATGTCTGATATATGATTTTATAAACCTATTTAACACATATCTACAGAATTATATAAGTTAACTAACAACATAACATAAAAATATGCCAACTGAATGAGTGTCTTGATTCAATAACCATTAAGTTATTTCAAATGACTTGCCTCTAATAAATATACATTTTTTTTAATATTACCAATGCTATTTTTATGACTTTTTTAATCAAATGTGAGATAAACACGATTCACATTTAATTTGTAAAGAGATAAACACGATTCACATTTAATTAAAATTTGGCTTACCTAGGTAATATGCTTATTTCTCTAATTCTATACTGGAAAGCCTTAAAACCGCTAAAATGGGATCTAACGATAGTTTTTCTCTAAATATTTGAGAAATTTTAAAATATTGTATAGGTACTTGTACCATATATACTTGCTTATATTAAAACTACAGCTTTTCCACTTTTTTCATTGCTTTCACGGATCTTCGCGGTGTTCTTCTACCGACCCTTATGTATGGAAGCGAAGCATGGAACTGTCAAAATAAGAATAAAGGTAGAATAAATGCAGTGAAAATGAGATCTCTTAGACGAATGTGTGGATACTCTGTGTATGATAGAGTGTCGAATGAAAATATAAGAAGTGAATGCGGTGCGAATGATGGTGTTATGAACAAAATAATGAAAGGATCATTAAGATGGTTTGGACATATGGAAAGAAAGAATGAAGGAAGAATGATAAAAAAATTATATGTTAACGATGTAAATGGAACCAGAAATAGAGGAAGACCAAGGAAAACGTGGCACGATCAAATAAATCAAATATTGAATGTCGGCCATGTGAGGAGTCAGAGAAATCGACGCGCGTGCATGAAAAGTGTGGCAGTCCATTCATTCTGCCTACCCCATCGGGGAGACGGCGTGATGGTTAGTTAGTTATTAAAACTATGCACAAAAATTCTAAAAAGTTTTAAGCGTTTAATCATTGAACATTATATTTCAAATCCAAAAAGCGACGGATCTAATAGTTGAATTGATTTTAAAAAATTGTTTTTCCTAATAGTCAATTAGTTAACGTGTTTAATCTGCCACGAACAAGGGTTACATTGAGGAAAAAACAAATCCTTTATGATATTGCGCCGCAATCACGGCCACTTTTCGACAAATCTCAAGTGAACAGTTTTGACTGATGAAAACAGTCTCCCCGCACTTCTCTCGCCGACAAACATCTTCAAATTAATTGGAGCGTTCTCCCCGGAGAGCAGAGGGCCGGGAAGGGAGGTACTGGTTAAGCGTTGACTTCTGTAGTACTGTAGTGGCCACTCGATCCCGCCTGCCGCTCAAAGTCGCCCATTAGAGGTCGGATTATTTAACTTTGGTCAATGCTTCTATAAATATTTACCTCCTTGGCTCCCTGGCAGCCTGTTAGTTTAGACTATTGAAATATCCCGTTCAATAGTCTCAAATTATTATAAACTATTGAAGTTCTAACAAGTCGCACGCTTAATAGTAAACTGCCCGATTATGGTTTAGGTCATAATTTTATTTTATAATAGTTAATTGTGAGACGTAATACGTTTGTGCGGCTTTGACGTTAAAATTATACAAGTTTTTTCGTTTATATTAAGATTTTTGACAGGTGTAAAAATAACATTTTCATTTGTTCCAATGACAATTTGAATAATTTCTTCAATATTATTTTAAAGTTCTTTCTGGTGTCCGATTGCTTTAAGTACCTAATTGCAGCAAATTTAAACAAAACGGTGGATGCGAGTAACATAAATCTAATAATCACAAAAGTCCGGATCGTCCATGTCAACAAGTGCCCCATATAAAATGAACATTATGTGTTAATATATTTTTATTTTGTTATTTTATATCATTGTATTTTATATGATTTGTTTTAGATTTATTTTGTGTTTTACGATCGAAGTGTGAGTGGGAGATGCCTATTGGTGGCGATGAGGTTCGCAACCCATCACACCGCGTCTCCCGCTGAGCGAAAAGAGAAGGATGGAGTGCCACATCGGTTAAAATGTCCATTCTTCCATTCTTTCTGCCTACCCTTTCGTAATGACAGTCCATTCTTTCTGCCTACCCTTTCGGGGAGACGGCGTGATGGTTAGTTAGTTAGTTAGTTAGTCATAATTGAGTTAAAATTAGACAGAGGCTTGTGTTAACGCTATCCATCTATTTTTCACAATGTTAACGCTATCCATTGCTATGTACGATAATCGTTCACAATGTTAACGTTATCCATTCGTACGTGTTTTTCGACTGTTTTTGTTAAAACACCGACTCATGTCAGATTAAGCAAAACTTGCTTTTTTGAGTTAAGGAAGTGTTCTATTAAGCGTGCAAAGTGTTCATCTAACACTATGGAGTTCTGAAATATCAGAGTTTTCAGTTAGCAATACCAAATAAACACACTTTCATATTATTAAAACACTTTATTGAAAGTTTGTATTACACATAAAAACATTTTGTGAACATTTTACCAACGACACAGAAGTGGAAAATGAAAATTCGCTTAAATATTCAGAGAACGATTATCAATTGACAGCCGTCGGAAATTATTCTTTACACCAGTGTTGACGGTATAAAAATAATCTACCCAATTTCATCAATTTGGTTGTGTCATATACCCCTCCGTTACAGACGCAGGGGTGAATTTATCAATGTAGCCTTTGCGTAATACAGTAATTTAAAAATGCTTTACATTAGGGGCTATATTTCTTTTTTGAAATGCTTGCATACAAAAATAATTACTGTTAGCCGCCCATGCTATGCTACAGATTGTTTTAAATATATAATATATCATATAAGTACCAGTAATTTTTTTTTAAATAATCAAAAATAAATTCTTAACTGTTATTATTATTATTAACTGTTAAATTTACAATACTGTTATCATATAATTTTTTTTTTTTACACTTTTTGAGAATTTTGCGACAGCTGTTTCGCCAATGTTGGATCATCAGGTGTTACAAACAACTATTATAATAGTGTTGTAAGTTTAACAGTCAATAATGTTGAAGTATTATAGTGTTTCGGGAAAAACGATAAACTATTTTTATTTATTATTATATTATTGAATCGCTCTTTACATCGTTACAGCGTGAGCTTAATCGATGTAAAGTATATAGCTATCATATTGATTCTCGTGACATGTGACAGTTAGCTTTTCTATCGCCATTTTAATGTCACGTGAATTCTACACCAGACCAAAGTCAATGTAACAAACACACTGCCATCGCCGGTATTCGATCCCGAGACCTTCGGTGTGGCAGTTATACCACTCACCACACAGACACGTAGGTTTTTGTGTTTTAAATAATGCAATAAATAAGTAACACAAAAGCTTTATATAAAATAACAGAAATTACATCAATTAAGAGTACGCCAATGAAAACATTTATTTCGTAGACATTATAAACACGTACATACAACATAATCGTTTAATTCAGAGCAATTCTGTATGACTTAAAATACATTTGTCTTAGAACTTAAAGACTAGTCACAGCCAAAAAGCTTTTCAATACTGACAAAATACCATTTAGTAGCTAGAACATGAACCCTTCTAACATTCATCATATGACACTTGATGTATTATTTTATACTTACAACTAGATCTAATTCTTATAATACTGGTCTTATAATACTGATCAGTTTTCGATAGATCTACATTACAAGTTAAAAAGAAAGCCTTGTCAATATTAGATTTACTTAGAGGAGACTACTTGATCTAATATTCTAAACGATAAGAACATAATTTTATTAAAAAAAGCATATAAAGGGTTACCTTCATTCGAAAATACAAAAATGTTTACCCTTGCTAAAACTACTTGAGTAGTTACACTTTATGTTAATCTAATTGATACGAAATATCCTTTAATTTCATTGGATGGATCCTGATGTCGGACTTTAGAATACGAAGATTCTAGCAAGCATACCTAGAGGTACATTTAACATCTATGTGCTGAATTTACAAGTGCAGGCTACTTATGAGTAGGAGGATTAAATTGGAATAATTCAAAATAAAACAGTGGAAGAAATGTTTTTTTCATACGAAATCTAAGATCAACATATAACTAATTAACCATCACGCCATTTCCCCGGAGGGGTAGGCAGAGAAGATAGACCGCCACAATGCTCTGTCCTGGCATACCTCTTGGGCTTCCTCTACATTCATACATCGTACCATGAACGCACGTCAATTATTCCGACTTCGAATATGGCCGCCTTTTAGTAATTGATTAATTTGATCATACCATATTTTCCTTGGTCGTCCTCGGCTTATTTTTCCACTCACGATGCTTGTGTTCAACTTTTTTAACATTCTACGCTCATCCATTCGTTCCATATGTCCAAACCATCTCAGGGATCCCTTTTTAATTTTATCCATGATGCAGTCACCTGCCTTATATTTCTTTCTTATTTAATCGTTCGGTATTCTATCATACAACGTTTTCTCGCACATTCTTCTTAGTGAACTCATTTCTACGGCGTTTATCCTGCTTTCATCCTTCTTTTGTCAGCTCCAAGCTTCACTTCCATACATGAGGATTGGCAATAGAACTCCATTGTGTACTGCCACCTTTGCTTCTGTGAATATATTTCTATTTGCAGTAATGACTTTGAGTGTGCCATTTATTATATTTCCATATTCACATATTGCTTTGTATTTATTAAAAACCATAATTATCAATTTTATTAAACAAATGTAATACATAATAAAATATTTTTATGAAAACATAATTGAGTTTTAAGTAAGTACGTATGAAAACAATAATATTTCTATATCTAGGGACGTTTACATTTCATTGACTTATAGTATATTGTATTTTTACGTATTTTTTACTTGTATTTTCTATTTTATGTCATAAAAAATATTATGCATAAAAGGAAAATAAATAAATGGTCATTCTTTTTGATATTAATTAAAATTCCAAAACTTTGTAAAAGCACATTCTCAGAGAAAAACCTTGAAACGCCTATCAAACCAAGGGATCTAAAGACACCGTAAAAACCAAATGCTTGCAAAATGCTCTCATTCCAGAATCATAAAAAGGGATTGAGGATTTCAGAAAGAGTGGAAATAAAATTCTAGTAGAGTGTGGCTTATCGCATCTCCTGATAAACTAAGCGGGTTGTACAATGAACAATTAAATACAGAAGAGGTACCGAAAAGTTTTGGAGTTTTCCACTAAATAGTTGGCAAGTCGCCGAAACGGAGAAACAGGCAGGTACCTTCCATTATATCTTATTCAGGACCACCGCCCAACTTTACTGCCTTTATCGCTTGTGACTGGGAGAGATTATTAATTAAGCCCCCTCGATCGTGGGCCGGATTATTACGGCCCGGCCTACAGCGCCAGCGGTAGGTACCGTAATTCAATTTAGAAGATATAAAACTTTTGATTAGCTGTCGAGTTTTTTTTAAAGTTGATGAAACAGGTAAGGATTACTAAACGTCCAGTGAAACTTCAACGAAAGTGTGATTATTCGAAGATTTTAAATTTCAAGCGCCATATCATCGTCTTTCGTGCGAAATTAAGACGTAATTAAAGATTACCTGACTAAGTTCAATTCAGCGAACACTTAAATTATATAATTACACACGAACGTTTTCAAATCGATGTATCATAGAACATAGAATATGTATCGTGGAAGATATCAGTAATATAGAAAAAAGATACAAATACAATTTTTCGAGGAAAAACAATTTTCGGGAAATTCTTTAAAACACAAAGGAACGAGGGAACATATTTTCCACTTGGATGGAGCGGAGACTTTTCAAAATAAATCACGTTAGAGGGTATTATTTGAAAATTATATTGAAAATGCTTTTGCAGGACTTATCCGTTCACAACCTCCATATTTGAAAAATACGAAAATTGCCTTTACCAAATAAAATAAAACACAAATTTTCTTATAACAGGTTTCATACATAAAACAAACTTCAAACTCTCGAATATTCGATATTCAGGCTTTGAAAGATTTGCTCTGATCTCTATGGTTAATGTTCATAACATTTGACCCATTTTTTCCAACAACAACAACAACATCGGTATCGTTTTTATTTTTGTAATGAAAGTAAAAGAAATACAATTTAACCACTTTATATTTGGTTAAAGCGTTAACACTGTGGAATAAAATTGTTATTTGGAATTGAATAAAAAAACCCGGTTTAATCCACTTTTATTTATTTTTATAATATTTTATAATATTTTACAAAATAAAATTTCCAAATTTAAATTTAAATACTGTAAAATTTTCAAATAATTGATTCGTGAATTGACCGATGCTATGAATAAAATGTTATTAGATTTATAGATATTATAAATTTAAGTTAATAATTTTTATCGGCTGGCATTAGTTATATGTAAAAAAGATCAATATTTCACGTTAACTATACAATGCTAATAATTCTCCATCTTACGTCTAAAGACGTTTGATGATTTATTTTCCATAGTTACGTAAATAAATTATTCAAGTTAATAAAGTTGAGCAGAAAAAATAACGTGTTCTTAATAAAACGTACCGAGTAAAGTTTCCAAACATGTCGGCAACAGCCATCAATCCATCATTCCATATGGTGGCTCGAAAATCATAAAAGCTTTCTTATGTTCTTCGTCCAGAGACGTGTAAAATGTACGGAGTATGTAAAGTAAAAGATCTGTTATGTTGGCAACACATGCATCTGAGTATACGGGGGTTGATGAATATTGAAGAGGTTCTATAAAGTTTGGCTCGGCCTTGTGAAGAAAACGGTAAGCTAAAGAATTTTTCTTTGAAAGCCGTAAATGGCGTTTGCGCAGAGATGAATAAAAATGTATTAGAAAATAATATAACTTAATAATACATTTAGCATTCAATAATGTTATTTCATCGTCATCATAACAGAAACCATTATCATCATAATCTAGAAATTTTCGCGACTCTTCCCGATCTAATTTGTAATACCAATCGCCCTTAAATCCTCCTCCACGCCATTTTTCCTCCTTAGTTTGGATCTTCCTTCACTTCGTCTTCCACTTAGGCGTGTGTGGAATATCTTTTTAAGAATAAATCATTTTCCAACATTTTGAATGTATACAAATACTTGTAGACGAATACTGGATTTTACCCATTGCGGGTTATCATTTATAAGGATTAATTGTATCTCAATAGAGACGAAGATGCAAATTGGAAACAGAATACGGTGGTCGAGGCGCTTACAGGACCCATGACCTGTCTCCGGTTGGGTCAAAGCATAAAAATTGGAGAGACATCTCCGGGCGTTATCTAGCAATGTATGTTAATGGCGGTAGCCTTTAACATTGCGTTAATAAAAAAGATTTTCTGCTTAATGCTTAATCCAATCTTAATAGATGGCGTCGGAGTGGATTGAGCTGGGAGATGTGAGGTGTGGTTCTGCATTGTAGCATATATACATCTTCAAAAAAAAAATTGTCAGACATGGTGGTCGTGGGAAGGGTGGCGGGGAGTGTCGTGTTGCATGGAGCGTGCGCTTGACCCAACCGGAGACAGGTCATGGGTCCTGTAAGCACCTCGACCACCGTATTCTGTTTCCAATTTGCATCTTCGTCTAGATTAAGATACAATTAATCCTTATAATTATTTTCCATTTGCTGGAGGTATCGTCTCAGGCGATATATTTTAATAAAATGTTTTGGGTTAATTGTAAAGATAATAACCTTTTACAGCAATTTATTTTTACAAGAGCATCTTCAAAAAATAATCTCTTCCTTCTAACCTCAAATTTTTCCATAACGCAATATATTCGCGTACGCCAAGAACGACTGATCGAGTGCAATGCATTTTTACGACTTTTCCTTGAATGTCTTCTACTTGAATCTTATGTCTTCGGGAATATGGCGCGCCGATCAGCCCATACGTGTGATATTCCAAATTCAAATCAGCTCATGAATATTTCATCGGTGATGGATTTCCCGCGTCGCGTCGCGTCAGAACAAATAGCGGCGGCAGATTGGGCGGGAACTGGCCTCTTCAGACACAAGACAAGATGGCTACTTTAACCATTAATCACTTTTACAACAAGCAGCTTGTTTCAACAACAATAACATATTCTGAAATTCATATCCAATATGTGCGCAAAAGTACCTAATATACAAGTCAAAAGTAGAAATGAAAGTCGTAAATAACATTTATAGTACAAATAAACAATAATATTAATCGAGATAAGGTAAAGTATTTCAGTTGAGAGAAATTTTGCCCGTTATAGTAACTTAAATCATAACATTAAAAAAATCCCGTATTAATGAAGTTGTTTTGAATCGAATAAATGGTTGACATGACACAAGACAGAGGTTATTGAAAAAAATATGGAAATATCTCTCTACTACTCGTATATGAGCTAATGTTCTGTGTGGATAAAGTAATTTCAAAATACTTTGACGAAATAAAGAATTTTCAATTACCTTTGAATACATTTATAAGATCGTTTTAAAGAAGCATGAATGAAGAAAACACGAATTTCTTGAACAAACCTCAAATAACCGAGAATATTATTTTATTAGACTGCGAACAGATGCCGGGGAGGCGGATAACAGGATTCAGTCTGAAGAAACACAATAACTCTTACCTATTCCGAAACAACATCTGTGCAATTAGTAACAAAATTGCTTCATTAACGTGACCTTATATTCCCAACTTTGTTTTCGACCCAGATCTCTGGAAACTTCGGGTGGATGAAAATTAAATTTATCCTCGCGGAAAATGCTAAATTTATTTTGTCAGTATGTCGCTTTATCGATTCCAAAATAAATATTTGATTTTTTAAAACTATTTTAAAACTCGTTATCATTCAATTTTAATTTAGTGACGATAGAATTAATACACTAAAGAAGAATTTAAGAGAAATTCATTTTTTGAAAATGTTATTACTACTGAACTTCTCCTTATTCCTATCCCAATCAGCCTCCCCGTCTCAATATTGAGTATTATTTTCCGAATGCCCCTATATTGCAACACACACTAATCTTTTGGAGCCAAGACATCTCTAATAAAACGTTTTCAAATTTCAATGAATTTCGAAAACAAAACAATTTTTTTCGGACAGATTTAAATAAGCAAATTTATTAATTGTTTCTTGAACAATGATGTAAAACTTCAATTAAAATAATGAATACGAATCGTCTGTTTTCTTTATTTCTTGTAAATGATATGTTTCACCTGTCTAAGATATTTGATATTGCCTTAAACAGGCGAAACATATAATTCACATGAAATATAATAAAGCATCTAGAAAACAGACGTTTTTATTAGTATAAAAAAAAATTATTCGAATAATTCGTATATATTATGTTCGTGCATACATTTGATATCGTGAAATTAAAAAATAAAGTTTTATACGGCTGATATGTTGCTAGTTTTGGAACAAAACTTGCGAAATATTTCATTTGCCAAAAATAATATAAGTTCAATTTTTATCTTCAGTTTTTTTTTTATGAACACATCTACGGATGAATGCGAGTGTTATACATATTGTAGCTGAATTACAGTGATAATATTTGACTGTATTTCGACATGTGATAAACATATGTCACTTAAATACAACATGACGATCTCTATCGAAAAAACAAAATGTATGACCTTTTCCAAAACACTCAAAACATGTAACCTGGTTAGAGAATATCAACCCATAGAAACAGGCCAGGATCTTCAAGTATCTAAGCAAAGACCTGGTGGGAGGAGCTGATCTGCGGAAAGAAATACAAGCCCAAGTTAACAAGGCAGCTGCAATCTCTGGCGCTCTTAAATCCACAATATGGAAAAACAAAGACATGGCCATTAAGAGTAAGATGAGAATCTATAAAGCATGCGTCGGACCAATAATAACATATGGCGTCGAAGCAAGGGCAGACGCAGTAAGGACCAAACAAGTATATAGGACTTCCGAAATGAAGACACTGAGAACGATAGCAGGCAAGTTACTGAGAGATCGCTTGAGGAACACCAGAATAAGAAAGATATGTGAGGTTGAGGATATTATAAGATGGAGCAGACAGCGAAAAAGGGACTGGTACGGTAATGTTCAAAGAATGGACACCACCAGACTCCCCTATATTGCATTGCATTATCAGCCTCATGGGACTCGTCCTCTTGGAAGAATTCCTAAAAGATGGAAGGACAGCTGGGAATCTACCTCACAGGAGGAGCAACACTCTGGAGAACAGACCACATAGGTCTATAGCAAAGAAACAGGTATAAGAAGAATACTTAAATTACGTGTAAAATACACTTCGAACAATAAAGTATCATCTCCAGTCCAATAAATGGGTATTAATACCCCTCCTGCAGACTACATATTTATTTATTTTGTTCGTCGATAACTGTCAATGCGACTTTAAAGGTTTGGTTAAAGACTCAAACGATACTGTTATTCCGTCAAAGAGGCAGTTCCGCAACGCCGATGTGTTTGCTCCGTCTATTAAATTAAGAAACGGGAAGCCTGCAGGTAAACAAGGCATCCCAAATCGACCATGAATATTCATGCGCCGCTAATAACTCAGGCGTCTAGGATCACTCTTCACTTTGATGCTATCCTTTTCGGCGCCGAATTCTGTAATCACGTTATCTTCTGGTCTGGCCTCGTGTGGAGAAATACCTAATGATCTGTTTGTGTGGGAAGGGAAACGGGTGGGTGTTTGCTTGAGCCGGTATCGATTTGTCTGTACGGCATGATCCTGACTAATTAGTTGAATCTTGAATCAATAAACTAAGGAAAATATTCACCAAATATTATATTCGGAAATGTTATAAATACTCACACAGTGGAACCTCGCTTAGCAAGCACAATTCTTTCTACCCTACTCGTAATGGAAATTACTAATAATGTGAAACTAAAAAATAAACACTGTAATCCTTCTTACTAAAAAGGTGGCTTAAGAAATATATTTTTGCCGTTGCTTTAAAATTTTGTAAAAATGCTATACAACATTCAAATTAAATAAATTTACGGATTTCGGATAAGCAGTGGGTAACCTTCAAAGCTGTTACCTCCACCTGCCAAGACTCATTTCTACACAGCTCTTTGTTGTGAAAATCAATTTAAATTTAAAAGTTCTTCGGTAGTCAACACCTATGAAGTTATGCTCTTTTATTTACTCATTCTAGCGGAATGAGTCCTAGAAACAAACTATCTTTAGTGAATAGCTAAAAGCTTTTTGAGTATTGGTTATGGTACCGTGATACAATTTTATAAAAAAGATATATATCAATGACTTTTTAAAGCAAGAAAACTTTTACGTAAATGTATTCTAAGTGGATAATACTTGTACTATATGTACAGTAGCAAAAGGGTTTTCAGTACGATTTGTGTGATGTTTATCTTTTAACTGTGGATTTTGATTAAGAAATCTTTCATTCGACTATGTTTCAATGACTAAAAAAGATTCGTGATTCAGATTCTAAGTAAAGTCATAACGTTTTTGATGTTTATTAAATAATATTAATGAAAACGTCTGCCTTCTAGGAGTTTTATTACAGTTTAGACGGAACGTCATGTTTTTCCCTTCTAAATCATTTCATCTTCATTGCCTTAGAAGCGCGCCATTTGATAATGTCTTAGATGGTGAAACATGTCATTCCATCTAAAATGTAATAAAATTCCTATAAGACAGACGTTTTCATTCATATTATTTATTTAATATGGAATTTTAATTGATTTTTCAAGAAACAAATAATATTTTCTGATATTTTTGATGGTAGCACGTAACTCTATTAGGAGGTCCATGTACTTGTAGTTACTAATATAGCATAATTTGTAATACGGCGCCAAAACAGAATAGAGAAAAGCAACCGCTCTAACCTCCGGCGCTCCACATTACGGCACGTGCTTTTGAAATATTAACACTAAATATTAGAGCTAACAGATGTTTCGCCAGTTATTTCCTTGTAACGTTGAATAAAGTAGAGGGAATCTTTATATTCGGTTTCCGCCCTTATTTGGGAAAGATTGGGTACGCTAATACACTCGCATTCCCGGAATAACAGATTTCGCTCAGAGTTCGCAAAAATCCTTTTTCTTTTAAAGAACCATTCCATTTAATATGCTCTGTAGTAAATTTGACGTTTATGAGAAAATAAGTTGGGATTTTTCATGTTTTAAATTTATTTTAATAAAAGAAGAGAGTTTCCAATTACTGAACTTAATTTTTTTTTTATAAAATGTAAAAAGCTTGGAAATATTACGCATTCAGTAATATTAGTCACAATATTTTTTTTCAAGAAATATAAGTATATTAAAGTGGAATCATTGCATAGGAAATAAATGAGAACGTTTGAAATTCCGATGTAATTTGTTTTTCGAGCTATTTGCATAAATATAATTTGAGTAGAAATATTTTGAGGGCGAGGATAACTAATTCAATAGAACGTACAATCTAAAATGCTCTAAGACAACTGATGAAATTACAATATGATCAAAACACCTTGCCAAGACATCCTATGATTAAGAGAGTCAAAATATTATTCACAGATAAATTATTCTCAAAGTTAGGCCAGGGACAGAAGCCAGTGGAGAATTGTTGTAGAGGAGGCCAAATTCCACACCAGGATGTAGCGCCGAGAAAAAACAGGGAAGGAGGTTTGTTTTAATATACTGTGATAAAAAAATAAGGTGAATGTTTCTTTTTAACTTGGCGAGAACAATGAAATCATATTTTTTTTTTACCAAACTAAAAAAATTATTTGGATGCTATACGTCGTTTGCGTGAAGCTATTCGCTTAAAGATGGCAGCATTATGGGTAATCAATTCTTTGTATTTGAATTGCACCATCTCACACTGCAATGGTTCTTCAAGAGCATTTCGCACCTTGATCGTTCCACAACCACCGTATTCACCTAATAAGCACCGTGCGACATGTGATTTTTCAACAAACTCAAAAGACCGCTCCGAGAACACCGTTTCGACTCGATGGAGGAGAAATTGAACCAAAGAAAGCAGATCCCGAAGAATACGTCTCTAACTGGCTTAACGATTGAAAAAAACGTTTTCATAAGTGCATTGTGATAGGTGGGGAGAAAATCGAAGGCGATAAAACTGATTTGCAAAAATAAAATAAAAAATTTATTAACAAATTTATCGTGTCTTTTTCTTTTTTTATATACTTTGTATATACAACACTATTAAAATTACATATCAGACATGTTTCGGACAACCTCTCCTTCTTCAGTGATACTTATTATAAAGATACATATTTTAGATACAATATTTTTTTTACAAATATGATCAATTTTCACAGATCTGTCAAAATTGTCAATACTGATCATATTTGTAAACAATTTTATAATATTTTAAATATGTATCTTAATAATATGTATCACCGAAGAAGGACAGGTTGTCCAAATCATGTCTGATATGTAATTTAAATAGTGTTTTATATACGAGTACAAAGTATATAAAAAAAGAAAAAGACAAATAAAACATCTACCACTCAAAGTATGGCGAACATAGAAGAAATTTACCGTAATGCATATGAATGCAAACGTCCGTTTTCTAGAAATTTTATTACATAGCAATTTATGGGAACGCCATGTTTCACCTTTCTAAGGTAGCATAACTTGTGATTCCCATAAAATATAATAAAACATCTAGATAATGGAGATTTTCATTCGTATTAATTATTTAATATGGAGTTTAACATAATTTTTCAAGAAACAATATTTATCGTATTTTTTATAACGGTATTATAATTAAATTAATTTAAAATTCATTCTTCATAATTTAGATAAATAATGCAAAAAATGTCTATGTTATGATATATTTTATAGAATATTTGAATTCAAAATATTTTGTTTGTACTTGTAATACATAACCAGTTGACTGCTCAATTTAATGAATGCAAACAAAGCGGTAACAAGGCCGCTCTCATTATAATCACTTTATTGGAGTCTGTACCGTTTTGGTGTGTAGGGTAACACAGGGTCTTATTGAATATGATATTACCATCTAAATCGACCAGAATAAGCGAACTCTCATAGCTCCGGGGAGACTACAAAATGGATAAACACACCCCCGCCCAAGCCGCCCGCCCGCGCCGCCTCGGCGGGCGCGCGGTTCAAATATGGTAACTTCTCTCCAACCTATTGGGCTAGATTGGATTTTTCCGCTTCCACAAAATTGGAATTATTTTTTATATAGACGTTTGACGAAATGTTATTCAGATTGAAGCTTGTTTTAGAAAATATATCGAAGGGGAAAACTTTTTATTATTAAATAATCATTTCATAAATATTTCGATAACAGCTTTTAAGATCTCTTTTGTTTCAGATTCTAAAAAAAGAAAATACAATTTAAAAAATGCGATATAAAAAAAAACAAGATGTTTTTCTCAAATAAGAAACAGCGGGCAACTCTTCAATGTCCATGATAACTGTGATGAAAATAATTAATACGAATGAAAACGTCATTTTTTAGAAGTTTTATTATATTTTATGGGAATGACATGTTTCGCCCTTCTAAGGCATTATAAAATTTGATAATGCCTTAGAGGGGAGAAACATGTCATTCTCACAAAATATAATAAAGCTTCTAGAAAACTGACGTTTACATTCGTATTAATTATTTAATATAGAATTTTACATCATTACTCAAGAAACAATGAAAAAAAAAATTAAAATACCTGAGTATTAATATTAATGTTTATTATTTTACCAATTAATTTATTATATGTATAAAGAAGTAATACAATAAATAAAATTTGGTACGAAAAACATTCGAGCATTATTAATAAATTATTTTAGTAATATATATACTTAGTTCAAAGTAAGTAGTACCTGGAATCACTGTAATTAATGAATTATTTAATAAACTGAAGGAATCGACGTGCATGCATGGCACGATGTACAAATGTTGATGAAGCATGTCAGAAAAAACAGTGTGGTGCTCCATTTTTTCTGTCTACCATTTCGGAGAGACGACGTGATAGTTAGTAAATTAACTAAAGAAATCTTAAAAAAAAACATTGATTTCATCCATATGATCCGTAAGATATTGCCAGTTTGAGGGTCGAATTGTACAATATTTAATTATCATTAAATACGATTATTTTCTTAGTAACGAAGGGGTTGACGATGTTGACTCAATCAGATACGGAACAGGAAGCTACAGATGGGCGCAAACGGAGTCTGCGGTCCTGAGATGCGCCTAGATTGAAATGGTACGCCTTCCTCTAACCGTTAGTAATTTGATGGATTCCACAAGGATTCCATAGTCGGAAGTATCAAATTCAATTTAGTTTACTTTGACAAATCGCACAAATTTCAAATCTAGATAAATCGTAAATAAAACAAATGTATTTGTGAACTTTACCGTCACAATGTTGTGTATGCTAATTATTTAATTATCAACGTTTATACGAATGCTATAATGTATTTTATATTGATTTAAATTTTCCTAAAAAATAGCATTTGGGACGTTGATATTCTAAAAAATAAAAAAATAAGTAATAATTGATTTGTATTTATTGTTTCTTGAACGATGATGTTATATATTAAATAGTTAGCGAATGAAAATGCATGTTTTCTAGAAGTTTTATTAATATAATGAGAATGATATCTTTAGCCTTTTAAAAGCACAATAATATGTAATATGATAATGTCTTAACAAGGTGAAATATGCCATTCCCATAAAATATAATAAAACTTCTAGAAAACAGACGTTCTCATTCGTATTAGTTATTACGAATTAAAATTAAAAAAATAAGTGATAATTGATTTGTATTTATTGTATTTTGATCGATGATGTTTAACTCCATATTAAATAGGTAATGCGAATGAAAACGCAATTTTTAATTATATATTATGGGAATGATATGTTTCGCCGTTTAAAGAGATTATAATATGACATATAATAATGCCTTAATAAGGCGAAATATGCCGTTCCCATAAAATATAATATAACTTCTAAAAAACAGACGTAGTAATTGATTTCTTCATATAAGAGTAGACACGTACACAAATGTGAATCTATCACCAATGAAACGAAAACATCTATTATTTGTTATTCCACATTTGTAATGAATAACATAATAAATTCATGATTCAAACACATAATTCTATTAATTGTACCACTACCGGGATAAATGTTATGTATCTTGAACAATAGTGTTAAACTCCTTATTAAATAACTGATACGAATGAAAACGTCTGTTTTCTAGAAGTTTTATTATACTCGTATTTTAAGTTAATGAAATGTTTCGCCCGTCTAAAGCATTAACAAATGTCCTATGTGCTATAAATCTGTTAACCATTAGTTTTTATTTTAAATAAATGACAAACAAAAGCTACGATTGCTTCGTGCCGCAGTGATGCAGTGGGCTGTGAGATGAAAATCAAATGAATGGATTTAATATCGCACAAACGATCACTACCGGAATTGAATTCAAAACCGTATTTCTGTTTTGTGATTAAAATTGAGTTTTTATTCAACTTAATTGGCATCGATTACTCTTTTTGCGAACGTCATGTGAAAAAAAACTCTTAGTTATGGGAAGATTACACATAATTGGAGTATAACGCATGGATGGAGAAAGAATGGTTAAGAAAGTATACATTAATGATGTAAATGGGGTACGAAGTCGAGGCAGACCGAGGAAAACATGGCATGACCAAATTAATCAAATTTTAAAGGTTGGTCATGTTAAAAGCCGGAGGAATCGACGTGCGTGTATGACTCGTTGTATGAATGTGGAGGAACCTAGAGAGGTTTGCCAGGATAGATTAGTGTGGCGGTCCATTCTCTTTGCCTACCTCTGTGGGAAAACGGCGTGATGGTTTGTTGTTGTTGTACACATAATTATATTTATGCTTTATACTTTTTAAGCTCTAAGGAAAAAAATGCAGCTCTCACTGTAGGGATAAAAATATCTAGAATGTGTGTGTTTTTATTTTGGTTCTGAAATAAGTTTTTGGAAGAATTTCTTTATTTATTTTGAACTTATTTATTGTTTCATGAACAATCTTATCAAACTCCACATTAAATTATTCATATGAATAAAAACGACATTAAAAAAATATATATATTTTATGTTAACTTTTATGTTAACATTGAAGTTAATTCAATACTTTCGATCTTTCGATAATGCTTTGAAAAACATGTCAATCCAATTGAATTAAATAAACCTTCCAGAAAAAGTCCTTTTTTAAATTAATTACAAAGAGTAGAATTCTTATCGAATCAAAAGAGAAATACTAAAAACATTAAATAGATTGAATTTGTGGTCAAATTTGCGAATTGATTTCTTCCATCCGGCGCCTACGCACTAATTTCATTAAGGATTGAAACCTTTATTCTTATATACGAGTTCCCATCTATTGTCTATTTAGAAAAACAATTTGTTTTGTACATAACGTAAACACATAACTTCCGTAAACAAGTTCATAATAACGAAAAGCGTATCAAATAGTAGTACAAATTATACCAATAATTTATTGATATATAATTATGGTTATGTGGACATACACGACGCTAAATATTCTTCTTCTTCTTCTTCTTCCTCAGCCTGTTACCGTCCACTTCTGGACAAAGGCCTCCTCCATTCGCTGCGATGTCACTCTGTCCTGTGCAGACTGCATCCAGGTTATTCCTACGTGTCTGTTCAGATCACTCTTCCACCATAGTTGCGGTCGCCCTGCACTTCTCTTTGCCGTCCATGGTCTCCAAGTCTTCTTGTCCACTTTTCATCTGAGCTTCTGGCTACGTTATCTGCCCATTGCCATTTTAGAGTCGCCATCCGGTGGATGATGTCAGTGACCTTTGTTTTTTCTCTCACCATATCGTTTCTGACTCTATCTCTTAGGCTTATTCCTAACATGGCTCATTCCATGGCTCTTTGGGTCACTCGTAGTTTCTCGGCACTTTGTTTGGACAATGTAACAGTTTCAAGACCATAAGTACCAACTGGCAGAACGCAGGCTTCATAGACTTAATATTATATTTTAAATTTTAATATTCTCGCTAGATATTATAATTTAAAAAAAGGTGTTTCAACATATTGCTATCAACAAAAGTATAAAACTTCATATTAAATCATTAATACAAATGAAAACGTCTGTTTTCTTGAAGTTTTATTGTAGAAATTAATAAACCAACTGTAACCCGTGAAATTTTCACTGAAGTGAAGATTTTCTGCTCCATATAAATTTGATCCACTGTTTAATCGTAATCAGTAATATATTTTTACTTTAAATGTGAATCTTCTTTTTCACACACGTTAAACATTTTTCAATAAATAATACTAAATTTTTCTCCTTTTGTTTTTTACACTATTTTCATACAATAATCAGAACAAAATTCAAAATAATCCAGAAACGTTCAAGTGGCATGGGCATCTTGTGAATTTCGAATTACTTTCGGAGAGTATCGAAGTATTCCTCTTTAGCTTTCTTGTATTCAAAATATTCTCATCTTGATGACATCTGGGTTTTCGCCTTTTTATGTTTTGATGCCTTAGAATGATTTAGAAATGCGAAACATGTCATTCTCTTCTTCTTTTTCTTCCTCTAAGTTTAGGTCGTATGACCTGCTTGTGACGGTGGGCTGTCCTGGGATGATGATGTCCAGCCATCTCTCCATCTCTTCGGCGACCTTCCTGGTAATCTCTTGCAGCTTGGGTTTTCATCCTTAACAATTTTTGCAATTCATGTATTATCCATGCGTTCCACATGGTCTCTCCAAAAGCGCCTTCTGCTTCTTACCCATCTCGCTCTATCTTCAACACCATAGACAGACCTTATCGTTTCATTTCTGATCTGATCTCTTAGGGTTTTGCCTGCGATGGAGCGTAGGGTTCGCATTTCTGCTACTCTAAGAAGGTTCTGAGTTCTATCGGTATCGGCTTTGACCTCTATTCCATACGTCATAATGGGGCGAACGCATGCCTTGTATATCTTGACTTTACTTTCGGTTAGATATCATTCTCATAAAATATAATTAAACTTTTAGAAAACATATGCTTTTTTTTTGTATTCATTTTTTACTATTTCACACTTGTCTTAGAGGTCATGTCGACTTCATAACAACCCTTTCGTTCTTGGAAGGATCTTATATGAATTCTTAAACTAAAGTTTTTCCGTAATAAAAATAAGAAAAAACATCTAGCGTTTACGGGGATATCTTATTCTTCTGGGAGTTCTGGGAATCCACTTGACGTAAAATAAATCACTTTTGCGAACAAAAGTTCCTCGTGCCACGGCCCGGGTCGGGCTAGGCTAGGGCACGGAGAAGCAGTAAAAAGCGACATGGCCGTACACCGGCACCAGAGCGTCATCAATATAACATTACGCAGATGTCATCAGTCACAACCTTCGGAGAGGATATTACATCCATCAGGGAGCCCTATAAAGGCGCCCTATATCTTTGACAGTAATTGTCTCCAAGGAAAATTAAGCATTTATCGGGGGCTCTTAAACCCTTCGGGCAACAATTTATAGGCTCTATTTTTCTAAACGGAATCGGTTTTATTGCGTATCCATTCATTATAAAATTGCAAGTCGGCAAATTTTGATTAAACTGTTGATTTTTGTATCAACCAATGTACTGTTATTAATTCTGGAATATACAAAAGTAGTTTTAAAATGATCTTTGACTTATTCCATTAAGTCTTTGCCATCTGATTCTACAATATTTTATCACCAGATTTAAATATTTATTTTATCATTACACGTTAAAAAAATAAGGTATTAAATCCCTATATAGAATACTTGTACTATAATATCTGACAGATCAAATAGCTCATATGAATGAAACATCTGTTTTCTAGATGTTTTATTATAATTTATGAAAAACACATGTTTCAGCATTTGATGTTGCCTTATACAGGAAAAAACATGTCATTTCCAAAAATAATATTAAAACTTCTTAAAAAACAGACGTTTTCACTAGTATTATGAAGTTTTACATCAAAATTCAAGAAATAACAAATCAATGAGCATTGAAATGTGTAATCATTTGCAAGTTTTTGTTCAGTTACGTAAAATCATACACAACTCTTTATAATGTCTGAGAAATAAGAAGAATAAAAATAATACTACATTTCTTAGAAATATGAAAAATAAAATAATGCGAATAAAAAGTTTTTACTGTATTAAAAAAATGTAAATATTAATTTAAATATTTATTGTTTCTTGAACAATGATGTAAAACTCCATATTTAATAATTAATACGAATGAAAACGTCAGTTTTCTAGAAGTTTTTAAAATATTTTATAGGAATGACATGTTTCGCCCTTCTAAGGCATTATCAAATATTTGATAATGTCTTAGAAAGGCGAAACATGTCTTTCCCATAAAATATAATAAAACTTCTAGAAAACTGACGTTTTCATTCGTATTGATTAATAAATCAAATAAATTAATTTTAACTTTTCCATTAGTAATGTTTTCACATGACATTCCCACAAATTATTTTAAAACTTCTAGAAAACAGACATTTTCCTTGTATTAATTATTGAATATGGATTTTGCATCATTATTCAAGAAACAATAAATCAAATAGAATTGAAAGGTATAATTATTTACATGCTTTTGTTCAGTTACGGGTTAATATTAAACAATATTTTTTTTAATGACAAATGTTTTTTGTGTATTAAAAAAAGAATTGATTAATAGATTTAAATATACGTTTTTGAGAATTGATTGCAGCAATTAATTTTACGGTTTCCATTATTAATATTTTCAAAACTATTTCACGATATTTTTATACAGTTATTAGAGGAATACATCCTATTATGTACACTAAATTAATCTCTAAAGCTATTATATAAACATACAAATATCATGTAAAGTGGACAGAATGTACATACAATTACTGACTAAAAACAAGAAAAAATACACGATATCAAATTACAATCAATTGACGTTGCCTTCTACAGATCCACAAAAAACCAACCTAATTCTTACCAATTATCAGCGAAGTTATTTCTAAGTATTCACAAATAAAATAATTTAAATATTAATAAAAATTACATAATCCTCATTACCGTATTTTCATCACTTTTTACCACTGAGTCACAAAATATCACCAAGTAAACCTATAATCCAGATATTGCAGTTAGGGTCGGATTTTAGTTTTTTAGGTCATATAATTGAAAAATCAAGCACCGGGGTCGCTGCAGTGACCACCACCCGGGACCGTGTGCTGCGGCTGGAGATGAATGATGATGTTCAAATGAGCCTAAATCCAAATTAAACCAGGAGCAACCGAGATCATATCGTTTAAAAGTTTATTTTATCTTATCATTTATATATTAACTCCAATTTAACTAATAAAATAATAACATTTTTACCCTTATCGCGTTTAAATAACTAGCGTTTTATTTTTCAAGCTTATGTTTTTGAGATGACTATTCTTCTTCTTCGTATCAATGGCAAGAAAGTTTTAAGTCTCGCTGGGGTTGCGTGAAAAAGGGGCAATTTTTTCCCTTATGTTGCCATCGTGGTGGAAGGTTTGGCCGACTTTGAATTATTAATTATGACACAAATTTATTGTTTATATTTCATTGATTTATATAATGGTCTTTACCATTACGCAATAATATAAAACATACATATATTATGGTATTACCATACAATTAATCAATAAAATATAAATTATGAAATTGTGTTTGATTTAGCAATTATATAAAACTTCGGTCTAAAAAAAAAAGGCACTCTGTATATTATTTATGAAATATACCATATATGCACTATAAATATGAGCATGATTCAAGAAGTCGTTAAAAAAAGAAACAGTTAAGAAAAAAAACGCATCAGATATTAAAAAAAAAATCTTATAGAAAATAAATTGTCAATATTTGAGTGGAACTAATTTTCAAACAGATCAAAGTTACATTAGAACCTGGTAAAATTGGATTTAGAACATGTGAAAGTTAGTCCAAACGAAGCCAAGTCCAATTGAGACCAATTTCAAACGAGACCATGTTCAAATGAGATTAATTTCAAATGGTACCTAGTCCAAATGAGACCACATCCTCAACATTCTATGAAGCTCACACAGCTGCCACACTCCCCGGGCAGCTTGCCCTATGTCTTGTCTCGGCCGGTCTCGAAGTCTTTCCTCCGGATGACGGCGAAGTGCGTCATCTGGAAGGTGTTGGTCTTCTTGCAACCCCGTTCTAGGGTCCCTGTCATGGAGTAGCCCATGTTGAAATCGGCGGGAGTCACATTTGAAGTGAGGTACAGCTGAAACAATAAAAACATATAAGATGAGAGCAACGTAATGATGAGACGACCTTCATGGTAGAATAACAAAAGCTATGACTGCCCCACAAGGTTTGATTTCCGGCTATGGCACTGTAATTGCCACACTGTATTTATTCTGCTGTAGAATTCACGTCACAATAACATGATGATAGATTAGGTACCTATCACATGTTATATATAATACAATAATTGGGTTCAAATAACTTGCTGTACACAAATTAATGTGATAAGCAACGAAACTAGAGAGGTGAGTCAGGATAAAGTAGTGTGAAAATCTATTGTCTTTTCCTTCTCCTCCAGGAAAACGACGTGATGGTTTGTTATCGTAGTTGACATATTTCGCATATGACACGGCCCTAGCAAGACAAAACATGATACGTCTATAAAATATAATTAAACTTATTAATTTTTATTGTAATAGTGTCACTTTTTTATCTTAGCCTAAGCTTATCAAAATATAAACGTTCTGTTGTTGATCTTTAATACTTTATTCATGAGGCATTAACATTGTAAGATTTTAAGGGATAAAAAATAAAACAACTTTAATGACTGTAGCACACTGCAGCGAAAGCGAAGCGGATGCGAAATGCTAGCGAATAGCGTAACTCTGCATGTAATGTTTTTAAAGGTCATTGAATTCAGTTCGCCTGACATCTGCAACAAGTTTGTACGTGTCCACAGATTTTCTCAAAATCATTAGGTACAGTGTTTCGATATTCGCTTTCGCATCCGCTTCGCTTACTCTGCAGTGTGCTACAGACGTAATTTTTTTTACTTCACCTGGCGACAATACTTGCTTATCAAAACGTTCGTAGTTCTCTATAAAGTTCTCTATTAGAATTATTTAGTTCCTTTATAATACCAAAATAAGCTAACCCCTATTATTTTTTATTGCTTCTTCAAAACGTATATATTATTGTATCATATGAGAGAGGGATATTACTGCTAAGCTCAGAAGGAAATATCATGTCCAGGATAATCTCAAACCGACTAAACCCATATGCTGAGATATTTCTCCCAGAAATACAATGTGGCTTTAGGCCTGCAAGAGGCACGAATGACATGATCTTCTGCCTGAGACTTATCCAAGAGAAAGATGTGGAACAAAACCGACCTCTATATTTGGTATATTTTATATAGTAGAGGAATTTGACACTGTGGATTGTAAAACTCTATGAAGGATACTTCTGAAATTTGGATGTCCAAAAAAGTTATTTGATATAGTAAAGGTATTCGACACTGTAGACCGTGAAACTCTGTGGAGGTTACTTCTGAAATTTTGAGTCAATAGTCAAATTATGAGGGCAATATGACTAATACTGAGGCTGCCATCATTCAGAGCCAACTGCGCTGGGCTTGTCACATCATCAGAATGCTTGAGACAAGGCTCCCAAGGAAAATTATGTACTCTCAGCTGACCCAAAGGAAGCGTTCACACGTTGGTCAGGGGAAACGCTTCAAGGACTCCCTAGAAGCGAACTTAGAAGAACTCCATTGTGATTGCTAGGAGAAGACTGCAGAAGACAGACCTAGGTGGAGAATAACATTGCATAAAGGCACGCAGGACTTTGAAGAACAGCGCAGAGACGACGCCGGCAGACGGTGGCAGCTTATCTACCAAGGCCTGCCCTAGGTGCCCCAGAGTATGTAGATCCAGGATTGGGCTCTTCAGTCACATGCGGACTCAGAACCTGGAAAGACAGTCTTCCTTGGAGACGAGGGACAGCCGATGATTATTGTATGAAACTATGTTCAGTAACCGTCTAAAATATTGGTTATTAAACACTTGTTTAAGAAAAAATTTGGATGAGGTTTGAAATATCTTTTTTTTCCCTTTTAAAATGAACGACCTCATCCAATTATATCAAATATGCATTCAAGTAAAAGTTTTCATTTGGTAAAAAAAATATTCAAAGATTTTTAATTATAAAAAATTCACTCATCTAAAATTCAAATTTTGTTTTCTTTTAGGAAATATTCGGTTAGGCTATTATTTTATATCAAAGACTAAAACATTTTTGATTATTGAAGGAAAAATCTTGTCAGAGAGTATTATTAACAGCTCAATGATTTCTACATTTATTATCTCGTAAATTTATGAAAATTTATACAGTTTCTTAACAAGCTGCCCCGTGAAAATAATTTTTATTTTGATGCGGTATTAATTATTCAATATCACAATTTTCTCTTGTTTCAAAATCATTTATAATAAGCCTTCAGGCACCCTTTGGGATTCTCGAGCACTCGACAACGTTTATCACGATTTTTGTTTTTCTTAACTTGGAAGTTTTATAGTGAAAATTGTTTAAAAATTGAACAAAACGTTATTTATTTAAGAATCAAATATATGCAATAAACAATATGATTTTGATAATTGTCAAAATTCAATGAAGTCACTTCATTGATTTTTATATGAGAAAAAATGAAAACGTTTCGAAAATTTTAATGTAGAAATAAAATACATACACCTCCTATAAAAATGTTCCTTTAATGTTTCATAAATAATGACGAAAAACGTTTATAATGACGTTTATTTAATTTTATGGGAATGACGTGTTTCCCCTTACTAAACCATTGTCAAATGCCATGATAAACAAGGCAAAACATATCATTCCCATAAGTTAAAACAAAGCTTCTATGAAACGAAATTACGTAATATGTTTTTATAAAATAACCAACAACATGTATAGGGAATGTTTATAAAGTAACAATAAAATTATTCTGAAAAAGAAAATCCGGAAATTTTCAATCCCTGGCTCGTTAAAATGTTAGCTTGTTATTATGATTTATGTCAAAACCACTGTGGGTTTATCTAAAAAAAAAGTATAATGTTGTTGAACATACTTTTTTACTTTATAAAAGAACACTTTATTGAAAATACAAATTAAATTAAACATTAACAAAAACATGTTTCAGGACACAGAAACCCTTCATCAGTATTTTATGTTTTAATAAAGTGTGGTCAAAGGAAAAATGGTTGTTCAATTATGAATCCGCAACACAAAGTAATGGTAAATATTGAAAAAGGGTAATGTTTTTTTTTTTTGAAAATAAATAAATAATGTCCATTCAGCCTATTCTTCTTTAAGCGATATGTCAGCCCCCCTTAACTTCGGTTATCACCCTGGCGTAGGTTTCTCTGTCCTGTGTTGGCGGAACAACTCCCCTATTCTCTGAATTCCGGTCAACTCTGTTAGATTTCTCAGCCAGGACATGTAGGATCTTCTCACATGGTGACTACCTTCAATATTTCCCTTCATGATTAGGTGCAGCAAAATGTATTTTTCGTTGCGGAGAATGTGTCCGAAATATGCAATTTTTCTAATCTTTGTATTGGACCATTTTTTTGTGCTTCGCAATACCTCAGTGTTGTTAACAACAGCAGTCCATGGGATGTGCAACATTCTGCGATGGAACGACAATTTCAAATGCTTTGATACGGTTCATTGTGTTCACTTTATATATAATAGCAATATGGACCGTTTATAGGGCCACCATTTTTTGACTCAATTTTAGACAGATGTCATTGCAGAAGAATGGTCTTATGTTATTGCGGTGGGCTGGTCATATTTATCGGAGGACCGACGGCCGATGGGGGAGACAGGTTCTGGAGTGGAGACCGCGAACAAGATTCCATAGAGTTGGACATCCCCCTGCCCACTGAACCGACGATTTTCTAAGGATTGCTGGACCTGGATGAATGAGAATGACGATGGATATACGGCAGTGGGGTGTTTTGAGAGAGACCTTTTAGCAGTAGACGACAGAAAGCTGATAAGTAAGTAAGTAGTACGTTCTATTAAGTCAACATATTTAACGATGTTGATTACGCACTGACTATAAAGTGAAATAAATCAAAATTGATTTATAATATTCATTGATAAATAAATTACCCGGAAAACATTTATGGCGCCGATTCTCCACATTATGTAACACATAATATGGGATAATAATTCATGTCTTGGCTTATATTCCAGATAAAAATAAATATGGAATACCCGGGCGGGGGCCTTATTCTTAAAGAAAATCCTCGTTCCCTTTGGTAATATATAAGAAAACTTAACGAGCGAATACGTGGCGACTTCCGTAGAACCCGCTGAGGGTCGGCGGGAATACTTTTTCTTTAATAATCACACTTATGAATATTTTAATAATAAAGTAAAATATTATTATGGAAGCCATTACCAAAATCCTACTCAAGAATTTGGTATATCAAATTAAAGTAATGCAATTTTTCAATCCCAGGGATTGGTTTGCAGCAAAGTCTATAAATATACGAGTATTTGCTGGCTCTTATGATGCCACTTGGTCTTTTTACGTTGTAGTTTCCCGTTGTTTTCCACATGTTCGTATACAATAATTTATTTGAACCCAATTACTATATACAACTTTTTTGATATTAATTTTCATGACATGTAGCTAGTCTATAGCTATTTTTATTGTTATATAAATTCTAGCAGACTGAAAACAACGTGAGCACTTTCTTTACACTGTCATCGCCGGAAAGCGAACCCGGGACCTTAGGTGTGGCCGTTATAGCTGTTACGACTCTGTCATGAAGGCCGTCTAATATATTTTTGTTCAATTCTAATATAGGATGGTTTTGATTTGTTGTTTCCATGCTTTTTAAATGTTCATTTTAACTTTAATAATAAAACGCAATTACGTAAATATTCCAAATTCAATTTGAGCACCCGTGTAAAGTTTAATACAGCGAAAGGACATTGAAATTATGAAATAAACGATTCCAATGTCCCCGAGCTAAATTCAGCCAATTCATCCGTGTAACCCAATCAGTTCAATTGTGTACCAATTATTATTTATTTCGATTCAAACATGGTGAATACCAACACACCACCTCCGGAGTGTGCCTGCACACAGCCTGTGTAGGTTCTATCCGTTCATTTGAAAATCTGCACTAATAATCGAATAACCCTCCGTTCCAATTTCCCCTTCGAGGCATTTTTCACGTTGTTTACGCTCAGACTGTGCCAAATGAAGCGTGCTGACTGCCTGAGAAAGTAATGAGATTATATTGGCCCTAGGTGGCATTTCCAATTCACCAGATTGAATTAAGCTTATAATTTTGTTTGACTGTCCTAGATTTTTCGCTTAGTTTTACATACCTTGTATTGCATGTAGCATAAAACATCACGCAGCTATAATCTTTTAAAAAACGGGTGATACATTTGGTGTCTTTCTTGTGAAAACCTCACCTAGGTACTTCAAAATATTTATTAATTTTTGTTATTGGAAATTTTATTGTAAATAATGAAAATGTTTATTATTTTTGATTTATTTATTGTATATTTAGTTAAAATCCACAAATTTTTGTGATTTCGACCGGTTTCGGCAGCTCGCTGTCATCTTGTGGTCTATCACCAGTATCTTTTATGGCAGCGAGCTGCCGAAACCGGTCGAAGATCCAAACATTTGTAGATTTTAACTTAATATGCAATAAATAAAAATTTTCAAGGTAAGGTATTTCAAACTAAACTAAAAAATAACATATATTTTAAACTGTTAAATTAAATAACTTCGTTTTTTGTATCACAAATGTATTTTATTTAACGCTACAGCTGTTTCATCAACTTGTTGATGAAAAATTTTCTAATTTTTTTTGAAATTTTCTCTTATAAACAGTAACTAACCGTTTTTTTCATTAAAATATTAAGGTACCTAACTCAATTTCAGCAAGAACATCAAAATTATTCAAATTTACATAGGAACAAATACACATAAAGATTCGAAAAATCCTGAAAATTTGACATTTGAAATATTATTGTTACACCTGATGATGTCAACATAGGTTGATGAAACAGCTGTCGCGTAAAATGAGATACAATTGTGATACAAAAAAACAAAGTTATTTAATTTAACAGTTTAAAATGTTAATGTATCATATTGTTTCGGCCAAAACAATGGACTATTTAACGTATATTTTATTTACATCTCTATTTATCTGCTTGCATTATTTATTTTAAATCAATATTTTTTTTATGGTTTGAAAAAACGTGTTTACATTTTTTTTATTTGTGAATTGTGTATATGTTAGAGAAAGATATGTAAGTGTGACAGTTTTAAATAATGTTAATACTTTATAACTAAAAAAATACAACATAAGATTTAAGAATTGAGGTTATATAATATAAACAGCTACGTAAGAGTCATATAACATTATAAATACGTTGAACATATGCTCCTTTAAGACATAATTGCTAACACGGATACGTGATTAGCTACTCTCAGACACGTACCTATACATAATAAAGAAGAGACTGCTGGGAAAATAACTTATTTACCCAAAAACACGAAGGTCTGTTTATCACGAAGAATATTTACATCCATTACAAGATAGTACTCACAACATAAAGTTACATAGTTTGTCTTATTTTTAATGTTTGCTTCTCCATGTTTGTATTTCTATGAAGCATTATCACCATCATCATCATATTTAGCGTAACGACCCTTAGAGTCGTACAACCATTGCAGTCTCGGGCTGCGGACGCTTCTTCAGTTCACCATACTGGGTTTTTAAACAAAACTCTTTTGGGGGGCATCAGATCTGCCATGGCAGATGCGTACGCATGCGGTGCGAATGACCTAGCCAGTAATCTTAATAAACTTGACTACGCTGAAGTCCTGGTATATATGGTAGTGCTCTGCTTTTAACATTTTTCTCTGTGTCTGACCATCCGCATATAGGACTGAGGATTCTGCGGAGGATTTTATTTTTATTTTTTATTTCATAAAGTAATAATACAATTTACAATTTCATAAAGTTGTATTTGAGAACAACGAAAACCTGAAATTTTGGTATATAAAACATATTTAAAGCATTTTCGACGAAAGATCGCGAAAGAACCAGTATTCTGACCTCATTTGGCAATTTATTAAACGACTTATGTCTTCTATAGAAAACACACTTTTCTGTACTTTTAAGTCTGGGTCTCCGGAGCTGGAATCTATCACGAATTCTCGTCAAATAGCTATGTATTTCATAACTCGTATATGCTGTATTTCTTGTCAAAGTTTATTTCATTTAGAAGCAGTACAGTTTCGTTTTATTACATTTATTAAGTGTCTAGCTCTCTTAGATTGAAATATTAATAATCAGATGAAAAATAAGTAGTGTTTCTTCTTCTTTTTCAAGTGCCCTGTCAGGTTCCCCCAACGTTGGCGATCACCTCGGCGAACCTGTCCCTGTCCTGCGCCGCTCGGACCAGCTCCTCCACACTTCGGATGCCGGTCCACTCCCTCACGTTTCGCAGCCAGGACATTTGTGTTCTATCGGGCCCTCAGCGTCCCTCAACTTTTCCCTCCAATATCAGTTGGAGAAGGTGGTACTTATCCCCATGCAGTATATGACCCAGATATGAAATCTTCCGAACTTTGATAGTTGATAACAGTTCCCTGTCAACTCTAACTCGCCTCAGGACTTCGGTATTGGTAACCATGTCTGTCTAGGGAATTCTGAGCATTCGGCGATGGAGCCACATTTCAAATGCTTCCAGTCTGTTCATTGAGTTGACTTTTAAGATCCACGTTTCACATCCATACAATAAAACAGACCACACATAGCATTTGATCATTCTCTGGTGGAATTTCAAGTTTATGTTATCATTGCAGAATAGTGATTTCTACATGAGGAAGTATGGTAGCTATCCGTGGCTCTATCCCACGGCGTTTCTTCTGGGAATGCTCGGAACCAATTCTTTACAGCTTCGAAGAGATGGACATCTAATAACCCATTTCTTCAGATTAATTAGGGGACACTTCGAGAACTCGGCCGTTCTGGAGGATGTTGGTCTTTTTGTCCCCGATAGATATCTCCAACAGCGAGAGCACAGATTGCTTTACCTACCGGCCGCCAGAACCAATCTGCCTCTGGTGACACCGGTGGGAAGAGCAATTAGTCTGCTGAACGCGGTCTCCTCGGAGATCGACGTCTTTCATGTTAGTGAAAGTACGTTCAGGGGGCAAAAACTATTGACTTTAGAAAGTATCTTGTCTTCCTAATGTCGAACCATCTCTAATGCGTTCCTGGTACATTGTTGTAATATATTTATGATATTTTACCTGTACTTAATAGATGCCTTAAACATTTTCCTGTTTGTAATGTCTATTTAGTTAATAAACTGATTTGATTTGATTGATTTGATTTGATTTCATTTTATTAAACGTAAAGTAGTATTGAATGAAATGAGAATGAAAATATAAGAAGTGAATGCATTGCGAATGATGGTGTTTTGAACAAAATAATGAAAGTATCATTAAGATGGTTTGGACATATGGAAAGAATGAATAAAAAAAGAATGGTTAAAAAATTATATGTTAACGATGATAATGGAACCAGAAATAGAGGAAGACCCAGGAAAACGTGTCACGATAAAATAAATCAATTATTGAATGTCGGCCATGTGAGGAGTCAGAGAAATCGACGCGCGTGCATGACACGATGTATGAATGTTGAGGAAGCAAGAGAAATATGTCAGGAAAGAAAAGTGTGACAGTCCATTCATTCTGCCTACCCCTTCGGGGAGACGGCGTGATGGTTAGTTAGTTAGTTAGTTAGTTAGTTAAAGTAGTATTTACTCACCTTAAAATCTGGATCTGCTTGCATTCTTTTAAATGAGCCGACAACATAAATAGCTCCCGTTCCATTGTCTACCATCTTTGCCCACGTGCTATGTCTGTAACAATAAAAGAAAATACCTTGATTACACACATGGAAAGAACGAGTGAAGAGGGAATGGTGAAGAAGGTATATGTAAACGACGTGAACGGAAATAGAAATAGAGGAAGACCGAGGAAAACGTGGCACGATCAAATCAACCAAATATTAAATGTCGGTCACGTGAGGAGTCGGAGAAATCAACGTGCGTGTATGACAAGATGTATGAATCTAGAGGAATCTAGAGAAGTATGTCAGGACAGAACAGTGTGGCGTTCCATTCACTCCGGGGAGACGGCGTGATGGTTGGTTTAGTTAGTTAAATTTCTTTTGTTTCGATCTCAGCGAAGCCTTACATGCCTGACATTTAATATTGCCACGTTTTGCTTGGTCTGCATCTGTTTCTTGTTTCGTTTACTTTAATAACATATTCTTAGTCATTCATTTTTTTTCGGATTTATAAGACATGCATCAGTCCCATAATGACCTACAAAATTGAAGCAAGAGCAGGCACTGTCAGAACCAAACATCTCTTAAGAGTAGCAGAAATGAGAACATTGAGACTTATTGTGGGGAGAACCCTTAAATATAGGATATCCAATGAAAAAATTCGCAAATCCTGCAAAATTTAAGACCTAGTGAGATGGAGTAGGCAGAGAAAATGATTCTGGAGGGACCACATCGAGACAATGGATCCAGCAAGAATTTCTAAGATTGTAATGCACGAAACTCTAGAGAGCCTTCGACCACCAGGACGACCACCAAAGAGATGGAGAGAAGGCTGGTCGCCTTCATCACAGGAAGAGAGTTGATATCCTGCATAAACAGATCGCAAGATCTACAATGAAAAGAAGAAGAAGAAGAAAAAGAATCATTCTTCGTTCATTTTTGCAACGTGTCCAAACCTTCTTAGTGACCCTTTCATTATTTTGTTCATAACATTTTCATTTGCGCTTCTTAAATTTACATTTGACACTCAATCATATATAGATTTACCATGCAATCTTCTTAGATATCTTATTTCTACTGCTTTTATTATAATTCCCTCTATTATAATACAATTATAATTTACATTTTGTATTTTTACAACATATTATTACACTTTTAACAGCTTTGTTTTGGTTGTGACCCAACCTTTTTCGATGTATAAGTTTTAACATCATATTTAAATATTTGTGAATGTATACTTATACTTGTATATAAAATCCTGGATTTTCACCAAAGGGTGGTTAATTCAAATTTAATTTTATCTCAATAGAGACGAAGACGCAAACTGGAAACTGAATATGGATGATCAAGGTGCTAAATGCTGAAAATCATTCTCCATAGATGGCGTTAGTGGGTCGGTTGTATAGGTTAATCTTGAAAAGATTCACAAGTGCAATCAAATCTACATAGATGGACAATTAAAACTGACACGTGAAGATAGATATGGATTTGAAGTATATATACATCTTCCAAAATTTGTCATGCATGATCATAATAACAAAGGTGGAATGGGGAATGTTGTAATTACATAAAGCGTGCGCTTAACCCAACTAATGACAGGTCATAAGTCCTGTAAACACCTTGATCATCCATATTCAGTTTCCAGTTTGCGTCTTCGTCTCTATACAATCATATTTAAATATTTTTCGATGTAAAAATGTTAACAATTTTCGATGTACAAATTTTTACAATTTTCAATGTACACATTTTGACAACATATTTTAACAATTTTCGATGCATAAATTAAAAAAATTGGCAATCGATAATGGTTGGGTCACAATTGAAACACCAAGTGTAGGAATATTATGAAATGAAAACATACTATTAGTAATACGAACTTCTGAGTTTTCAATTTGCGCCAACATCGATATTTGGTCTTTGTTTTCTCAAGCCGTAGAATCAAGTTTCACAATTTTAATACCGAAATAATCGGTTACAAATTTGATTTATTTGGCAATAAACGTCTCTCACGGAAAGAGAACGTTCTGATACATTAATCATTTTATGATTTAGTGGTGATTCGGTGATGGAAGTCTGACATCATTAATTTTAAATATTGTTTTAAGAGAGAAAATTGTCTTAAAATAAGTATTAATAAACAACTGTCATATTCTTTATTGAATGTAATGGAAATTTGATGTTGTGTAAAGCGTACCGTTGGTGGAAGCTTTATAATATAACTAGAGTGTGGCATTTAATATTGGCATTTGAAAATATTTGGAAACTAGAACAACCTCCCAGTACTGACATACGGGCTGGAAACAGTTAGGTTCACACAAAAAAACAGTACAGAAACTCCGAGTGACCCAGCGGGCAATGAAGAGAATGATGTTGAACATCAGTTTGCGAATCAGGATGCGAAATGAATGGATTAGAGATAGGACCAAAATTGCCGACGTAGCGTGGAAAATAGCCTCGCTAAAGTGGAATTGGCCATGTATTGAGGACAGCGGATGAACGGTGGACCAGACGCACCCTGGAGTGGCAACCGGGAACCGGCTACAGAAGGCAGACCTCAAGCTAGTTGGTCTAATGACATCAATAGAGTGACAGATGGCCAATGGCACAGAGTAGCGAGGGAATGAGAGTTATGGAAGTCGGGATAGGAGGCCTATGTCCAACACTTGACGACTAAATGCTGATGAAAACCTAAAAATACTTTAAATATTGTAATTTGAAAATATGTTACGACCTTCGTGACAGAGTGGCAATAATAATAAAAAATAGGCTAATTTTCAAAGCGTTGTTTTCGTAAATAACTAACCTCAAGGGCGCTTTGTTTTGAGTCATCAAAGCTGCATCTGACACTAGCAATTATTCTTTATTTTTTATGTGATATTTTGATAAGGTGGGTTTTTAGGTTAGATTTAAAATCGGTGGGATTGTCAATGCATCTGAGGCGTATAGGAAGTATATTCTAGGCGGACAAACCTACCACCGCGAAAGCCCGATCTTCGACATTTATCCGGGGCTGCGCATTGGCTCAACTAATCTGTCTATTGTCGAAGAGTTTACTTATCGAAGCGTAGATTGCCGAAAGTTACTGCTATCAGAAATACAAAGATTAAATATATAGGCTGGTGCCATTCCGCGAAGCGCTTTAAAAAAGCTTCAGGACATTTTAGCTTTTGAAGAGCCAGGCAAGAACCATAACTGCTACACCAAAGTCCCGGGTTCGATTCCCGGCGATTGCAGTGTAATGTTCACGCTATCTTTGGTCTAGTGTAGAATTCACTTGACAATAAAATAGCGATGTTATGAGAATCAATATAATAGCTATGGTAAAAACAATTTATATGCAGTAATAAGGTTTGTAGGACATATTTATACAAACAATCCCGAAAAACTAAATATTCCTAAATATTAATTAATAAAAAAATACTGTAGTTTTTATTAATTGAAAAGAAGATATGCTCAAGGAAATCGACATTTAATAATTCAGTCATGTTTTTTTGTAATCAGTTAAAATAATGTTTTTGAATTTATCACTAATTAATACAATCGATATAAACAAAATAATGTTATATTATATTCGAAACTGGTAGAAAATTTAATAAAATATGATAAAAAATGATGTTCAATCATTTATGTAATAATTTGAAAGTCAATTCCTAGGGGCGTGTTAAGAATTATTTTTCCTAAAAGGGGGTGACAGACTTAATAAGTTTAGGAACCTATGGTACATCAGAACAAAAGGCGGTCTGCTCGTAGTTGAAATGTTACGCTGTTTGAGTGGGTAATTTTCAGCGAACAAAGGCGACGACCGCACAAAGTTCCAAAAATGGATAGGTTTTGTTTAGCACTAAAGATGTTCGGGAGCGCAGAACACGGCAGCTGGGCTTGGGTCTAATTAAAATCAAACCTGACCTTCCTGTAAAATTGCCGGAGAACTTTTCACCACCCTTCCATAAATCACAGATATTGCCGCCATCTCTCTACTAGAAAAATTGTGTTGCGCATCAAGGGAAGTGGCTCCGTCATTATGGCTGTTCACTTATACGCTTTTCTAGAGGGCTAGAAACCGTACATGCTCTAACACATGGTTTTCCTACTATTTCACGTACCTTTAATGTTTTGTATTTTTAAATTTCCTATTGTCAAAGAACAATGACAGTGTCACGTGAGGAGTCGGAAAAATCGACGTGCGTGCATGACAAGATGTATGAATGTAGAGGAAGCGAGAGACGTATGTCAGGACAGAACAGTGTGGCGTTCCATTCTTTCTGCCTACCCCTCCGGGGAGACGGCGTGATGGTAAGTTAAGTTTTCTATTAGTATTTTTTATGTTTGTTTCACTCGGCATTTTAATTAACTATTTAAAAATAACATGTTTTTCATTTACATAATACAGTATCTAACGTTAAGAAAATGAAATAACTTTCAGTTTTCTCGAAAAGTAAACGTTACATAAATTCACGCCCTAAAGGGAAAAGTTGAGATTTTTCATCAGAAAGTTTTGATGACAGCTTTCGATAAATCTGGATCGGGCTTAAGACGGGGGACCGCAGCGACAAAAGTGAAACTACTACCATAATTAATAGCAATTTGGTTAGAGATGCGTAATTCATACAGATTAGGAGTGAGCCGGGAGCGAGCGGCCTCGGGTAAATACGGAATATATAATTAGAAGACAAATTCCTCTCATCTCGCTCTCCGGGGGAAATTAAGGCCCAGTGTCGTCGTTGTTTTATCACCAGCAATTTAATAGCTGTCAACCCTTACTTATAGATTCCAAATTTCCTCATAAAATCTGTATTCAATTAATTTTTAACGATACAACGTAAATAACGTTTTTTTTATTACCGTATTTTTAAAATGGAAATTTATAGCTGATATTCCAAAATTCTTTTTCAATTTTTAAATTTAAATTAGAAGAACACATTTTCTATTTATTATTTATTCTTCTTTTTCTTCCTCAGCCTATTCCCGTCCACTCCTGGATAAAGGCCTCCTCCATTTGCTTCCATGTCATTCTGCCCTGTGCAGACTGCATCCAGGTTATTCCGAAGTGTCTGTTTAGATCATCCTTCCACCGCAGTTGCGGTCGCCCTGCACTTCTCTTCGCCGTCCACAGTTTCCAAGTCAGCAGTCTTCTTGTCCATTTTTCATCCGAGCTTCTGGCTACGTGACCCGCCCATTGGCATTTTAGAGTCACCACCCGGTAGATGATATCAGTGACCTTCGTTTTTTCTCTTATTATTTATTAAGATAACTTTACTGTCTACCAGTTTCGATGATATCTGTATCTTAATAACTAAAGCATATGATTTCTTAAATGAATAAACATTAGGTATGGAAAACTATGAAACATAAAAAAAATGCACAATTAATTTATGCAAATAGTCCATTGTTTTGGCCGAAACACTATGATACCTTAACATTTTAAACTGTTAAATTAAATAACTTTATTCAGTTTTTAAATTTAACACCAGATTTTTGTAATACCTGATGATGTCAAATAGGTTGACGAAACAGCTGTCGCGTATATTAATTGTGATACATAAAACAAAGTTATTTAATTTAACAGTTTTAAATTTAAACAAAAAAAATAGGTTTATTTCGTATTTTTTAAAGAAAATTAAAATAAAATAAACAATTGGTAGGTATACTTAATCGTTAATAATTGAAACATTACAAATTATAAACATAATAAATCAAAAAGGGGCAGGTGGGTTTTGGAGTGGAGACCGCACATAGGATTTCGTAGAGTTGGATGTCCCACTGCCCGCTGGACCGAAGATGTTAAAATAATTGCTGGACCTGGATGGATGAAAGTGGCCATGGATAGGGGCCAGTGGCGTGCTCGTGGACCACAGATGGCTGATAAGTAAATTAAAATAATAATTGTTTTTGTTTTGTTTTAAATGTTCCCAATGCCCTTAAATCCTAATAAAATGACAATTAACTTCACTCGGATTCATTTAATATAATAAAAATAAACTATTTTGATTCATTGTAATATTATTTAAAAAAAAACGCCGAAGAAGGATGAGTTCCGTCCGATTCGTGTTTGTGAAGAACGCAATAAAGTTTTGATAAATTAAAAAAAAAATTGATAAACGTTTCTTAAAATATATTCAGATGTGATTCTAGAACATAAAGTGATGACGAATGGTTGAGAAATACATCTTTCAGATCTTTGCAGCTATAATGAATGGGGAAAATCCGAATAAGACGACACCAACCTAAGGACCGAGAACTATAATATATTATATTTAAATTCAGTAATAATAAAAAGAAAAGTTTTTTTTTTCAAATGTTATATGTAAATATGTCAGCTACAATAAAATATAAAATCCATTATATTGAATAATTCTAATACCAATATTTAAATTCAGTAAAATTTACAAAATTATTTGAAGATTATTTTTGTAAAGAATCATATTTACCACCCTTGATCTGTATGTTTATAAAGGACTCAGTTTACAATAGCGTAACCAGTCTGTCGATGCCAGCGAGCCTGGCGAAACCGGCCTCATATTTAATTATTATTTACAATGAATTATCGTCAAGAGATTTCAGTTAAATCATATGATTATCCTAGAAATAAATCAGTTTAAGTATTCACTTATGGAGTGGTTCTGAGATTGCTTTCGCACGCAAAATTATCATATTTGTGTGGTTTAATTAGGTTAAATGCCTTGGGCCCGGATTGTTATCGTTTTGTTTATTATGATTAAGTGATATGAGAAAGTTTTTTTTTCTTCATATAAGTACTGTGAATTATTTTGAAAAATCAGTTCGTCAATATTAAAGGCGATAAGTTTGAAGTTGTTCAACAAAGGCATTTTATTACAGCCTCGGTAAGGTCCTTTAATTTATTCAAATGCAACGTTAAGATGTAAATTTGAAGTACGAAATAATTACAGCGCAGGCGGAAGTCAGATTCGCGAGTGATTCGAAATTAGTAAAGTTAAGTCGGTTATTTGAATGGGTGTTTTTCCGTGTTGGAGTCTGCGAGCCGGGTACAGCGGAGCACTGCGGAGCAACTTAAATCCCGAAGATCATCTTTATCTCGCCCCAGAAGAGGAAAAGCTACTCGTAATTTCCTGTTTGTATTTCACAAAGGAATTAAATCCTCTGCTTTTATGATGGAGATTCGAAAACTTAACTACCCAGTTTAGTAAGGTGACCTTTTGTGCGCTTTTGAGATGTCCGGTTTTTTAATACAACTAAAATATATATTTTAATTATTGATTTAAAAACAATTATGCAGAGAATCGTTCTACCAAAACTTGCGTTTACGTTTTATAATGAAATTTTTTGAAAGATGGTGTAATTTAAAATAAAGAAATTTATTTTAGACTAGCGAACCCGACAGACGTTGTACTGCCCGAACCTTGGCCTGCCTGCTATTAGCTGGGAAGATAAATAATCAAAATATTATACAAAAGAATTCGACATCAGCGCCATTTATGGTAAACAAATATAACTATGAATTGTTCTCAGAAGGTCAATTGTTAATGAACATCCCAGATAACGTCCACCTACCGGGTCCAATTGTGAATATCAACCATCCATGGACCCACTCAAATACACACAAAACATTTAATCAAAATCGGTCCAGCCGCTTAGGAGGAGTTCAACTACAAGTACATACGCCCATAAATAAGAATTTTATATATAAATATATCATTAAAATATTTTTGAAACAATATGCAATCCTATTGGATATTAAATTTGAAGTTATTTGATAATGTTTATTATTTGTAGGTTTTTAAAATTTCACAATAAATATATCGTTTTTAACTAAATTAGTGGTTACCCAAGCTATATGAAATATGACTTAATTAATATTGAATAAATATTTCAAGAATTATCTGTTGTATAGACATAAAACAAGTATAAACGTATGTATTTTTTTTATAATATACACTATTTAAACTTACATTGTTTTAGTTAAGACATAAAATTTGCTTAAATTTTAAATATCAAGAATTTTATTTAAGATGTAGCTTTTAAATCAAAATTCATTGTTTTTAACACCTATTTGGTTATTAGGTATTGTTTAATTTTTGCGAAATTTTTATGGTATTTATACTCGTATATTACGATACAAGTAAGCACTACAAAACGTGTAATGTCTAGTATAAAAAATTAACGCCTCTTTTCTAGAATCATATTTAATTTTATGGAATGTACGTTTTCCCTTGCTGAGGCATTATCAATCGTTTTTCTTCTAAATCCAAAAGGAATAATGGTAAAGAAAATTTATGTAAACGACGTAATCGGAACTAGAAATAGAGAAAGACCTAGGAAAACGTGATCATTTGATTTCAATAAAATATTTAATGTCAACCGCGTGAGGAGTCCGATGGTATGATGTATGATTGTTGTGGAAGCGAGATAATTATCTCAGGAAAGTACAATGTGGCGGTCCACTTTTTCTGCCTACTCCTTCCCAGAGATGGCGTTATAGTTAGTTTTTTTTAACAAGGTCACTTCGTATGTATGGATTAAAGCCCATTTAATAATTTGAGAGGCAGTGATGTTATTATGTACGCGAGTATACCATTTAGTTAACAAATCTTCCACAAATTGAATGAGGACTCGCATCACCCAGAGTTCTGTTGTTTATTGCCACATTTGCGAGACAAGAAGCTCCATTTGGACTAATATGCTCCGCGCCCCGTCTCCGCCCCCGAGTTTGAAGCCAACCTACATACAAAAGTACGTACCCGCTCCCCGTGCGGTAGGTACTCTTATCGGTATAAGTACGAACAGTTAAAACGGTCGTTAGAGCAGACGAACTCCGAAAGTATATCAATTTATTTCGAACTAATGAGCCAGCCTAGATCCGCTGAAAACGCTCTCTCTACGACTTATCCTGGCTTTAACGATGTTTGCAGCGATGTTTATTAATAATACGTACAAATTAGATTGATATCTTCATCGAGTAAGCTTCACATTATTATTAGGCCGCAATAAGTCGAGATTACGGGTACAGCTATGATCTTCTTAAGTGCAATTCCTAAAAGCCTTGTTTACTTCTAACGTTGACCCCTAATACTCATAAAGAAATGGCTGTTTTAATAAGGTAATTGAGTTAACATTACGACCCGGAAAATAATCATTACGATAATAAATTCAGGAAATTTAAACGATTTTAAGATTTTTTTTAAATCTAAATAAATGGTACTATTTGCAGTTTGTCCACGAGATGCATAGCATGCGTTTACAAAGTGCGTTTATACTGCGAATAAAATATTCCACCTTCCTGCTTATCGGACTAACTACGATCAGAGTGCGGCAGTGTACCGGATATGCGACATGTACAATGCTTTAATAACATCGATTTGTTCCATCTTAATGAAAGTGATTTTTAAAAAATGATTGGAGCAACCCTTCGGGGCGAATGAAACTAGTTACTCTACTTTTTCTTTTGTTTTTTTTTTACATTTTTGAATTATATTTCATATTTAATTATTCATTATTACTAGTACTACAAGTTTTACTTAGGAAATTGTAAATAACTTTATTTAATCCACTAATTATTAAAAACATATTAAAAAACAGTTTCGGAGGATACCTCCATCTTCAGGTGTAAAAATAAATATAGTACCAAGTATATTACTATGAAGTGTTAATGCCTTAGCGTTCTACTACTTTTCTCTTTAACTCGTTAAAATATTACTTTATTCTTCTTATATATTTGACATTATGTCAGTTGTTATACATTATTTATGGTAGCACATAATTGGCCCTGTTTTGTTGTATCTGTGTGTTTGTATTTATATACTGTATTCGCTGTTTGTTCCCCTCAATAATAATTTAAAAAAAATAAGGATAAATATCGAAATTGTCGATGTGGTTCTCAATATGGTTTAGAAGCAAGTGGTCTGCGTATGCGGTAAGTAAAAGTCACATGTTATAAACATCAGTATTTTTTGTAAATTGTGCAGTACAAACACAATGTTAACAAAATGAGTCGACGCGGTTGTAGATGTACTATATGTGCGTGAGGGCGTGTCCGACGCACAAGAACACACGTACAAAGACGTGGGTGCGTGGGGACGTCCGACGCTAAAGTGGGGCGCATTTCAGCACGACTATTGCCTATATTGTAATGCTGATGACAGTACATGTTTATTGCCATGCAAAGACAACTTGTCGATCTGAAGCGCGGGATTGTATTCCCATAAATAAAAAAATAATATTTTACATGTAAAGTTGTGTCATTTCACGATACGAGGAAAATGGCAACACAATATTGTTTGAAAAATGCTTAAACTTGATGTCTTCACGAGAATCCATTTTATAGAGATGGATTTGAGAACAGACATGATAAATATTCCGCTGCAAGCCCAATCCTGATAGCAGAGCACAGGATTAATACGAGTATAGTAGGGATATTCTGAAATGGCTTGGCTTATTTTCCGGTTCAGGAATTGTGTCGTACGTGAGCATGGAACGATATTTCTCATAGGTATTATACTATTACACACATGACAACTTCCTTTGCCCAGCAATTTAATATGAGAATGTAACTAGAACATTGGAACATCCCTAAAACCAAATGTGTAATTCTCTCGAATAACTTTTAACTATTATATTATAATTCAAGGATTAATCTAAATAATAAATTTAGCCATTATTGTAATTTAGTTGATTAAATATTTACGTCATTACAGCCCAAAACAAATCAATTTAAAGTTTGTCAGTTCTTGTCATAACCAAATCGCTCGATCCATTATATAAGATAAGCCAACGGAATTTTCTTTTTTACTTTATCCAAGCTAAGGGCGTTAAAGAGCGTTATAGAATTCGATTTTTAAATAGGGGAAAAAGTTCACAAGTTATGAAACCACTTTTAAAACATTTTTATTGTTTTAAAAATAATTAAATACAATGAATGTATATAAAGAATTTTGACAGGTGTAAAAACATATTTTTCATTTGTTCCAATGACAATTTCAATAATTAATAACTAACTTACTAACCATCACGCCGTCTCCCCGAAGAGGTAGGCAGAAATAATGTACTGCCACACTTAATTAATAACAATATTATTTTTAAGTTTTTGCTGGTGTAGGTTTGTTTCAAGTGCCTAATTACAGTTAATTAAATAAAACGGTGGATACGTGGAACATAAATTAAATAAACAATATGTGCCCCAACTAAAAAGAACATTATGTGTTAAATTATTTTTATTTTGTTATTTTATTTCATTTCATTATGTTTTATATTATTTGTTTTAGATTTATTTTGTGGATGTTTTACGATCGAAGAGACGGCGTGATGGTTAGTTGGTTTGTTAGTTAGTTTTATTGTATGATAATTTACATCTTTATCTGTTAATATCATACATATTACTAAATTACAATATTTGGTTAATTTATTATTGTTTTATATAAATACCAGTCTCCTCATGAGTTCATTACAATATCACTTGAATCGTGCATTACAACACTTTAACAAGTAAACTAATATGAAAAATCGAACTTTTTAGCGCTACTTATGTTATACCCATATGTACCAAAAATAATATTTAAAAAAAAAAAAAAGTTTCTTTAACAATGATCTGAATCTTTATATAAAATATATTATTGAAAACACCGGTTTTCTATTAATTTTATATAAGTGACATTTTTCATATTGTTAGGATTTAAACGATAACGTTCAAGAATAGCAAAACCTGTTACTATCATAAATTTTTGCAGATTTTAAAAATGTACAACCAGATTTATTTAGTATATATATATATTTTTTTTACGTATGTAAATATTATAATATAATAATAATTAATAATAAATATTATAAGATAAGGATATACTCGTATATTAAGAGAAGGATGGAGTGCCGCGTCGGTTAATGTGTGGCAGTCTATTTTTCTGCCTACCCCTTCAGGGAGACGGCGTGATGGTTAGTTAGTTAGTTATAAATATTAAACCGGCCACGTGTGGAGTCATATTTTACAATCGAATATTGTGTTTCAGTTTTAATTTTTTTTTTAAATTTTTTAATCAATTTTTTATTTTTTTATTTTATTTTAAATACGATCTGCTTACTATTTTTTTTTTAACTCTGATTACAAATAAGTTTCAAATTGAACATCTATATAAATTAAAAATGTCCCGTAAAACAGTTTCGTACATCCAAATAATGATATGTATTTTGATCTTATCGATTGGGCTTTTACATTAAAACTTGTTTGAAAACAAACGGTGAATTGAAACGGTTTCACAAACAAATACGTTAAAGCAAATACCGCGGTATTCATTATTTTTAGACTTTGATAAAATACTTTATTTAACAATCCGTTTTTTTATAAAGCCAAACAGTAACTATGCGGACTAAATTGCTTGTTTTGTATGTCGAACAACACAAGTATCTGGGGCTTTCGTAACATAGAGACATCTTACCCAAAAAAGGTTTTCATTTTCCCCGTAAGCCAGAAACTTTCTTTGTCGTGTATTTCCGAATTTCCTTCAGAACTTTTTACTTTTCAAGATTATGTGTGCATAAAGACAGATGAACAAAAACAGGATGAAGAAAAAACAAACGACAAATTAAATCAGAACTCACAATATGCTTCTACAAAGGTTTTTCTAAATGTTGAATGTTGTTCAAAACATGTAATTTTACTGTATAGGTCAGTAGTAAAGATTAAATTGATATTAATAAATTGTTCAACAGAATTAATTACTTATATAAGGAATCTTGAACTAATACGAATGAAAACGTTTGTTATTTTAGAAGTTGTGTAATATTTGATAATGCCTTAGACAAGCGAAACATTTCATTTTAATAATATATAATACAATTTCAAGAAAACAGACATTTTTATTCGTATTAATAAATTTATTTTAGCATTGTCATTGTTTAGCAGATGGGTGCCCCGTGAAAAGAGACCTAGGAAAAAGATGGGCGGATTGCGTGGAAGAAGATTGGGAGAAAATGGAAGGAGCTGGAGAATGGAGAGAGATGGCCAGGGACAGAAGTCAGTGGAAGGCCATTGTGGAGGAGGCCAAGTCCCACACCGGGATGAAGCGCTGAGAAATTAATAAATGAATTAATTTGATTTTAATTTTTTAATGTACAAAGTTGAATTTAACGTAATTTACAACTGTAAATTACGTATTTAACTAAATACAAATCAGATAATCTGTTGCTTTCAATATTTTCTTATATGTCATTTGAATGAAGATAGACACGTCACCCTGTACAAGATTCAGTTAATAATAGATTAAATAAATTTAAATTAGGCGTGAGGGCTTAATTAGTTTCCATTCACCCTGTAGCCAGTCCCGTGATTTATTCGATACAGGGGGATCTAGGGCGGGAGGCGCGGGCGGGGGCCGTGGGGGGCGTGAGGGCGGGGTGGTGAGACGAATGGGGATCTGTAGCTTAATTAACCGCCCTAATCGGCCCGCGAGGAGGAAATTACCCGGTACGGGCCTGGCGCTGTGCGCTCTCTCGCGGGATACGAGATATTAATAGAGGGAAGTGGGAATGTGATACACAATAAAAAAATGAAAAAATTATCTAGAGAATGTTGCTATATGCAATATTTATATTATTCAGCAAGTAATATTAATAACTGCGTTCTGCCAGTTGGTACTTATGGTTTTGAAACTGTTACATTGTCCAAACAAAGTGCCGAGAAACTACAAGTGACCCAAAGAGCCATGGAAAGAGCCATGTTAGGAATAAGCCTAAGAGAGAGGGTCAGAAACGATACGGTGAGAAAAAAAGAAAGTCACTGACATCTTCCACCGGGTGGCGACTCTAAAACGGCGATGGGCAGGTCACGTAGCCAGAAGCTCAGATGAAAAGTGGACAAGACTGCTGACTTGGAGACCGTGGACGACAAAGAGAAGTGCAGGGCGACCGCAACTACGGTGAAATGATGATCTGAACAGACACGTCGGAATAACCTGGATGCAGTCTGCACAAGACAGAGTGATATGGAAGCGAATGGAGGAGGCCTGTGTCCAGGACTGGACAGGAATAGGCTGAGGAAGAAGAAGAAGGAGAATAATAATAATAATTTGCAAGGTAGGAGATGTTGTCAGATAGGGTAGAAAGCGCAGAAGACACTGGCTTGCGCACGTGCAGAGAATCCCACACGCGATGAATCAGATTCCTGTTAGTTACCGTCAAATGCACCAAAAAGACGCAGAGATATTTGTAGCCAACTTACCAAGATAGACAAGTCTAAGAATAGTAACAGACCAAGGATCTAAAAGGAGAAGAAAAACAAGAAGTTTATTATGTGGACTGACTTACAAACTTAACATTGTATTATTACTAATCTTTAAAAAATACTTTTTTTTTTAAAGATCAGTATAAATTTTTTTAATCATAGAAATCGTTATAAGGATTCAATCTTGTTAAGTTTACAGAAATATTTTTTTTGTAAAAATATTTTATATATGTGTATAATATAGTGGATAAAACAGTGTTACAAATTCTTCTTCCAAAATCAATTCTGTCCAAACATTTGATAATATTTATATTTTTCTTTTTTATACACTTTGGATATACAACACTTTTATTAACAATAAATGTGTTTTATATACAAAGTGTATAAAAAAAAGAAAAAAATCATCATAATAACACAAAGTATGGCGTATATAGAAGAAACATTTGATAATACACCAACAAGGCGAAATATGTCATTCCAAACAAACAAACAAACGTTTTCATATTAATTTATGAAAAACGCATATTTTTAAAACATTCATTTACCGAGATTACGAACTTACTATTAAATTATTAAAAAAATATTAAAAAAACATCTGTGAGAAAACTATTATAACTTTTTCTATATGTTATACAAGCCCCTATACGTGATACGTTTGAACTCAACACATTCAATTCAAAGCTTTAGAAATATGGATGTCAAAAGGAGACCCATATATTTGTGTATAGAAGTATAAATAATGTTATTACAAATTAACGAAAGGAAGAGTTTTGTTAACTTCCTTCTGACACATGTAAGAAGTAAATAATAAAGGGGCTATTTCCTGTGTATAGCGCAGGCAGATAAAAAGGGTATATTAACAAATTTGTATGTAAATCCCTGCCTATTATAATAAAATGTGCTTTGGAAGTTATATTACGAAGAATCCAAAGAAAAGATACTTAGATTGTCATAGTATATTTAAGAATAATTAATTTATAGCAAGTTGTCCTTCAAGGAAAAATATGTACAAGAATTCTCAAAGAAAACATTTATTTTCTGGAGAAGTTTATTTATGTTTATATTTTAGACGGAAATTGAAAACTTGACCTTCTGCTAAAATTAGATGTATCCGCGAATTTTTTGGCTAAACAGTACATAGTTTATTTTTTTCTTCTTCTAGGATTCATGAAGATTAATTGTGTTTTAACACCCATTCGTATCTTTTAAACGTTTCTATGAAATAAAAGAATCATTTAGATGTGCTTAATTATAAAAACAAGGAAACAAAGACATTTTCTGAATTGCTCGCGAAATTTCTCATTAATCTTCTTGTAACGAAACTCCACAGACTAGAGATGTACGTATATAGGTGAGGTACAGCGGGGAGGTAGGCAGAGGGAAGTTGAAAGTTGGAAAGGATCGCTGGGGGAGCGGGACCTACGGGAGTGCGTAGGTGTTTATTGAAATAGTTTCTCGTTTGTGACGTCACGTACAAACGCATGCTAAAGAATTATTTTGAGTCTTCACAATACAACTCTTTACACCTTGCATTTATTTTCTTCTGAATTGCAACGCATTTTCAATAATTAATAATACAGTATTTTCTATTGATGAAAACATCCGTTATCTAGAAGTTTAATTATATTTAATTAGTGCGACACACATTGTGATTTTCTTCGTGGTAGCCGATGTAAGCTGCTATAAAAATGGCGGCTGTTGGAACCGTCATTTAAGTACAATTTTTACATTACATTACGAAATGTTTCTGATAATGTATTAGTGAAATAAAACATGTACATATTGTACATACATCCGTTTAATAAATAGAAAACCTACATATTCATTAATATGAAATGTTTAATATACAGTTTTACGTCGTCATTTAATTGTTTGATACGACTGAAGATGACAGCGAGCTACCGAAACCGGTCGAAGACACAAACATTAGTGGATAATAACGAAAAAATATATTAAAAAAAAAAATTTACAATATATTTATTTATTTTCATTGTTTGATAAAACAATGATAAACTTATGAAATATCAAAAATAAAAGTGTTTTAAAATTATTTTCAATAATGCCACACTACGAATTAAGTGCTTCATACGTAACTATTTCTCTTCATCTTCAAGTGCCCTGTCGGGTCCCCCCAACGTTGGCGATCACCTCGGCGAATCTGTCCCTGTCCTGCGCCGCTCGGAACAGCTCCTCCACACTTCGGATGTCGGTTCACTCCCTCACGTTTCGCAGCCAGGATATTTGTCTCCTACCGGGCCCTCGGCGTCCCTCAATTTTCCTCTCCAATATCAGTTGGTACTTTTCCCCACGCAGTATATGACCCAGATGTGAAATTTTCCGAACCTTGATAGTTAATAATTATCTATTTTATATTTTTAATTGACAGTAAACGTGTACTTATTTAAGCTAATAGGAATAGATGGAGCTACCGCGATGACAATGGTAAATGTATCGATGGCTTATCCACATATATTAACTCCCCTATCTTATTCGGGGCTGATAATTATCAGCCCCCTATCAGCCAGCCCCTATCGGCAGTGAGGAAGGGGAGTATCTCTCACCTCACGTCCCCGCCTGAATTTCACAATTCCGATGGAAATCGTGAGCAGAGGTGAGATTAAGACCGGAAGCGAAAGCACCGTACACTTTCGGAATTGTTTAAGTTTGCCCCAGTTTAGTGTACCTGTTTAATAACTATTGCTCCAATTTACATTAAAAGTTACCTAATACTCGCTTCTTTATTGAAATACTCGGCGCTTGAGACGCAAACAACTAAATTATGCACACAGATTCGTTCAAAAACAGGGACATGAAAACCAGTTGGCTCAACCTAAAATTTTGCGTGAGAATATTCCTATGTTAGTAATTATTGTATTTTCTTACACACATTTTTCGTTTGGCGCTGTAAATAATATAAATATTAAAAAATATATTTAAAATATTGCGGTGTATTATTTTTAATGTTTTTATATCCGCATTGTCGTTTGAACGATGATAAAATATGATAAAATTACTTTTTCGACAAAAAATTTGTTTCGTAGATTTATTATAGTAGATAGTGGCGATGAGGTTCGCAACCCATCACACCGCGTCTCCCGCGGGGTGAAAAGAGAAGGGTGGAGTCCGCATCGCTTAAAGTGTGGCAGTCCATTCTTTCTGCCTACCCATTCGGAAATACAGCGTAATGGTTGGTTAGTTAGTTAATTTTTTTTAGTTTAATTAACTAACTAACAAACACAAAAGTCCGGATCGTCCATGTCAACATGTGCAACATCGAAAAAAACATTATGTGTTATTACATTATGTGCTAAATTAAAAAAACGGCGGATTCGTGGAACAAAAATTAAATAGACAATATGTGTACCATCTAAAAAGAACATTTTGTGTTAAATTATTTTTATTTTGTTATTTTATTTTATATCCTTGTATTTTATATAATTTGTTTTAGATTTATTTTGTGGGTGTTGCACGATCGAAGTGTGCGCGGGAGATGCCTATTGGTGGCGATGAGGTTCGCAACCCATCACACCGCGTCTCCCGCGGAGCGAAAAGAGAAGGATGGAGTGCCGCATCAGTAAAAGTGGGACAGTCCATTCTTTCTGCCTACCCTTTCAGAGAGATGGCGTGATGGTTAGTTTAATTATATTTGTAGAATGTAATCTTTTGCTTTACTATAAGACATTATCAAATGTAGTTTTTATCAATAATTTAATATTGCACTAGAAATGAGTCTTAGCAACCTTAAATCTTAATGTAACTTCTAGAAAAAGATTTCATTTATGATGTACGAGATTATATATAATTTCTTAACGATTTAATGTAATACATAAGTGCAAATTTCCGACGCAGATTAATTTTAATGCATATCACCAGACACACCATACACATAACTTTTAAAAATTTAATTTGCTCAATTGAGAATAAAATTATAAAAAATACATAACACTTAAATAAACGTATTTTTGGTAAATAAAAATGATTTTACAATATTAATACCAACAGTTACAAAGACTTGGTATTGAAGACGACCCGGAAAAGTTTAAATTACAGAAAAAATTGCTATCATTCCATTTTTTTCGAATGGCTATTTTCACTTTAAGATAAAATCAAACCATAGAAATTTTACAGTTTGTGATGAACATATATTAGTGAACTGGAAGTGTCACGGTGAGATATACCCTGCTGGAAACTAAACTACACCTTTCATAGCAACAGAAACAGCAAGAAGTTCAAATCCCTGGCGCCCCAAAACCGAGACCCACCAGCTAATCAAAGGTAACCCATTATCAAAAATCACTGGAGAAGGCAACGGGAAAATACTCCAGTAATGCTTTACAGGAAATCACTGTGCCGAGAAAGCTTTCGCCACAGTGATCGCCAACGTCGCGTCGGGGGCGTTATTAAAAGGAAATATGTTTTTAAATATGAGTCACGAAACAATAAATAAAATTTAAATAATTAGATTAAAAATAAAAATATTATAATTCTTGATGTGAATACTGATACATTCCTGGCAATTTCATAATATTAATAATTTTATAATGTTTCAATGATATCACAGATTAAATGATCACTGTTTGAACGGTACCAAGTCAGCAAAGTTCGCCCGGAATTAACAAACCTCTCGTGTGTACCCACATCAAAGGGCTTCGATACTTAGCGGAATAGCAATAAAATGAATACGTGATTCTGTACGGATATTCGATACTTCGAGAGATTACACTCACGAAGCTGAATGCATGTCACGTTAAACACGTAAGTACGAGTGTATGCATTTATGATTGGGCACGTAAATACTAATGGTTCATAATTTTAATATAAATATTTATACGTAAAGTAAAAACATTGAAATACCTATGCTTTAAACTATTTATATACTTAAATTATTAGAATTCTTGGAGGTAAATAATACAAATCAGTATTCAGAAAGAGATTGTCGCCAATAAGAGGTTTACTTTGCCTTTGTAGAGAGTTGTCTCTGTTGCAATAATGATCTCGCTTAATAGCAGAGACGATGTTCTACAAAGCCGAAGATAGCCGATTATGGCCAAGAGTCTTTTTCTTGAGGCCAATGTGTATTACTTACTTCCGGTTACTTTATCAAGATATAATAATTAAATAATCCTTTCATAATTTGAACACATGGAGATAATGAATAACTAAGCACACATTAAACGATGTTATTGGAACATAAAATCGAGGTAGATCGAGTCAATTCAATCCAATCCAGTGTAATTCAAAACAATTCAATATTAAATGTAGGCCATATGAATAAATTATACATGAATTTTCAAAAACGTATAAAAAATAAGTTTATTCCCAAATTAAAATGTATTTTAATAAATATAAATAACATTAGCATTGCGTAAATCTACTATAAATTGAATGATAATTAGTATATACCTTGTATCAACTATAGACATATATACGGATCACCTTCTGGTTATGACACCGATCTAAATTTTGTTAGGGTATATTATAATTGAACGAATATATTTTGGCATTTTCCTTCTATAATTAATCGGTTAATATGTAATAGATATCCAATATGACAAAATAGAGATTGAACAAGGAGACACAGGATAATATCCAAACATGTTTTATCACACTTTCAATATGATCAAATTCGAAAGATTTTAAGATTTACTTACTTTTAAAACAGTTTTTTAAAAGTATTGAATCCCTCTCACAAAGATATGCTTATATTCTATCAAGATCAAGGATGGATACATTTTTATATTACAAGTGATATAAACTCAGAAGAAATGAAATTCCACTCGCACAAAATAATGACATCACAGCTGCTGTAGCAAATTTTATTGCGCCTCAATTATAGTCGACCGGAGAATCTGAAAATAAAGTGGTCTCTGCTAAGCTTTTAAATAAAATTACTCATGTTCCAGTGAACGAAAACAGTATTACGGGCAGAAGCGTAATATCCTAAAGAAGGACATACCGAGAAAATTACGTTACCTAGCGTAATTAAGTTCCATAAACATTCTGCAGATTAAATCACGATCTTATCGTTAATTTTAATATCTCAAAACTCATTAAGCATAGTAATTATTAACGAGGATTTAGGAGAAGGAAGGGAATTTTCCTAAAATGTTTTCCCGAAAAGGAAAACCGCGGGGTTTGCTATATTATTTATTTTATTTAATAGAATATCTGAAGATGGTTGGTTTTATTAATTTAAATCGCGAATGCGATATTGTACCACGGGAAATAAAGGTTTTAAATAATAGCGAGTAGCTATTACAGTATGTATGAGTATATGCTCACTTCTTCTACTTCTTTCTTCGTTTCTTCATTACTGAGGGTCGTGATCCATGGATCTGCCCGTGGCTAAAGCAAAACGCCTCTAAGCAAACAATATATTTATCCTACAGCTCTAAAATAAAAAAATATATATATTTGTTCTTAAAAAGTCACGAATAAATATTGATTGCCGTTTAATAATGTCGCAACGAAACGAAAAATGTTACGTCTATGTACGAGTATATTAAAAAAAAAACTGATATTTCAAAAATACTAAATATTTAATTTGGAGATTTTATTAAGAGGGGAAGAGATAGTACCTAATTAATGGCATATTTGTATGAATAGCTTCCTCTCACAAAGAAGTTTTGAAGAGTTCGACTGTATTTCATTATGCTGTCTTAATTTGGACTGCACATTCTAATCTTGATGAAAGTCGACTCTCGACGAAATTTAATTGTATCTCAATAGAGACGAAGATGCAAACTGGAAACTGAATATCGTTGATCAAGGTGTTTACAGGACTTATGACCTGTCATTGGTTGGGTTAAGCTCACGCTTTATGTAATTACAACATTCCCCATTCCACCTATTTCTTTATGACCATGTAAGACAAAATTTTGGAGGTTGTATATATGCTACAAATCTATGCTTATCTTCACATGTCAGTTTCAATACACCATCTATGTAGATTTGATTACATATGTTAATCTTTTTAAGATTAATCTATATAATCCACACACTAACGCCATCTATGGAGATTAATTTTTAGATGTAGATACAATTAAATTTCATGAATTAATCACCCACCATGGGTGAAATCCAGTATTCGTATACAAGTATAAGTATACATTCACAAAAAAAAAGTTGTTGACTTTTGTTGTTATGATTTTTTTACAAATCTTTATACTCTTTCAAGGGTACTTAAATTCCTGTTACTTGGAATATCGGCTACTAGATTGAAAATTTTCAGTTTTGACGTTTTGTGAACAAAACATTTTACTGTTAAAATTTTACAAGTTGAATTTGGAAAAAGCGATTTATTCTCTCTATGTAATAATATTTATATGGCATATTTTTTAAAGTTATGTGTAACTGTTTATTAATATACTCATGTAGATTGAACAATCGCGTTTAAATATTAGTATATTTTCTTCTTAATATTAGTATATCTTTCTAGTACACCATCCACCTTGGCTCGCCACGCACTCCAGTCACCTGTCAGTCTCTGAGCTACAGCTATTGATAGTCTGTTCTACCCTGATTTTATTAGACCCGCGGCTTGGTGGCCGTCCTTGTGGTCACTTCCCATATTAAATAACTGCATTAGTCCAACAATAAAAACATATAAACCGTATTCTGGGATTCATTTAATTAAACTAATTATTATTAGATCACGATGTTTTTTTATGAATACATATAAAAATATAAGGTGATTTAAATCTCGATTTACGAACAGTTTTTCGAGAACGCTTATGTAAATCGAGTGTTGGGTGTATGATGTTTCGTTAAAGAAACAAAAGTCACGTATGTTAAGGGAACACTTTTATTCAAAATTATTACACGGAATAAATAAAATGAATTACGAGCAAATCCCATATTTAAATCTGGACAGCTGTCACGTTGAAGCTTCGGAAAATATTTTTAACAGAATTAAAACTTGGAATTGCGAGATTGTAATGTACATTTTAGGCAAAAAATTAAATCCTCCTGTCACGGAAATATGTAAAATTTTAGTATACAAAAAAACATCACTCACAATGAAATACGAGGGATTTCATATTTGTAAGTACAAAATATTTATGCATTTTTAACGTGCCTAACTAATATATTCATGCCTGAATTTATGTTATGTTATAATATGCAAATAAGTATGTTTCTACGTGATATTATTGTTTGTGGATACACATACGTGAAGGCATATAATGTATATCAGCTTGTATTATTCTATGTTATTTAAATGCCAATTTATTAAGTTACAGTGGGCTACCAAATTGTTATGTGCTTTAAACGACTGCATGGCTTCCGTTCCAAAACATAATTTTTATGTTCTCTTACGGTAGCAATGATATTCAATGCATTAAGATTTATTTTATTTACTGTTCAATGAAAATTTTATTGTTTAAATTTGTAATATTTTTTTTACAAAGTGACAAAGCCTTATTGTTAAAAAAATATTTTAGCGTATAATTTGTGTAATGTTAAATAAAACGTAAGCCCACTGGTATTGGTTGTGTATTGAGAAATAATGTTAAACTTTATATTGAATATTATCTTTTATTGTGTCTTAAATTACTACTGATAATGCCTTAGACAGGCGAAACAAGTCATTCACATAAAATATAATAAATCTAGAAAACAGACGTTTTCATTCGCATTAATTAAATATTCATTTTAACGTTTAAATATATATATGTGCGAGTGACATGTTTCGCCTTGCTAGTGTATTTTTAAATGATAATTATATGTAATACATAAAATATATAGGTATAATGATTAATAAAATAATAAATTCTGCGCGAGCAAAGCGAAATATGTTCTAAAATATAATAAAACTTCTAGAAATGGGTCGTTTTCATTGAAATCAATTAAATTCACATCACCTATGATGTATAAAAAATTATTGATTGTTATTCAAGGTTTATTATTTATGCGTTTTGAATACTTGAAATGAAATTGATTGTGTTATGTAGAATACGGAATGAATGAAAGTCAAGCGAAAATATGTATTGAAAAGTTGGTATGGAAATTCGTTTTACTTTATGCAAAGCCTCTTCCTCGCTCCGATATCTACTTATTTTTGATTTCTAGAGATACGTATCAGAGATTCAAGGCTTTAGCGCTCTTTTGTGGTCCTTAAACTCCTCTCGCGATGGAGTCTGTGCGAATTTTACTCCTTTATGCAAACGATGGCGGTGCTCAGTGGCGCTTATCACAAATATCAAACTTTTTAAGTATTCGGCAGGGAAATAACAGATGCTTAAAAGTGTTTTTTGACATTTTAATATTATATCTCGCGTATAAAAGAAAAATCTCTTCTATAAATAAAGATTAGAATTTTTTAATGTAGTATGTATGAACTGGCAGAAGAATGTTGAGAGCAGAATAAGTTCTATACATATGAGATATCTTCTAAGTATTTGTGATAAAACTATGTATACGAGTATATCAGGAAGGAATGCAATGAGGAAGAAAGCATAGCATCATAAATAAAATTGGGGATCGGTGCATTGGTTTGGACACATACAATAGAAGGTACGGATGAGTAAATATTGGTTAAGAAAGTATACATTAACGATGTTAATAAATTTCGGAGTCCAGGAAGACTGTAATAAACATGGCATGACCAAATTAACGAAATTGTATAAGTCGACCATTTTGGAAGTCTTGCTTCAATTCTTTACAATGTTCTTAATATTTTTCATCTGTATAAGCCATGGAAATATATTTGCTCACGTACGTTTTCATATTTAATATTTCATCTGTAGACAAAATTCTACGGACTTAAAAATTAAAACGTTAACCTGAAAATAAAATGTTAAATAATTACAAAAAATAAATTAATCGGTTAAAAATAGACTATTTCACTACAAATGTTTTTTTTTGTGTAAATATACATCATGTCAGTGCACAACGGTGCACAAGTGAATCGTGTGAACTGGAAATTGGAAAATGAAGGATTAAAGTAGAATAAATGCAGTAGAATCGAATCTGAATCTAAATTTTTAAATAATAGAGTGTCAAATGCAAATAAGAGTAGTGAATGCAGTGCGAAAGAAAGTGTTACGAACAAAATAATGAATGGTCAATATGATGGTAAGGACACATGTAAAGAAAGAATGAAGAAATAATAATAAAGAAAGTATAATGTGTAAACGATATAAACGGAACTAGAAATGGAGGAAGACCGAGAAAAACATGGCACAATATACTCAATCAAATATTAAATGTCGGTCACGTCAGTCGGAGAAATCAACGCGCGTGCATGACAGCATATTTGATTGCAGGGGAAGGGATAGAAGTATGTCAGGATAGAACAATGTAACGTTCCATTCTTTCAACCAATCCTTCCAGGTGACGGCGTGGTGGTTATTTAGATAGTCATGTAACATACATCATTTACTATATATAAAATATAGAAAACAGAATTTGTTTTAAATTCAGAAGAAACATAAAAATCGATTCTACTCTTAAATTTTGAATTTAAACCGAACGTGTTTTCTGATGGGAACGTTTGTGAATGGTCGGGAAGGTTGCCATGGTGACGCACCGGGCGTCTCTCAGCTGCTGGGGGGGCTACGGCAGACCTACCCTCGCCCTCCACCCGCCCGGCGCCCCGCACAGTGCCGGCTCTACGGGAGCTCAATCGGCTGAAATGAACACATTTCGTGTTCACGATCGATAAAACACTTTGACACAAAGCGCCCTCGAAATCCGGACAACGACATTTCAAATCATTTCCAAAAAAGTTTGAACACACAAAACCCACATAAAATCATAACAGAGATGCATGCTGTAGTTGTAGTAAGCACTTAAAACCTACATATGTGTTTCTTGAAAAATGACGTAAAACTCTATATTTAATAATTGATACGAATGAAAACCTCTGTTTTCTAGATGCTATATTATAATTTACGGGAATGACATGTTTCGCCTTGCTAAGGCATTATCATATTTACTTATTTATTTATTAATGGTGCGCAAACATAGCATCAACGCACAATAGTAATAGGTAACAAAACACATATATTAAATCATCTTAGACACCTCAGTTAGATGTTCACACCGTGTTTATAACTCTGGCAGTACTACTGTTATGTATGAACCCTCAGTATAAACAAGCGTCAAGCAAAACAAGACATTTGTATAACATAAAGGAAAATACAAATAATCATTATTAAAACAACGCAATAGAAAATGACAATTTTTAGACAAAGAAATCAGATAAAGCCTTAGTAAGGCAAAACAAGTCATTCCCTTTAAATTAAATAAAAAATATGTTTTCATTCGTATTCATTCCTTATTTTTTGTTTGTTTTGATTAACTCAGAATATACATATGTATATACCCAGAAACCAAATCAGGAAGCCCAACGATTTCAACAACCTGATAACAACTTCTCAAAAATCAGTAAAATATATTTTTAATAACCAACAATAGGAATATTTGAAAAATAATAATTATAATAGTAATCTGATGAAATCGGTGAATAGGAAGTGAAAGAAAAACCAACAATTTAATTTATTACTTTAAAACAATTTCCGTTGCTCCGCGCATAAAATACTTTTTTTTAAATTACGACTTTAAAAGATTTTTTATCGGGGGCAAGGAAAGGGCATCTAGTTTTGATTTCACTCTAACTATGCTAAATGGGGTCATATTTAAGCCCATGCCTACAAAATTACCTTGCAATTGACATGAAGATGTAAAATACATATTATCTTATTTATAACACAGTTAAAAAATTATATAATAAACTATTGTAAACAATTTTATGAAAATGCAAATATAAACACTGCGTTGTATTGGACACATGCAACGCGTGGATAGATAAATAATGATTAAGAAAGTATACTTTAACGATGCGAATGGAATATGGAGTCTAGAAAGACCGAAAAAAATGGTATGACCAAATAAAAAATAAATAAAAAAGGTCGACCATAATAGAAGTCGGAAGAATCGACGTGCGTGTATGACTCGCTGTTTGAATATGGAGGAAATTAAATAGGTATGTCAGAATATAATAGTTTGGCGGTATTATTCTCCCTACCTACCCCTCCGTTGAAACTCCGTAATCGCTTATTGTTGTACCTTATTTATTATTAGATTAATAATAATACGTGTGAAATAATATTTATTAACTGACATGATTAAAAAATGGTAATAATATTAATTTTGCGCAGATGTTGCATATTTTAGTACTAAATTACATATACAGGAACATGTTTCCAAGGTATAGCTTATCATGCATTTTGAAGCACGTAATTATTTAATAGAAGTATCAAGCAAGTCGAATCATAGCAGAATGTGTCTAGTATAAAAGAGCTGTATTGTATTCAATCATCATTAGTTTCTGAATTTTTTGAAGTGAGCATTACCTCCATATTCAACTGCAAAATGGCTGGGGGTATTTGTCGTGTATTGTCTTGCCTTGCAGTTGTAATTGTGGTAAAAATACACTTATCTTTATAATAAATCATACGCATCATTAATGTATTATATATCTTGACGACCTTCGTGGCCGAGTCGTATGTGCTTTGACTGCCACCCCGATGGTCCCGTGTTCGATTCCCAGGGATAGCAGTGTGATTGTAACTGTTTTCGGGCTGGTGCAGAATTCACGTGACAATAATATCTATCACATGTCACGAGAATCAAAATAAAAGCGTATACCATTTATATTGATTTGGCTCGCGCTGCAATGATGTAAAGAGCGATTCAACAAAATAATAATAATAATAATAATAATAATAATAATATAACATAATATTGTAATTATCCAGTATGTGTGTATTTTTGGTTTCCACTACAACTAATATGTGAGTGTTCGTTGCAATTTTCATATTTAGAATTTCAAATAAATTAACCTGAACTACAACGATATCTAACATATAAATAATAATTTTATTAATCGTAATAACCTTGAAAATATTTGTGTCATAGTGCAACTACAATGCCTTCCAGGTTACAGGCTCGATTCCCGGCGATGACAGAGTGATTCTCACACTGTCTCTCTTTTTATGTCCCGTGAATTCTACACCGGGCCAAAGACAGAATGATCACAATGCCATCACCAGGAATCGAACCCGGAACCTTCGTTGTGGCAGTCATAGTACTTGTCACGAAGGTCGTCATATGTGTGTGAATGTCATATCAATTTCACATGTTATGAGAATTAATATATTAGCTATACCATTTATATCGATTTGTCTCGCGCTCTAATGACGTGAAGAGCTATTCAACACAAAACCTACGAACATAAAATAAATTTAGTTGTAATCTTTTTATTTTTTAATATTTTAAGTATGTATTATATTTAATTTTACAGATTGCCTGTGCAGAGCCGTGCCAACGCAACAGACTCCGCACTCCAGTGAGAGAGAATCGCGATGTGAGCAGTTTGGGGCAAACTCTGTTCATCCCCGTGTTGCAGCCAATTCTACAATCGCAGTACGAACAAGAATCCGCCAACGTGCGCCCCGCCCGCGGACTGGTGTATCCGCCCAACTGGCTGGTCCCGATCAATTCAGAAGAAAATTCGCATGCTTATTCCCAAGTTCAGTCTCCAGTCCATATTCACCAGCATGCTCACTCTCACCACGAAGTACCACACCCAGATCCGGAGCCGTGCCATAACCACGCTCACCCCCAACCAGCTCGAACATGTTGATTATTATACCTCACTTAGTGATATAAATACTTAGTGACGTACGAGTACATCACATTAATAACATGTTTTTGTGAAAAGTATATTTTTTTAGCGTGATGTTAAAACACTGAATTGTAATTGTTTAAAAACTAAATATTGTTTATAACGTACACTTTTGTTTCAAATATTAGCTCGGATAATACCTTAATTTTTTTGTTAATAAAAAAAACTAAAAAAACAGCCCTCCTACTTTTTATTTATATCTTTTCAAACTACATTTAAAAATAATTAGATTTATTTAGCTAAATTATACTATACGAATTATATATTTTTATACTGAACAAAGGATGTGTTTTTTTTTATAGTTAATTATTAAATGTATAGGAAACACAATAGAGCAAGTGATGCATTTTAAGTATTATACTTAGGTGAGAAAGTATACGTTAATGATGTAAATGGAGTACGGAGTCGAGGCAGACCGAGGAAAATATGGCATGACCAAATTAATCAAATTTTAAAAGTTGGTCATGTTGTCAGGTCGGAGTCGGAAGAATAGACGTGCGTGTATGACTCGCTGTATGAATGTGGAGGAAACTAGAGAGGTGTGCCAGGATAGAGTAGTTTGGCAGTCCATTCTCTCTACCTTACCTTATGGGGAAACGGCGTGATGGTTTGTTGTTGTTGTTGTTGTACTTGGGTGATAATGTATCAAGCAGTAGTGACCTCTACGAAGAAGTCAGAAAACTAACAAATAGTGGCGCCGTGGTGGCTGGATATTTGAAAAATGTTTTTTAGAAAAACAAAAATATGCTGAAGGAGAGCAAAAAGCGAATCTACAAAACCTGCGTTCGACCAATAATGATAAACGGAATTGAGACGAGGGCTGACACCATCAGAACAAAAAGTTTCCCAAGTACCACAGGTATAAGGACTCTCCGATCCATTGCGGGAACTACACTCCGAGACAAAGACACTTAATTCCGAAATAAGGGAGATCTGCAATATCGAAGATGTTTGTGCGATGGAAAACATTGAGAAGACTTTACCGGAGAGACCATGTGGAAAGAGCGTGTTCTGAAAAATGATATGTAAAACGGAAAATAAAATATAAACAGGCAATTAGAGAAGACCACACAAAAAATGGCGAGTCAGAAGGTCATCTACATCCTAGGAATGAGCTTCGAGAAATATCAGGACAGTCCTGAACGAAGCAAAAAAGGAGAAAGAAACATTATAAATAGCTCTATATAACAATAGATTTTCTTATATAAATATTTTTCCAAGTTTAAGTAGAAATTACTTAAGAGACTAGACTGTTGTCTTCAAATTATATGCAATAAAATATAATTTATTTCTATAAAATCTTTTTCGTGCTGAATATCTTCGCCTTGCGTATGGTAAAATTATAGTTTTCCAATCGCAAAATCAACTTGCGGCTGGTGATGCCATGATGGTGATGATTTTGAAAATCGACATTTTTAATATTAATGTAATGTACAGGAGAAAGATAGCTATAATTCTTTGCTATAATGTGATGGAGATTTTAATACATAATAAAATAAAATAAATTGATTAACTAACTATCACGCCACTACCCCAAAAGGGTAGGCAGAGAATGGACCGCCAAACTTTTCTATCCTGACATACCGCTCGCGCCTTTTCTACATTTATACCATGACATGAATGTTCGTCGATTGTTCCGACTTCGAATATGGCCGCCTTTTAATAATTGATTGATTTGGCCATGCCAATAGGCCTTCCTCGACTACTTCTTCCATTCACCTTACTTGTATATTTATATTTATTTTTCTATTACAATTGATTAAAATCTTTAATGTAGCAATGCACAAAATTATAGTTGCACAACGGGCCATGAAAAGATCTATGCTGGGTATCTCAGAGAATAAATTCTCAGTGGAGATAAAAATGTGGAGATACGCATTGCGAGGATGAAGTGGCATTGGGCTGGATATGATAGAAGATGAAGTCAGAGGGTTACTGAATGGAGACCAAGATTGGCCCGAAGAAGTGTCGGGAGACAGCCTACCAGGTGGAGTGAAGATATTGTACGGACAGCGGAAGGGCCTGGAGAACACTTGCGAGAGACAGAGAGGGATGGCGTGTGGGTGGAGTGGCTTACGTCCAGATGGAGATAAACTGACGAAGGGAGTCTTTAAAATAAAATAAATAAATATATAATAACAAAAATTTTCGATATTTGAAAAGGTAACAATAACCGGTATCTAAACATGTAGATGTATAATATATCAAATAACGAATATTATGTATTTTACAAAACATACTCACATTGTTTACATAAGAATTTACCCACGAGCGTATAAACCCCTAGATCGGAAGATTTAGACCATTAAAATAAATCCCCCCTCACTTCTGTGAAATACAGCTTCTTTGAATTCCTCGAAAATGTAAAGATTTCTTACAGCTTCTAAGTTAACACAAACATGTTTTCTATCCCAGGAGAGACGGACCGGGGTCTAGGGTAAAAGACGTCGCTACACTTGAATAAGGTAAAATAAATATTTTTGAGCTTTCAGGGGACCGAAATAACACGCTACGAATAAGATTACTTTTTTATCCACAAAAAAAATCAAAAGAAGAAACGGAGAGCCTTAAAAAACGTATTTATCTCTGGTATGCTGAAATCGTATTTATTCAAATTCTAAATTAAAAATTTGTAAAGATTTTAGATATTTTGGCATTTTGAAATTTACCATCTGCTATTTTATATTGATATTTCATAAGTAAAACTTAGTTGTAAGACCTGAAGATGCTAACATCGGTTAGCGAAACAGCTGTCGCGACAAAATATAATCAATTGTGATATTTGTAACAAAGTTTTTTTATTTATTTAAGCAGTTAATAATGTTGATCTATCAAAGTGTTTTCATCAGAACAATGGATTATAAATATTACTAACTAACCAATACGCCGTCTTACCAAAGTGGTAGACAGAAAGAATGAAATGAAACACTGTCCTTTCCTGACGTACTTCCTTGGTTCATCAACAAGCACGCATGTCGATTTATCTGACTCCTCACGTGCCCTACTTTTGATATTTGATTGATTTAACCGTGCCACGTTTTTCTCAGTATTCCTTTATTTCTTGTTATATTTACATATACTTTACTTTACCATTCTTTCTCATTCATTCTTTCATAAATATATCAAATTCATCATTACTGGGAATCAAATCATCGTTGTTTCTACTTATAGTAACCGTAAGATTATATCGTAACTTATAATAACTTAATAACCGTTGACGACCTTTGTGGCCTAGTGGCAAGTGAAGCTGCCACACCGAAGGTCCCGGGTTCCTAGCGATGGTAGTGTGTATGAAAGGATTACAGAGTCGAGGAAGATCGAGGAAAACGTGGCTTTAAGAAAGTATATTTTAAGAAAGTATATGCACATGATATGAATAGAGTACGGGGTTGAGGAAAAGGCTCAATCTTAAAAATCGGCAATGTTAGAAGTCAGAAGAAACGACGTGCGTGTATTACTTGCAGTATGAATGTGAAGGTAGCTAGTTTCTACTAAAATAAGTAATTATTTCGCATTTACGTGCAATAAACCTTTTTCGCATGGCAACCTCAGATTCGTTATATAAGATTTCTCATTTGTCATGGAGATCCAATAAGAGTACAGTTCTGTTCTAAAAGCCCATTCAGTCTCTAGAAATAAGTCGTGGGATTCTTATTTTTAATGTTTTTAAACATATTATATTTTTTATTCACAATTAGAATAACGCTGGATATTGAATAATGTTAAAACCAAATCGATTGCTGACGTTTTTCTAGTACTCGAAAATTCTTTTATTTTTTTAATCGACTCCTTGTAGTAAAATAATAATATCTTTGATAATTCTGTCATCTTCGACGGCGTCACTATAGACTGTTTTATTTCCCAACATGAAGAGCTGCCTCTGGTGGTGCCAGTGGGGAGAAAAATCAAACTGCTGAACATGATGACATCGACCGGACGAGGGGTCAAAATCAGACATATAGGCTGTTGTCATTCCGTGAAGTGCTTTTCAAACTATCTAGCATAATTTATTTTGGATTCTTTCAGGATAATTCAGACAGTGATGTAAACGTGTTGAAATTGAACTTTTTACATATATGAATTGTAAGGATAGAGAGGTAGGTATAATGGTTCATTTTCTCATTTTCTCTGCCCACCCTTCCGGGAAACAGCGTGATAGTGTGTATTTGATATCTCTATTTCGGCCAAGGTGAAACCTTACATCAGCAATATTATTTGCAAAACTACATAATAAGTTATGAATCAGCTTGCTTAATTGCCTTCTTGCAATATCAACAAGTAAATTAAATAAGGCAAAATTTAAAAAAATAAAATCATAAATCATGTTCGTGTAATTTTAATGTATGCAAATATTATTTATCAATGAAAGCCAAAACGGCCGTTCACAATGGACTTCTGGTCCCAACCCTCTTGTATGGAAACGAAACATGGAACTGGCAGAAGGAGGATGAGAGCAGAATAAATGCGGTAGAAATGAGGTCCCTAAGACATATGTGTGGTAGAACGATATATGACAGAATCTCAAATGCTGATTTAAGAAAGGAATGTATAGCGGAAGAAGGTATTATGAACAAAATTATGAAAGGATCGCTGTGTTCGTTCGGACATATGGAGCGCATGGATGGAGAAAGAATGGTTAAGAAAGTATACGTTAATGATGTAAATGGAGTACGGAGTCGAGGCAGACCGAGGAAAACATGACATGACCAAATTAATAAAATTTTAAAGGTTGGTCATGTTAGATGTCGGAAGAATCGACTTGCGTGTATGACTCGCTGTATGAATGTAGAGGAAGCTAGAGAAGTGTGCCAGGATAGAGTAGTGTGGCGGTCTATACCCTCTGCCTACCCCTACGGGGAAACGGCGTGATGGTTTGTTGTTGTTTGTAAATATTAAAATCAATCTTTTTTTTTTCTTTCATAAAATATCAAATAGGATATTACCCAAAATCCTTGTTTCAGGAGTCAAGCATTCTGCCCCCTGGACCACATTTTTAAATTGTATTTATATTATACATTACATTGTTATTTGGAGTTTTAACGAAACGCATGTTTCATTAAAAAAGCACGTTGCAAGTGATTGCAAGAACTCAATTTTTTAACACGTTTTGTGATTTAATTATTTTATATTGATAAAAAAGCATATAATGTGATTTGATAACATCGTTGAACGTGAACTATCTGATATGAAATTCATATAAATATGATGAAAAATAAGAGTTTTTCATCAGTCTCACTTGAAGTTCCTTCGGTGAACAATAAGATGAGCGTTCTTACAATCTGCCTCTCTGCAGTCACAGTCCTGCTGGTGTTGCAAGTAAGTTTTTTTATTCAAATAATTTTTCCATTTTCAAATATTAAAAGTCTGAAAAAACCGTTAACATACAATTGTACAATAAACAACAGAAATCTTTAAATAATTTAATACTATATAATTAACCATCACGCCATCTCCCCGAAGGTGTAGGCAGAAACATTGGACTGCCACATTGATATTTTCTAAAATCCTTTTCTCGCTTCCTCAACATTCATACATCGTATCATGCACGCAGTTCGATTTCTCCAACTCCTCACGTGGCCGACATTCAAGATTTGATATTTGATCGTGCCACGTTTTCCTCGGTCTTCCTCTATTTCTTGTTCCATTTACATGTTAATATAAGAGTATACTTTTTTCTATTCTTTCGTTATTCATTCTTTACATGTGTCCAAACCATCTTAATGATCCTTTCATTGTTTTGTTCATAACACCATCAATCATCCCGCATTCACTTCTTATATTTTTATTACACACTCTATCATACACAGAGTATAACATACATTCGTCTAAGAGATCTCATTTCTACTGCATCTATATCTATTCTATAATAGTGTACTCTTCCGTTTACGTCGTTAACAAAAACTTTTTTTTACCAGTCTTTCCCTATTCATTCTTTCCGTGTGTCCAAACCATCGTTCATAAAATTTTTCAAATTCCATTATTATTTTTTTAAATATCTAAACATAATATTGTTCACATAAACATAATTAATATCTATAAGTTCAAAATTTTTCATTATAAATGCTAGTTTAATTTCCGTTATATTAGAATAACCTATTTTCATCTCGGCGTCAATTCAGTAGATTAAAATAAGAACTTATTCCTTAAAATGAAAATTTTGAGTAATACAGATTTGAGATGTAAAATATTATTTCATTCTGTGATGCAATTTACGCGAGGTTTACCTAATCTAAAGCAGGAATCAAAACATGTAACATTATTTTATTATTATTTTAGGGTACTCTTGCCACACCATGCTGCCGCCGAAGAAGGAATCGTCATTTGGTTGAAAACCGCTATCCTCTAGAAACATATCATTACCCCCTGGTTGGAAATAGTGAAGTGAGCAATCGTGTTAATCCGTATTTACTTTCACCGATTCCGATATTGCCAATTCAAATTCGATTGGCTAGGCATTTAAATCACTTATCAAGCCACCACACACATTCTCCTAAGCATCACCACGTAAATTCTGCACCGGAACACAACCACAAATCAGTTCCGTGCGCTCCAGAACCAGTTCCATGCTCACCGAAACCAGTTCCATGCGCTCCAGAACCAGTTCCATGCGCTCCAGAACCGAAACCATGCGCTCCACAACCAGAGCCGGTACCATGTGCTCCAAAACCAGTGCCACGTGCCCCCGAACCGGTACCATGCGCTCCACAACCAGAACCGTGTGTGCTTGAACCAGCGCCATGTGCTCCACAACCAGAACCATGTGCACCCGAGCCGGTACCATGTGCTCCAAAACCAGTGCCATGTGCCCCCGAACCGGTACCATGCGCTCCACAGCCGGAACCATGTGCGCCCGAACCAGTGCCATGCGCTCCACAACCAGAACCATGTGCGCCCGAACCAGTGCCATGCGCTCCACAACCAGAACCATGTGCGCCCGAACCAGTGCCATGCGCTCCACAACCGGAACCATGTGCGCCCGAACCAGTTCCATGCGCTCCACAACCAGAACCATGTGCGCCCGAACCAGTGCCATGCGCTCCACAACCGAAACCATGTGCGCCCGAACCAGTGCCATGCGCTCAACAACCGGAACCATGTGCGCCCGAACCAGTGCCATGCGCTCCACAACCGGAACCATGTGCGCCCAAACCAGTGCCATGCGCTCCACAACCAGAACCGTGTGCTGCCGCGCCGGTTCCATGTGCTCCAAAACCAGTACCATGTGCTTCTGAACCGGTACCATGCGCACCACAATCGGTGCCATGTGCTCCCGAGCCAGCACCATGCGCTCCAAAACCAGTGCCATGTGCCCCCGCACCACTTCCATGTGCACTGCAACCAGTGCCCTGTGCTCAACGCCATTCACACTAAAAGCTTTCCTTAATACACCTCATAACATGGGCACCCAAGTGAACTATTTTAAAATGTGTTTTTTAGTTAATAAAAATAAAATACGTCATTAACCGTTTACGCTATTAAATTCTCATTGCGTTCTTTTTAATAAAAAAATTCTTCTGCAATGTATTTTTTTTATTAAGTATTATATTATTATAACTAACTAACTAACCATCACGCCGTCTTCCCGAAGGGGTAAGCAGAAAGAATGGACTGCCACACTTTCCTTTCCTGACATATTTCTCTCGATTCCTCAACATTCCATACATCGTGTCATTCATGAGCGTCGATTTCTCTGACTCCTCACATGGGCGACATTCAATATTTATTTGATTTATTTGATCGTGCCACGTTTTCTTCGGTCTTCTTCCGTTTGGAACCAGTTCCATTTACATCGTTAATATATAATTTTTTACCATTCTATCTTCATTCTTTCCATATGTCCAAACCAACTTAATGATCCTTCATACACAGAGTATCCACACATTCGTCTAAGAGATCTCATTTCTACTGCATTTATTCTACTTTGATCCTTCTTTTGCCAGTTCCATGCTTCGCTTCCATACATAAGGGATTATTACTAATGTCAGTATTTCATTTTATTCATCAGAAAATGCTTTTTACTAAAGAAAATCATTTAGGCATTTATCAAATTCGTAAAAAACTCTTCCTCAAAATGTCCACCATTCCCTCAAAGAAATTAACGAAAAGAAGGAACCGACTGTGTAAATATTTTTTCCATTTGACTTATCTATCTTCTTGCGGAATTCCTTTGCATTGGCGACTTTCCTTCCTGAAAGTTCCCCACCAAAAGGTACAAAAACGAAAGAATCTTCATTCTCCCCGCCTTTATCGGGTTTATTTTGATTTTTATTCTGAGAACTTTGCGATGAAAAGTAACCGCAATTATTTTTCTGCTTTGAAAACTTCTTTTGGTTCGGCAGTTCGAGAGTTTAACAACAGATTACACTGTAAAGTTTAATGAAACGGCAAATGGTTTGGACGCACCCAGTTGAGCGTTATTTTAAAATGATCATTTCTGTTCATTTTTGTTTTTAAATATATAATATCTATAAAAATCTTCAAAAGCGTTCCCAAATTAAATATTGTAGAATTTCAAAAACAAAACTTATTCATTATTCTTTCTTTAAATTATTATTTTTTATATAAAAATTTGGTATTTTTTTTATTATTGGCAATGAAAGTGAAAACGAGTAGTTTTCAGTCTATAGAGCACACACACTCTTAAAAACATTGGATTTTATTCATCTATATCAGTGGTTCCCAATGTGGTCTATATCGACCCCCAGGGATTAATTATGACTTGCAATGGGGTCTACGACAAGTGGAAAAAAATGGAGGTCTATGAGATATACTCGTAAATAGGGTCTACGAGATGGTTCAAATAAATTGGAGCTGAATATTGAAATTTTGATAGTGTATTTGTTTCGTTTTTGATGAACGAAAAAAATCCAAAAAAATACAGAATTCGTTTTTCTTTATGCTTATTTGTGAAAATCGGAAAACAAATGAGCAAAAATTTCAATTTTTGTGAATGTTGCATTGAATGTGTCTTTGACACGTTCATCACAAGGTCATACTTATTGCATACTTCCTACATTCTTGACACCAGAATTTGTAGATCGTCCATGCTGTCAGCGATTAAAACAGCGTCGTCTGCATACATATAGCAAACAGCTGATGGACATGTCTCGCCCCAGCGTTTATTCCGTCTAATTCTTTCATACACTTGTCCATGCATAGATTAAACAACCACGGGGGCATTACACAACCCTGTTTGACGTCTTTTGTGATATCAAACCATGAAGTGAAAGCCCTGTTTACTCTGACACACGCGGTGCTTCCTTCATAAAGGGAAGCAACCGCTCGTATCAGGTTTGTGCTTACTCCATACTCGGCCAAGATCTTCCATAACTTTTCTGTCAACAAGGGTCATACGCTTTTTGCAGATCTACTAATGCGCGGAATAAATAGTATTTTAATAATAAAAATCACTGTAAATTAACTCCTAGATATCCCTTATTTTGTTCAAGTATTCTTATAAAGTTCTCACCATTCTAGGAGAATTAAGTTTAATTTAGGTGTGAAATATTTCCTCCGAATAGTTTCCAGTCGAACTATTGCAATAGAAGCACACCGGTACAGAGTACTGCAAACGATTTTCTACAAGACTGACTATCCATTTGGTGGGATGTTTGCCTTAGAAACTTTAGACCACTTAATCTGGCGGTGGTCAATACACTATACACTCTTGGTATATACGTTCTCAGTTATCTACCATTATTGTAATTGAAACTGAATTTCATGTATTAAGATAACACAACATATCGTAACATAAATTGGCAATTAATACTATAATTGTACATAAGTAAACTTTTGAACGTTGATTACTTTCAACCATAAGAAACGATTAAAAATTTTCCTATGATTTCAAATGGTTTTCTAATACAGGATATTATTTATAAAATTCTTATCGAAGCACCGATTAAGATAATATTTTTATTAAATTTGTAAAGGAAGGTTTTTATTAAATTTGTAAAGGAAGGAAAGAAGGAAAATTTGTCATATATATATGACAGTAAATTACAAATAAATTCATATTATTTTGACAAAGTATTATGAAGTAGTATTATTATTTAAAATTAAAAAATATAAATATTACCACATTTATACGTAACCAAAATATCAAAATATCAAGGAAATATTTTTAGAAATAAAAAATGTATTGTAAATATAAAAAAAAAGAGTTTCGATAAAAAAATAAACACTAATGTTGGCAAATATTGAAGTTCGGCGTTTGATATGCATTTTTAAAAAGATCAACAAGTAATTTTTATGTTTATTATATACAGATGTATTGAAAAAGGGATAATATTTTAAAATAAATCATTAATAATGATCTCTTCATCTAAAGATCTCAGAGTTAAAGGAAAAGAGTAAGAAATTTTTATAGAAATGATATATATTTATTCTAAAAATATGTTTATTTGATGTGTGTTTTGCAAACTGTGCATGTAAAAAATTAAGTTAAATTGGTGTTACTAACTAACTAACTAACCATTAAGCCGTCTTCCCGGAGGGGTAGGCAGAAATAATGGAACGCCACACTGTTCTATCTTGACATACTTCTCTCGCTTCCTCTACATTCATACATCTTGTCATGCACACACGTCGATTTATCTGACTCCTCACGTGACCGACATTCAATATTTGATTCTAGATTCTGAAACTAGTGTTTAAGATATATTAGTCCGAAGAAGAAATGAATATCAGAATGCCCTATTCGGAATCTCAACGTGAAATCAATAATGTTTGCTTTCGCTTATTAAAAACGTACAATCGTACCAATTTAGCGGAAAATTGCTGAAGCTTATTAAATAATTGTGAAACCTTATTTAAAAAATGACGATTTGTCAAATACGGTACAATTATTTATGTAAAATTAAATGTACGCTTACTATTATTATCCTTTTTTCGTTAAACAAGAAAGCTGGTTTTAATCAATTTAATGAAAACCTCCCTCAAATTACGCTCAACTCTATTCCTTAGCCATGTATCAAAAAGTTTGTTAGAAATTTCGATATATAAGTTTTCTCCGTCGGTTTTAATATAAATAAACAGCGTGCTTCCCCAAAGTTCAGGCGTACATAATAATCAAGTTTATATTATGTATTTTTGAACACATTAGTTTACAAATATACAATAAAATCTTAAATTTGAAAATTAATTTCGTTTTTCTGGGTCAAGGAATAGAGCGCTTTACTCCTGTTTCAGGGGACGTCGTTTATTAACAAAAATAAAATGTTTGTGTTCAATACTATTTCTTATATTTAATGGGAATAACATGTTTCGCTTTGCTAAGGCATTATCAAGTAAGTGTCTTCATCGGTTTTAATACCTTCGTCTTCTTCTCCTTTTGGACCTTTGGTATATTCCTGTATTCATCTCTTTGAAGGTCTTCCGAGTGGGATTCTGGAAGAATCCATCCTCTGCACGTGCGCATTCCAGTAACTTCTGCGTTATCTGCCCCATTTTACGATATCTTTCACCTAGCAGATTGCACGGATAGCTGTGTTCCTCACCCTATCTTGAAGAGTCTTTACTGCTATCGTTCTCATAAAATGGTTTATATATAAAGAAATATACTGGTTCTGATTTAAAAAAATGGTTTGATTCATGTGGTGCTCCTGTCAATTTGGAGATATTTCTTGTAAAAGTGAATTGTTTTGGTCAATTTGATTGTTGCCGCACTTTGTGATAGTTATTTGTGACACGAAATACGTTTTCACTCTTCTGATGTTAAATTAATACAAGTTTTTTCGTTTATAAAAATAATTTTGACAGGTGTAAAAATAAATTTTTCATTTGTTCCAATGACAATTTGAATAAATTCTTCAATCAAATTTTCAAGTTTTTTGCTGGTGTTGGATTATTTTAAGTGCCCAATTAAAATGAAAACAGTGGAATAAAAAATTAAATAAACACAATTGTCCGGATCGTCCAGCTGACGACAAGTGCACCATCTAAAAGAACATTATGTGTTAAATTATTTTTATGTGTTATTTTATTTTATATCATTGTATTTTGTATATTTGTTTTAGATTTATTATGTAAACGTTGAATGATTGAAGTGTGCGCGGGAGATGACTATTGGTGGCGATGAGGTTCGCAACCCATCACACCGCGTCTCTCGCGTTGGCGAAAAGAGAAGAATGGAGTGCAGCATCGATTAAAGTGTTGCAGTCCATTCTTTCTGTCTACCCTTTCGGGGGAAATGCGTGATGGTTAGTTAGTTAGTTTTATAAAGAAATATTTATCATTTGATGACCCTTAAGCAAGGCCTAACATGTTATTTCCATGAAATATAATAAAACTTTCACAAAACAGACTTTTCATATGTATTTATTATTACATAAATAGTATTACATCGTTGTTCAAGAAACAATAAAAAATGCGTAGTTTATATACCGGTCATAAGACGTGGGTGATTTTCTTTGTACAATATTATTTTAGCTTTGTTCAAAATTGTAGAATTTTTTTATTATTATTTCGAAACTAAATATAAACAGCTGGGCATCAGGGCTTGACTCTTAAATATGTGCTCTCAGAGAGTGTTAAAATATTTTGGTCGCGTAGACCGGAAAGACCACGACAACATTAAAAAAGTCATGATAATGGGCAAAGTAAAGTGAAAGCGACCACAAAGACGGTCATCGAGTCGCTAGTCTGATCAAATCAGGTTGCTGGCTGACCTCACAATGCTGCAGCCTGGAGACAGACCGGTGATAGGAGCGCGTGGCTAGATATGATGGATAGTTTAAGAGATGGACACAACCCTATCCAAATTCCTACCAAATTAAATTCCACAACCCTATCCAAATTCCACAACCCTATTCCTGTGGTGTATAATTTATCTTTTATATAATGTTCCTCAAATGTTCATGTATTATATATTATGCTTATTTATTTATTCAATAAAGTACAGCGGAGCATAGAAGTGAGATTGAGTAGATTAAATGTGGTCTGGCACCCCCTTGTTGTTGCCGTATTTAAATGTAAGTCCCGGATGAACCGGGGACAGGCCCAGGGAGTGTACGAGCGAGGCTGATAAAAGGGCGCCGCTACGCCCTATAACAGCCTCGGGTATGTGGCGGGAACTTCTATGTTCCTTTAAAAAAAAAAAAGCCCTATCAAAAAAAGCTAAAATATCAGTGCACAATGGTGTTCTTGTACCGATCCTTATGTATGCGAGCGAAGCATGGAACTGGCAAAAGAAGGATGAAAGTAGAATAAATGCAGTAGAAATGAGATCTATTAGACAAATGTGTAGATACTCTGTGTAAGATAGAGTGTCGAATGAAAATATAAGAAGTGAATGCGGTGCGAATGATGGTACTATGAACAAAATAATGAATGGATCATTGAGATGGTTTGGACACATGGAAAGAATGAATGAAGAAATAATGGTAAAAAAAATATGTTAACGATGGTAATGGAACTAGAAATAGAAGAAGACCGAGGAAAACGTGGCATGATCAAATAAATCAAATATTGAATGTCGGCCACGTGAGGAGTCAGAGAAATCGACGCGCGTGCATGACACGATGTATAAATGTTGAGGAAGCGAAAGAAATATCTCAGGAAAGAAAAGTGTGACAGTCAATTCTTTCTGCCTACCCCTTGGGTGAGACGGCGTGATGGTGTGTTATTTAGTTATAATGTATCCTCTTATTTTCTATAAGTAATTGATTCATGTCTTTTATTATGTATAGAATTGTATTGATAAAATTGTATACATGCATAATTAAATTCACAAAAAATATTATATACATAAATGAGCCAATACGCAGTGAAGCTGAATTTCAAAATATTGTACAAGCTAATTCATTTTGGCAAAAAAAAAGTATTTATCTTTCATCTCCCAGATACAGGAAATGTAACAAGCTTTCAGACATTGAAATTCAGAGAGCAATTTATTTTTCCAGAGAGTCACCGCCGCGCGGCGTTTCGCCTTTTAATTTCAAATAAATTGCTCGCAGTTCAAAGCTGCAGAAAAAGCTCGATGGTAGAAATGCTTTTAGTAGGCGCTTTCAGCGGTAACTAAGTCTGAACCGCCGCTAAGCTGACGGCCGCCCTCGCTGCGAAAGGTTCTGTAAGTGATGTAGTGAAGGGTGCATTCGAAATGAATTCAAAAGGTTATTGACGGTTACCTTTTTGTAGGGCTGTTTAATACGTTCGAATAAACATTTTGTATTATTTGACATAAAACTCAATAACAATGCTAAAGAATAGTTACTTCTATATGTTATATACAGTCGGAGAATGTTTTGAGTCTTTGGTCACATTACCAGGAGAATGCTGGATAATTTGTAAAAAAAGTATTGTCACAGAAAATGTTCCAGAAAAAATAAGTAAAAGCAGAGCTCTTGCGCGGTCGTGTGACCAGATTAAGGAAATGACTGGGGAAGCCGGTGCGGGTTGCGGAGAACAGAGAAGATTGAAGGCGTTTTGTTTTAGCCACGTGCAGCTCCATGGATCAACACCACCCGTAATGAGGAAACGAAGAAAGAAGAAGAAAAAAAGTATGTATTCTGTTTAGCAATCAGTTCATTCATTCATTCATTCATTTTTGGTGCTACATCCCGGTGTGGGACTTGGTCCTCCACTGACTTCTGTCGCTGGCCATCTCTCTCCATTCCCCAGCTGCTTCCATTTTCTCCCAATCTTGTTCCACGCAATCCGCTCATCTTTTCCTCGGTCTGCCTCTTGGTCTCTTATCGCGGGGCACGCATCTGTATATAATTTGTGGTGTTCTACTCTCTGGCATTCTTTCCACATGGCCAGCCGCCCACCGTAGGCGTTGAGACTTACAGAATCTCACTACTGTTCAAGGTTTCTTTTAATTCTGTAAATCCCATCCTCTAGCGTGGGTCCTAAATATTTTCTCAGTATTTTCCTCTCAAAAACTGCCAGCCTGCCTTCCTCTCTTTACGTTAGAGACCATGTCTTACAACCTTAGGTGACTACGGGTCTTATAATAGATCTATATTTTAAAAGTTTGGTATTCCTGCTGAGTAACTTAGAGCCCAGAAGCTTCTTACACCCATGCAAAGATCTGTTTGCTGCTAAGAGGCGAATATTTAATTTTTCTGCCAGCTTGTTCATGGAATTGAGGTTCGAGCCCAGATAGGTTAAATATATGTACGAAACTCTTCGTACATATGTTGTTCCATTTGTATGTTTTGAAGGGGATGTTGCTCGCGCGCGCTAACCATATATTTGGTTTTTGAGGAATTTTTTTGAAGACCAAATTTCTTCGCTTCTCTTTTCAAAACTGTATCGCAATCAGTTAATGATTTTAATTTTTTTTATGTTTTACTCAAATATATTTTAATATATTACACTTGAAACGATCTTTTATAATGGCTCAAGCTGTTCGTAGTACCTACACCTCTTTATCAAGATGAGTATTATGGCATTAAAATTGGACATAAAAATGTCTTCATGAAAAAATAGGTCACAAGGGTAAGCGAAATATGAGAGGCTAAAAATAACGCAATTTTCTTATTCTTTGCAAATTATTTTTTACACGTAACCTGCGTAATATTATACCTAACTTTTCCGGCTCGGGAGAAACATTTTCATATCTAAGTGGACAATTTATCTGCTATACAATATGCATACACTTTACGGTCTCTATTTGTGTAGGTTTTATGATATATGCAATGGCCTTCATTATGTTATGGAATTTTATTATTATGCATGAATTATGAATAACTAAATGTGTGTTTTTTAATAAATTGAATAACATTAAATGTTTAAATCAAAAAAAATTCAGACATCTTGAATTTTATTTTTATTTTAGTACCTATTTTACTTCAACGCGTTAACTCGTTGAATGATCCAACCAGAATCAACCATCGAGGAGGGGGTGCCGTCAACTGATTAAGCCCGGGGCTCTAATTAAGCCATATTATGAGTGACATTATTGATTACCCCGGAGCTATAGTCAGCTAAAAGGATATTGAGGGAGGAGCAGATTCTCGCAACACGATTTAAAGGGGAAGCGAAATGGCACCAGGTTAAAAGCGTTTCATTTAGCGATGCAACGTAACAGCATCGCTGGGTGTAGTGACGCGCTTTTGACAAAATGTTAGATGCTTTGTATTTTAATTTATGAATGGGGTGAGAATGGGATTTGTGTTTGCCAATGGGTGAAGGTTTTGAATTGTTAACGAGCTGTCTGGTGCATTTAACGGTATTAGTTGTCTCACAGAATTTCGTCAAGGTGGGAAGATCATTGTAGTCAAATGTAATACGAGTAGTTACATTGGATTCATTAAATGATAATATAAAACATTAATATTCAATTTTAAAATGATTTCAATAAATTAATATAAAAATAAAATAAATGTTCGAAGAGCTTTAAATATGTAATCGTGATTTGAAACGTTTCTCCACATAAGGGCATTAATATAACGATGTTCTTATACCGACCCTTATGTATGGAAGCGAAGCATGGAACTGGCTATGAGATATAAGATCTCTTAGACGATCGTGAGAATACTCGGTATATGGTGTTGAATGAAAATATAAGAAGTGAATGCAAGGACCATAAAGATGATGAGAAGACACGGAAAGAACGAATGAAGAAAGAATGGTAAAAAAGTATATGTTAACGATGTAAATGGAACTAGAAATAGAGGAAGACCGAGGAAAACGTGGCAAGTCCAAATTAATTCAATATTGAATGTCAGAGAGTCAGCGCGCATGCATGACACGATGTATGAATGTTGAGGAAGTGAGAGAAATATGTCAGGAAAGAAAATTGTGGCAGCCCATTCTTTCTGCCTACCCCTTCGGGGAGACGGCGTGATGGTAAGTTAGTTAGTCAGCTATATAATACTTGCACAAGGAAAAACATGGAAAAACAAGCCTCAGTAATGAAATCATCATAGAGAACAGGTCGCTAGACGCAAATGGCAGTGGATCAGTCACACTTTGAGACGAAACCCAGCCTGCATCGCTCAAGGTGCGCTAGACTGGTCCCCTATGGGGGGAAGAGGAGGCGAGGCAGACCTAGAGCCACCTGGAGAAGAGTCCTGCAGAACGAAGTTAAAGCAGCAGGCCTCACTTGGGATGATGTTAGGCATCAGGCATGCGATAGAGTCGGTTGGAGAAGGTTCCTTGAGGTCCTATGCACCACGGAAGACAGGACAAAAATAGAAGATAAAGAAGAATACGAAAATAAAATAAATTTTCAAAAAGCTCCAAATTTTTTATCGTGGTTTGAAAGGTTTCTCCACATAGGGGCATTAATATAATTGTGTTCTTATACCGACCCTTATGTATGGAAACGAAGCATGGAACTGGCAAAAGAAGGATGAAAGAAGAACATATGCAGTAGAAATAACATATCTTAGACGAAGTGGGGATACTGTGTGTATGATAGAGTGTCGAATAAAAATATAAGAAGCGAATGCGGTGCGAATGATGATGTTATGACCAAAATAATGAAAGGATCATTAAGATGGTTTCGACACATGGAAAGAATAAATGAAGTAAAATGGTAAAAAAAACGATGTAAATGGAACTAGAAGTAGAGGTAGACCGAGGAAAATGTGGCACGTCCAAATTAATCAAATATTGAATGTCGGCCACGTGATGAGTCATAGAAATCGACGCGCGTGCTTGACACGATGTATGAATGTCGAGGAATCGAGAGAAATATGTCATGAAAGAAAAGTGTGGCAGTCAATTATTTCTGCCTACCCCTTCGGTGCGACGTTGAGATTGTTATTTAGTTAGTTAGTTATATAATACTCGCACAAGGAAAAACATTTTAAACCTCCGTAATGAAATCATTATCTGATTTTATATGCCAGAATACACCAAAGGAAAATTATATTGTTAACCATTTTTAATGTCCAAAAATCAACTATAAAATAACTAACTATATAACCATCACGCCGTCTCCCTAAGGGGAAGACAGAATGAATGGACCGCTACACAGTTATTTAAAAACATCATTATCTTGCTTTCTCAACATTCACATATCGTGTCATGCACGCATATCGATTGGCCGACAAGAAAATTTTGTTTAGTTTCACCTCCACTTCATCAATTCATTCATTCGTTTTTTTTTTCATTTTTTTTTCTCATTATTACTTTATTATAATAGCTTTTATTAGTTTTATTTATTTTAGTAAATATTAATTAAGAGATCTAAATATCCATCATTTTGCATGAATCATAAATCTCCTGAAAGGAGGATTATATGAGCTTCCCTGGTCCTGTGTAGCTCGGGATTAGAGGACTAGCACAAAGGTTATGTGAGCGCCTTCAAACTATGCCAAATTGCAAGCACGCGGATTGTTCGGCTTTTCGTTTGTCCCTGGAGAAACAAGATTTTGTCATTGCTCTCATTCGCTGTGTAAGTAAAGTTATTAAATGGAGTGTCTTACTAAAGTTAGCATTACCATAATTGAACATTTTATACAAATCATAAGTAGGTACGTCGGTATGTTTGTTCTACTAAAAACTAACAAACCAAAAAGCCACTCTCCCTAAAGGGTATGTAGAAAGGATATATATTGCTTCACTGTTCTATTTTTATATGGTATACCTCAAATTTACTGTCTGTTTTAACTCTATATTTCACAAGTTATTTTTTTTTATATATTGTCCTTTTAGTAATTGATTACTTTGGACAAGGCATGTTTTCCTCGGTCTTCATTGACTTATTATATAATACCATTAACACTACTTGTGTGCAAGCTTTTATCATCTTCTTCTTCTTCTCCTTATAGACCTTTGGTCTGTTCCTGAAGTCAGGCTGGCCTCTCTTGGGAGGTTGACTCCCAACTATCTCTCCATCTCTTCGGCGGTCTTCCTGGGGGACGGCAGTTGGCAGAAATCTGATGAGCCACAGCGTGTGAGTTTCTGGTGGGATCCATCTCTGCACGTGCGCATTCCAGTATCTTCTGCGTTATCTGCCCCATCTCACGACATCCTCCACCTTGCAGATCTCGCGGATAGCCGTGTTCCTCATCTTATCTCGAATAGTCCTATAGCTTTTATCATTTTCCATAGGCAATTGATTTCTTCTATATGTCTATATCACCTTAACAATAATTTCTCAATTTGAATAAGAAAGTATTTATCCGCATTATATTCTTTTTTTATTTCTTTGTTGGGTATACTGTCTGTTATCTTATTATAACGGCCTTTATAATTGTAATCTAATTATACTATGCCGATTCCTATCAACTCTTTTATATAAACGGGTTGTCACTAAAAACCTTTTGGGGTTCTGATAAGAAATTGCAATATGAGAACTTGTCGAAGCAAATGATTAACAAGACTTAAAACATGTTTTGGAATAAATTCGTATCTTAACGGCTAAATTCTTTGATAGAATACACTTTAGTAAAAGAAGTTTAACTTAAATAAGTGTAGTTTCAGGAATCCATTAACTTTATTCTAAGAATAACAGCCAGAGTCGTGTTGTAGTTCGAATTGTAGCCTAACTTTTTATTTCAAATGATCAAATTGTTTGTAGGCTAATCTTTTACATAAGCCTACAAGCAATTGAATGTGTAATTTGAATTAATAGTTTACTAAAATAAGTAAAAACTAGTTTTAGAATTTAATGCGAAACTAAGTTCATTCGGGATGGGTAAAATAAGTTTGAAAACACCGTGTGTTACTTATGATAACCGTGTCACAACCATTTTCCATTTATGAACATGCAGCGAACTGGATTGAATGCATTCTACTTGCAGCACGTGGTCTGCTTGTTTTGGAGCTTTTGTACGGCTCGTGGACCAACAATAATGGGTTCACTCAGGTGAGGGCGCGCGACCATTGTCAACTGATGAAAACTTGAAAAGACAAAGCCACCCAAGCTTATCACGGTTTACTCATTATGAAACTTTATTTCTTTAAGCTCCGGTCTTAAAAACCAAGTAACATAAACTTTAACAAGAGTTGAATCCCCGGAGATTATGCATGCGGTTGCTTAACAACTATGTTAATTAAATATTTAGTGAAATTTGCTTTTAAACTATCTCTTTTAATTTAGATTACAAAGATACAACATTGTTGCATAAATTACATTGATGTGTTTTCAAACGATAAGTTTACAGCGCTAGACAAATTAGTTTGGTTACGCTTTTCTACCAGAGAACTTTCATAATATGTTTACTATATATTATTGTATCGAATAAATAACATCGGAGACTGATAATTTATTTTCAATTTTCCCACACAATCGAGCCAAAACAATTTGGAACAATTTGCAGCGACAACTATTGATTTTGAAACTTCCACGGAGCAAATTTATTTCCCCGCAAAGGTGTACAAATTTATTCCCACACAAAATATCGATCAAGATTCCGGCGGCTGGTTGCGGAAATGTTATTCAGACTTGTAAGGGGACGTGTTATGATTTAAGAACATAATTGAACGAGATTTATTTTCCCGATAAGGCCTATCCTCGAACCCGACAATGGCGCTGCGGCGCCTGACAAAAAGCGCCGCGCGGCGAAACAATGAACGACACGCGCAGAAAAAGCCAGGATTTTTTGTAATTAAACAAAAGAATTTCCCATTTTCCATGTTCTATTTTTCAATTCGTAATTCCGCACGTACAAAAAATCGTTAAACTTGGCTTTGTGTTATTAAAATTCCTTTTAACCTTATCCCAACAGTTAAAATACCATAATTTTGAATGAAATGCTTCAATGGTTACTGATATGCGAACATTTTTTATGTACAACTTTGTCAATAGCTTCAAATTTAATAAAGTAATGAGAACGGCGTTTGTTTTCTAGAACTTATTATTTTATATTGAAGTGACATTTAAAAATATTTGATTCCGCTGATGAAACATATAACTTTTCATACCATGAATTTACAAAACATTTAATAAATTTAATAGAAAACATTACATTTCTTTAATACTTGACTCAAATTTATATTATATAATTTAAGATAAACAGACATCAAATAATAATTTAATATTAAATTTTATATAGATACGATATATCTAATTACACTTACACAATATATTTGTTTTATCTACAATAGTTTATTTTGAACAAGGATGACCTCCAAAAAGATGGAAAGATATCTAGCAGACCACTAATCAAGGAAATAATATATAAAGGAAATATTTATATAAATCACATTATGAAAAAATAACTTTTTATTCTATATTCGCCATACTTTGTGTTGTAGATGCTTTATTTATCTTCTCCTTTTTTATTTACTTTTTTATATACCTATAAAGATTTATTTTGGAACGTGTACGCTTTTGTTATAACAAATATTAAGATTTTATTAAAATTTTAAAATAATAATTTAAAGTTATATATATAAGTTATTGAATGTCGGCCATGTGAGGAGTCAGAGAAATCGACGCGCGTACATGACACGATGTATGAATGTTGAGGAAGCGAGAGAAATATGTCAGGAAAGAAAGGTGTGGCAGTCCATTCTTTCTGCCTACCCCTTCGGGGAGACGGCGTGATGGTTAGTTAGTTGGTTAATTTTTTAATTCAAAGTTCTTATTTGGGTACAGGTAATTACTTACAACAAAGGAAATAAATCAAAGATTGGACTTGACTTTAAATTTATTTGATTATTTATAACATCTGTCAGATCATATAAACAATTTTATAATATTTTAAATATGTATCTTTATTATATGTATCACTGAAGAAGGACTGGTTGTCCGAAACATGTTTATGTAATTTTAATTTTTTAATGTTAGTGTAGTATATACAAAGTATACAAAAAAGATAAAGCAAAAAATAATAACTTTTTATTTTATACGATAACTTAAATTAGAAAAAGGATCGAACTTAACGAGTATTAATTTACAATTTTCTACGTTCTCTCATTGGCAATAGAATAATTAAAAAAACGCCAAGTAAAAAGAACCGACGTTCGTTTCAGACGAGGAATGATGGTCAATTTATATTAAGTCCCTTCTAAATGGCCCAATTACCGTTATGCATTTCCATTTTATTAGAAAAAAATCTCTATTTGTAATTTGGCCCGTTGAGTTCGTTCCGAAAATAAATATCAAATATTGTATAGCAATAACGGGAAAAAATTGGCTATTCTCAGTAATAGCTTTACGTACAAAATTTGTTCGGGAACAGCCAGGGGCGAATAAAGTAATTTGCGGAGACGATCAAATAAAAATAAGATTACACGTCGTCCTGGAGTATGAAGTAAGAGTACACGGAATCTTTAAAAGACTTTATTATATTCAAATGACGTCGTAAAAGGTTTAAGAAACGTTTTCATCTCAAAAAACAGCCGCGGGTGAACGCTTCCTCACCGCCAATTAGGGCGGCCGCGCTCGTTAGGTTCCTTCCCGATTAGAATGGCTTTTGAGGGCTTTTTGTTTCTACGTTTTAATCGTTTCGTGCTATATCTTAGCTTTTTTTAATGAAAACGTTTTTCCACTTCGTAAGTGAATTATTTTTAAAAGTATCCATTAATAAGACCCGTTTAAATGTTTATAGCATCATATCGCGTAATTAGACAATTAAAACGATTGTAGTTTAATCGTAACACTATTATTAATTTTAGCAATCGCTTATATACTTTCGAACTAAAAACTTAAAAAATATAATAGATCACCATGTTATAGCCAGACCCAAGGACCAGACCCAACCTCAGGTTTCCGTGAAAATTCTTCACAGCCTTCAGAGATATCAAGAAAGGGAATTGCCTATATTAAAAATAAAATTAAACATTAATCTATTTCTAATGCCAAATCAGGTTTTCTCGACGTAAACTATCATTTTTAGAATAATCTCCCTGCACTGCCTTGCAACATTATTAAAAATTCCTCTAATTTTCTTTTTCTAGTTCAGTTTCTTATATTGCGCAATCTAACATTTGCCTTCTGCCAGCTCCACGTCGTCCTTTTATTTGTCCATTCTTACGAGTTGAAGGATCTCATGTTTGTTTCCAGGCAAGATTCGATCCAAATAAGATTATTCTGATATTAATTATTCTTCTTCTTCTTTCTCTTAGTTTAGGTCGTATGACCTGTTTTTGACGGTGGGCTGTCCTAGGGTGATAATGTCCAGCCATCTCTCCATCTCTTCGGCGGCCTTCCTGGTAATTTCTTGCTGCTTGGGTTTTCATCTTTAACAATTTTTGCAATTCTTGTATTCTCCATGCGGTCCACGTGATCTCTACAAAAGCGCCTTCTGTTTCTTCCCCATCTCACTATGTCCTCAACACCACAGACAGACCGTATCGTTTCACTTCTGATCCGATCTCTGAGGGTTTTGCCTGTGATGGAGCGTAGTGTTTGCATTTCTGCTACTCTAAGAAGGTTCTTACTTCTTTTGGTATCGGCTCTGACCTCTATTCCATACGCCATGATGAAGCGAACGCATGATCTTAATTCATTTCAATAATACCCTTATGCAATTAGCTCGTAAATGAATCTCTATTAGCAAACAATATGTACATATAACTGTCTATAAATATGTATAAAAGCACAAAAAGAGTGTCTCCACGTACGGTGTTACTACTCGTATAACTATAACACCCGGTGGCCCTGGAAACGACACATAATCGGCCAAAACTTCTATCACAATGGCAAAACAATTGGAGAGATTGTAAATACGCATAAGTTTGCCATTGAGATGATGAAGTAGAAGAAGAATATGTATATAAGATTATCGTTTAAAAGGTTAAGTATTATTTTAGACCCATTACATTCAGGTCGGACGTATAAAATTTTAGATGCATTTAAGTGGGAGCTTCACATAAATACAAATAGGTTCCTTATCCACCATACATCACGGAATGAGTGTAGACATTATTGGTAAATATTATGGGCCTTCCATTGAAGTGACTGCCCGTCCCGCCTCCGGAGTAACTGCCGACCGCCACAGCCGCTGGGTGGAGCCGAGTACCATAAATATGATTTACATGGCGCTCAGAGAGGCCTCAATTTTCGCCAAACTCCGGCCCAATCGTTTATTTTCCCTCCAGAATGGGAGCCCCTGGCCTCCAAAACGGATGCGAGAATACAGCGTGTTTTTTATCAACCGGAAGAACCGCAGACCATGAAAGCCCCCGAATTTATTGTTCGCGTTAAAGTGAAGGGATGCTATTGACGTTCTGAATTCAAAATTTGTTTATTGCGATTGAAATGTAGCTCCGCTTCGTAAATATTGAGTGACATATGTCATGTATTTTATTCAACCGACTTCTTACAAAAATGCCATTTTGTTACTAGTAAAACGTCTTCTTCTTCTAATTCAAATTATTGTAGACGTAAGAGTTTGTTGTTACTGGATTCTCCTCTTATGATGCTGAACTCCAGCTATTTTTTTATTGTTTTGGGGGTAAATGTATAATAAAAATTAAATTATATTTACCCCCATTAACCTTTATATTTGCAATTTCTGGCGCCCTTAAATCCACAATATGGAAAAACAAAGACATGGCCATTAAGAGTAAGATGAGAATCTATAAAGCATGCGTAAGACCAATAATAACATATGGCGTCGAAGCAAGGGCAGACACAATAAGGACCAAACAAATTTTGAGGACTTCCGAGATAAAAACACTGAGGACCATCAGAATAAGAGGGATATGTGATTTTGAAGATGTTATAAGATGGAGCAGACAGCGAAAAAGGGACTGGTACAATCATGTTCAAAGAATGGACACTACCAGAATTCCCTATATTGCATTACTATTATTATATTACATGGGACTCGTCCTCGTGAAAGACCTCCTAAAAGATGGAAGGTCTACCTCACAGGAGGAGCAACACTCTGAAGAACAGACCACATAGGTCTACAACAAGAAAGAAGAAGAAGAAGAACCCTTATATTAACACTGGAAAGCAAGAATCATGAAAAATGTAAATAAAATTTGCTGCAAACCAATCTTTAGGATCGAAACTTATAGAAAAACTCTTATATTATATTTTTATCGCAATTTTTTATTAACAGATTTAAACATACTCGTATTTCGATACTTTCATACATTTTAGTGGTAAAATAAAATGTACTTTTAAACAGAAACGAAAGCAAACGGTGTTCGATTTCGATTTTTAAGAAATTTTATCAGATTTAATAGAACTGATATGTTTCCTCAAACTAAAAATGCCTATGAAACTAAGGAATTGACATAAAACTTATTGTCTTTATCATAATTGTCACTTCGAAGATAGTACTGAAAAATTGTGTAGTGGTCACATCTCAAACATAATTCTTATCAATACAAATAAAGTAAATGTGCGGGAAAACTACAAATAATAGAATACCAAACGATGAAATAAGGAAGGAATGTAAGGCAAATGATTACATCTATCAGTAAATTGTACCATATCATCTCATGGAACTACACATTTGTAAATTGTTAAAAAGTTGTATACAAGTAGTGTGAATGGATGAAGTAGCCGAGGATAGCCAAGAAAAAAGGCATGACCTAATGAATCAATATATAATATTATATAAAATGCGGCACATTTGATATTGGAAAAATCGACACGCGTGCTTGTTATATGTATATAATATATCAATAAAAAAAGAAGCTCGAGAGATATTTAAGAAGATAGATTAATGAGGCGGTATATCTCATCTGCCTAGCCCTCCGGAAAATGGCGTAATGGTTAGTAATAAAGTTTATTAGTAAATAGTCCATTGTTTTGGCCGAAACTAGTAAATGTTTTCTAAAAGTATTATTTAGTAAATGTTTTCTAAAAGCAAGCGATATAAGAATACGAGGCAAACATGATTCCAGTACAGTTGATATTCACTTTGTAAGTATTCCCATTAGACACTAAGTAAAAAGCTGTTTGAATTTGAATTGGTTTCCTCCGGAATAATAATATTCTCAGACGGGCGAGGGGAAGGCGAGAGCCGCCACATGTTGTGTGTAGACTGGAGTCTGTACAGACTGGAGACACTTCCGATTCAGAGATTTCCTCCGCCCCGACTCTGAACGCGACCATTACGCAGTACCTACCCATCAAAAGTAGAAAGTCTCAAAGTCATGCGGCTTAGTGCTTCGTTCTATTGTTTACTCAGTTATGAGGAGAGCTTTCCGCCTGTTTAGATCTGTACTTCGAAAGCTACTAAAACGAAAAAGATACTTTTTTATTAGAAAACGAGTTTAATTTTAAATGCATAGCGATACAACATCACCAATAACTTCGATAACAAGTTATTTTTAGGATTAATTGTATCTCAAGAGAGACGAGGATGTAAATTGTTTTTTGGAAACATAATATGATGGTCGAGGCGTTTACAGGACATATGACCTGTCATTTACATCTTCGTCTCTATTGAGATACAATTAATCCTTATTAAAAAAATTATCCGCAATGGGTAAAATCCAGTGTTTGTCTACAAGAATTTGTAAGCATTAAAAACGTTGTAAAAGTATTTGTAAACATTCAAACAACAAAAAGTTATTTTTAGTTAATTATAAATTAATAATATAATAATAAATTAATAATACAAGAGTTAATTTTTTTTTATCTGAGTAATTAATACGAATGAAAACATATGTTTTCTAGAAGTTAAAAAAAACTAACTAACTAACCATCACGCCGTCTTTCCGAAAGGTTAGGCAGAAAGAATAGACTGCCACACATTACTTTCCTGACATATTTCTCTCGATTCCTCAACATTCATACATCGTGTCATGCACGCACGTGGATTTCTCCGACTCCTCTCGTGGCCGATATTCAATATTTTATTTATTTGATCATACCACGTATTCCTCGGTCTTCCTCTATTTCTAGTTCCATTAACATCGATTGTGTTGGAAAGGTTTGGCCGAATTTGTGTCGTTTTCAAGGGAGCAGGGTGTTATAATTACATTACGCGTGGAGGCATCTTCCTTGTCACAACGAAAGAGAAAAAACACATTTGTAATACTTCAACTCCAAACAGAATTTTAATCATATTTCTGAATGATAATTAGATTTTCTTACAATGTTTACATTAGAAAACACAAATAAATCAATTTCGTTGTCTTTTATTACTATTGAAGTAAGTGAATAAATGTTTATGTAAACAAAACAAGATACAGAGGATTTATTCAAACCTTTGTGAAATGCTTTTGGAGAAATAAACAACCGAAGATTTTCTCATTCGGCCGGGATACGCAAAACGCCCGCTAAACAAAACAATTTCGGCGCCCTGATCGCCAGAATATAACAGATAAATTTTCAAAAACTCGCATCTCACGTTCCTTCGCGCTCTTCTGGGGGAATCGGATATGGAAATTGCGTCAGATGTAGTCGCTTAACATCATAAATAAGTGTGCCCCATCAAGAGACGCCACCTCACCGCCTCACCGCTTTCACTCTACAGGCTGGAAGAGGGCGCGGTGGTCAACCAGTGGTTCACGTAAACTATTTTAAAATCAATTAAATGTTGAATATCACATTTGAGAAGAAAATGTATATATGTACCCATGAAAGCAATAAACGGCAACAGATTGTTCAGAAAACAATTAAAGAATATTTCGACATTTTAATTGTGGCTGGAATGACAGTTTAATTTTTTCATGTGAGCCAAAGGATTGCTCACGATATTAAATTTAATTACCGTTGGAAAAAGTTTGAGAGATAAAATACCAAATACTGAAACCACACACCGGACAAAGCTTGTCGATATGATAGACTGTATTGCCAAATTATAATGGAAAAGGGCAGGACATGTCAAAAAATGTCACATAAAATATAAAGAACTATTATCCAATTGCTGGTGACAGACGCAGCTCTCACGACTAAAAAACATTGTCAAAGCGCCCATGAGATGAGTTATTCACGAAAACGGCGCTATACAAGTTAAACAAATTATAATTATTATTATTTTGTCGCCAGACAGGGAATGGGCACTTGGGCACTCATAGTTATGATGTGAAGATCATGGAAAGAGAAATGAGGCATCAATCGACTTTAGAAAAGATAGGCTGACGACATAATTCTAATGAGAGGAAGAAAATGGATAAGAGCTGCACAATTTTTTTAGACTATTTGAAGAGGCCTTCATCCAGCAGTGTACACGCGAAAAGAAAATAAGACCGTTAATTTATGTTTTAAAATCAAATTATTTGTCAATTTATAAAATAAAGTTCGTATTATTTAATTTAAAAAATTTAAATTAAAATGTTCTGTGCGTTTCAAAGTTTACAGTTATCAATAAATAAATTCCCAAAGTTTACAATTATCAATAAATAAATTCCCTTTGCCGATTTAAACAAAAAAGGAAAACGTTGTTTTTTCCACTTTTAAGTTTATTTTCCTCGACATTTCTCGAAAGTTTTACTCCTTCATAATCGATAGAACGTTATAAATTTGTCGTTCTTTAGATGATGGTGGTGTAAAGCCTTCTAAGAAGTAAAAATAAACTCAAAAGTGGAAAAAATATATGTTTTTATAATAATTCGTTATTATGGAATTCCAGTGCTGACGCCACATAAAGTTTATCTTAGATTCCCTTTATTAAAACGTAATGCTGCATTTAGGAATTTTTTTGTTTGTTATTGTCATTTTAATAGAACGGTAATTTGCCACTAGGAATTCTTTCAAAATCATACCATCAGAATTCAAAAATAGAATCATTTCGGCTTCGGTAGGATTATTTCATTTGGTAATAACGTGCTTTATAATCGGTGGATAATAAACATGCTATATGCGAGAAAGAAATTTTGATTCACTATCCCTGGTGAGGAGTCTGCCAGTGGCGGCGCCATACAGACGCGGCGATGGAGGGCTGCGGTAAGTGGACTCGTGGAATATCTAAATCTTCCTCCAGCACAATATCAATGCTGAATTTATTGATAACATCATTTGCAATACATGAAATCCTTTACAACTAAACAGTTCACTGAAAAATATCACCGCATCATCTCAAACCCTTTGTGTAAATGTATTTTGTGTATAAACAGTTATTTGAATAATTCTTTAATTGAATGTTCAGTAGGTATAACATATTTTATATGCGGATCTTTTTTAGTAGTAGAGCCATGTTTCTACTATCCCAATAAAACTTCTCGAAAACTGATATTTTCATAAACATTTTTTAATTTAACTAGTTGCAACCGGTGAAATATTCACGACAGTAAAGATTTCCTACCTTTTAAAAACTTGGCTCACTAATCGTCTTCAGTAGAAAATTTTAACTTTTAATGTTAATCAACATATTGAACGCTAAGGCACACTGTGGAATTCCATAATAATATACTTAGGAAATTGAAAATAACTTTGTTCCATCCACAAAATAGTTCAAAAATATTAAAAAACACGACATGTTTCGGAGGATACGTCCATCTTCAGGTGTAAAAATATAATAAAAACTAAACAAAGAAAGACTAATATAAAAAAACGCATTTAAAATTCAATATAATAATTTAAATTTAAAAATGAACATGGGCTTTTGTATCAAATTTTAAATGCGTTTTTTATATAAGTCATTCTTTGTTCAGTTTTCATTACATTTTTACACCTGAAGATGGAGGTATTTTAACTATTTTGTGAATTAAACAAAGTTGTTTTCAATTTCCTAAGTATAAACCTATAATGTAATTAAAAAAAATTCACACACGTTAAAAAATTAATAATAATCAATACCAAAATATTCTCCTTTTGTTTTTTACACTACTTTCAAACAATGATAATCAAAACAAAATTCAAAATAATCCAGAAACGTTCTCGGGCATTCGACTTTCGGAGAGAATCGAAGTGTTCCTCTCTCGCTCTCTTGTATAAAAAATATTCTCGACCTCTTTCTAGACGACATCCTAGTTTTGCCTATTTATATTATGATTGTCGGCCATGCGAGGATTCGGAAAAATCGACTTACATGCATGACAAGATCTATGAATGTTGAGGAAGCGAGAGAAGCATGTCAAGAAAAAACAGTATTTTAGTTAGTTAATTCGTATTTAATATTTTTTTTTTACTTCTTTGTTCAAGAAACAATTAATAATTAAATTTTCATTTAATTAGAAATTTTCTGTATCCACAATAAACATATAAATAATAGAATAATTAATATTTTGATAATTTAAATATTGAGTGCAAACAGAAGTAAAATATGACAATTCAACATAAATATTATGATAAAATTAGTTGGAAGGTAAAGGTTGAAAAATAAGCACATATTTTTAACGCCATCACCCCTAAGGTGAAGGTAGAAAGAATGGTCCACCGCAATATTCATTTCTTCACTATACTTCTATCGATTCCTCTGCATTCATGTCATGCACGCGCGTCGATTTCTTTTCCTCCTCCTTAGGTGGCCGACATTTCATATTTGATTTATTTGATCATGCAAGGTTTCCCTCGGTCTTCCTGTATTTATTGTTTCACATACATAGTTAACATCACACAGTCTACCTTCGTGGCAGAGTGGTAAGAGCTCTGACTTTCATTCCGAAGGTCCCGGGTTCGATTCCCGGCGATGGCAGTGTGATTGTCACACTGTCTTTGGTATGTTGTAGAATTCACGTGACAATAAAATGGCGATAGATTAGCTACCTATCACATGTCATAAGAATCAATATAATAGCTAAAATAAATTGTATACAGTAATTGGGTTCAAACGACCTGTTGTACACTAGGAAAAAAAAATACTTTCTTTATTATTATTTTTTTACTTATGGATTATTTCCATGTGTCCAAACCATCTCAATGACCAATTCATTATATTGTTTTCATTTGCACTGCATTCACTTCTTGTATTTGCAATTGACACTTTATCATATATAGAATTACCACACATTCGTCTAAGAGATCTCATATCTACTGCATTTATTCTACTTTCATCCTTCTTTTGTCAGTTTCATGCTTCACTGCCATTGATCAGGGTCGGCACAAGAACACTTTCTTGATTAATTGTATTTAAAAAAAAAAACAAGCGTTCTTACTCGTATGACAGAAGGTAAGATTTTATGAAACTAATGCAGTTCAATGTGCACCATTGTAGGTATGATATTGAGTGTGCAGTTCTCACCTTCTGGTGCCTGCAATCTCCACAACCTTGCATCTGGTCCGGCTCCACCAAGAAGGCTGCAGCGTCCAGTAGGACGACGAAGCACTGCGGGCCCAGCCCTCCTCTGGAAATAGGAGAACCTGCAAATAATAATAACGATCACATTAAATCTATTATCAAAATAAAATTTAAAAATCGCAGTTGAACCTCCGCAGATTATTACGAGGCCTGATTTTTTAAGTAATTACCGTTTTGATATTTAAAGAAAACCAGTAAAAAATTTGTAACAATTTTTTTTTACTTTTACATATAATTACCACCAATATTAAAACACTTGCCATATCGAACTACAAGCTTTTTTATTACATCGTAAAAGAAATTTACCCCCTGACTTTTCTTAAGCGTTATAATGCTGAAGGTGACGATTATTTAAGCCAAATTATTGTTAAATTTTTTAATTGTATCTCAATAGAGACGAAGAAACAAACTGGAAACTGAATATGGATGATCAAGGTGTTTACAGGACTTATGACCTGTCATTGGTTGGGTTAAGCGCACGCTTTATGTAATTACAACATTCCCCATTCCACCATTGTTATTATGATCATGCATGATACATTTTTGGAAGTTGTATATATACTCCAAATCCATACCTATCTTCACGTGTCAGTTCCAGTTAGCCATCTATGTAGATTTGATTGTACTAATTAATTTTTTAAGATTAATCTATACAATCCACCCACTAACGCCATCTATGAAGAATGATTGTTTAGCATTTAGCAAACTACTTTATTAACACAATGCGAAGAGGCTACCGCCTCCTAGCGCACTGTTTTAGAAGTCGCCTGGAGTATCACTCCTATTTTATACGCCAGATGAAAATCCAGGATTCGTATACAGATATAAGTATACATTTCACAAAAAATTATTGTTATTTAAGCATAATTGCCGTCTTGCCAATCATGGCATACGGAGCCGAGACGTGGACACTGACGAAAGGTCTAATCTACAGATTCAAGGTCGCCCAACGCGCCATGGAAAGAGCCATGCTTGGGCAGGGACAGATTTAGAAACAAATTTATTCGTCAACAAACCAAGGTGACTGAGGTGGCTCTGAGGATGGGCGGGCTGAATGGCGATGGGCAGGCCATATCTGTCGGAGAACCGACGACCGATGGGGGAGACGGGTTCTGGAGTGGAGACCGCGTACAGGATTCCGCAGAGTTGGACGTCCCCCTGCCCGCTGGACCGACGATCTGAAGAGGATTGTTGGACCTGGATGGATGGGAGCGGCAATGGATAGGGGGCGGTGGCGTGCTTTGGGAGAGGCCTAAACTCAGCAGTGGATGACAGACGGCTGATAATGAAGCCCAATTGCGGACGCCGAAACATGGTTGGCCTACGTTACACCAGAAACAAAACAACAATCCATGAAATAGCGGCATTCAACATCGCCCAAGTAAGTGAAGTTTTTTCGATAATCAAATGATTTTACTGAAATCTCTTCATGGAAGTTCATTCTAAATAATAATTAAATAAAACGAGGTTTTATACTACTTCCACTTTTGTCTTTATTTAGACAGCGACCGGTTTCGCCAGGCTCGCTGGCATGACCAGTCTGTCGATGCCAGCGAGCCTGGCGAAACCGGTCGCTGTCTAAATAAAGACAAAAGTGGAATTAGTTAAAAAACATCGTTTTATTTAATTATTATTTGAAGTTTTTTCATTTATTAATTTAAATAAAGTGACTATATTTTTAATATGTTTATAAGTAAATTAAAAATATATATTTCTCAACATTAAACAAATGAACGCCTCTACATTGTTCAAGAATCTGTGTGATCCACAAGCTACATTTGTTGTTCTCAAAGCGATTATTATGAGGAGAGTGGTTTAAAACGGATCTAAAACTCGATTTATGGCCAAAGTGTATCCGGAATAGGAAACGTCTGCATATGTGTTTATGATAAGTTTAAGGGGAAGATGAGGAGACGAGGAAATAGGATGAGAGCGGCCTCGGGGTGATTACTTGGAAAACTTATTACTCGAAAGAGTTTGCGAAGACTTTGTAAGGGTATTTTCTCCGCGGAAAATGTATGAGAAATTCGTTTTCCAAAATAAAACTTATTCATTTCTATTCAGAATGAATCTTACGGAAATGTTTTTCGTTGCGAAATAGAGTCTTCGTATAAATTTAGTGGTTTGAATCTCAATTCGGAAAATTTAAAAACGAATCTATGTTTGTGACCTCCATTTGCATATTGAGTTGCGAACTTCGTGTAGTGTAGTTATCGTATAAAATACCAAATCACTTATTTAAACGAAATCAAGCATTCAACATATCGAGTGTATACCAATACAGAATCTCTGCCATTACGAATGAAAACGTCTGTTTTCTAGAAGTCTACCTATCTAAGGAATTATGAAATATTTCTAAGGCATTATAATAACATTATATGATGCAATAAAAAGGCAAAACATTTCATTCACATAAAATATAATAAAACGTCTAGAAAACAGACGTTTTCATTCATAATAATTAATTTTAAAATATTTATTTAAATAGAGCTTACAACAGATTTACGAAAATTCTTTGAAAATATCCGGATCAATGTATGATTGTAAAGGAGCCATAGTTTCAATATCTCACTAATTTCCAATATAGCGCGGATACGCGGAAATTCTTTCGGAATCAAACTCCTGTCGCCAATATGTCTAGAAAGCAGACGTTTTCATTCGTAATAATTAATTAATTAATTCGAAATAATTGTAAAATATTCAAATAAAAAGAGCTTACAATAGATTTATAAAATTCTTTGAAAATATTCGTATCAATGTATGATCGTTAAGGAGCCATAGAACATGAATATGGCATTTTGAAATCTCACTAAAAGGGTTTCCAATATAGCGCGGATACACGGGAATTCTTTCGGAATCAAACTTCTGCCGCCAATATGTCTAGAAAACAGACGTTTTCATTCGTAATAATTAATTTTTAAATATTTATTTGAATAGAGCTTACAACAGATTTATAAAATTCTTTGAAAATATCCGGATCAATGTATGATCGTAAAGGAGCCATAGTTATAATAACACGGTGAACATGAATATAGCGCTCTGAAATCTCACTAAACGGGTTTCCAATATAGGGCGGATACGCGGGAATTCTTTCGGAATCAAACTCCTGCCGCCAATATCTGCCTGGAGTTTCTCAACTACGTTTTCACATGGGATAAACTTTGGCAGAGTATTGTCGCCCTGTAAACTCGATACATTTGAGTTAGTCTTGAATGTTGGCAACAAAGTTACTTATATGCGGGATGCCCGGATGCCGGCCATGCAAACGTACGCCAACTCCATTCTCTCACAATTTTCCCCTCTTTATGTAGCTTCGAAAATACAGAATAGGTAGAAACATCGATTTAATGAAACCTTTGAAATGCGAAGATACTTGATAACTGCAATGTGTGAACTTATTTAGAAAATATTTATGAAAATATGCTGAAAACGCCCTTTTTATAGAAATTTTATTATATTTCACGCATTAAGTTTATATATACATACCTTGATTCTGATTTTGAAAATTTGGTTTGGTTCATGTGGTGCTCCCGTGATTTTGGAGAAATTACGTGTATAAGTGAATTGTTTTGGTCAATTTGATTGTTGCCGCACTTTATAATAGTTAATTGTGACACGTAATACGTTTGTACTGTTTTGATGTCAAAATTATACAAGTTTTTTCGTTTATATAAAGAATTTTGACAGGTGTAAAAATAAATTTTTCATTTGTTCCAATGACAATTTGAATAATTTCTTCAATATTCTTTTAAAGTTCTTGCTGGTGTTGGTTGGTTTTAAGTGCCTAATTACTGCCAAATAAAAAAATGGATACGTGGAACATTAATTAAATCATATAACAGCTAATTTAAAAAACGGTGGATACGTGTAACATAAATTAAATAAACACAAAAGTCCGGATCTCCATGTCAACATGTGCAACATCGGAAAAACATTATGTGTTATTAAATTATGTGCTAAATTTAAAAAATGGTGGATTCGTGGAACATAAATTAAATAGACAAATGTGCACCATCTAAAAATAACATTTTGTATTAAATTATTTTTATTTTGTTATTTTATTTTATATCATTGTATTTTATATTATTTGTTTTAGATTTATTTTGTGGATGTTGGAAGATCGAAGTGTGCGCGGGAGATGCCTATTGGTGGCGATGAGGTTCGCAACCCATCACACCGCGTCTCCCGCGGGGCGAAAAGAGAAGGATGGAGTGCCGCATCGATTAAAGTGTGACAGTCCATTCTTTCTGCCTACCCTTTCGGGGAGACGGCGTGATGGTTAGTTAGTTAGTTGTAAAAAAATATTTAGTCGTAATGATAAAGTAAGAAAGGAATGTTAAGCGGATGAATGCGAAGGACTTATGGAACGAATGGGTGAGGAAAGAATACTTTAAAATATATTTATAAGTAGTTTGAATAAAAAAAATGTTGAGGAAGTCGAAGGAAGACATGGCATGACCAAATTAATCAATTACTGAAAGTTAACATGACGAGTGTGCATGTCACAATGTGTGAATGTAGAAGAGGCGCAAGAGTTGTGTCAGGATAGAACAATGTGGCGGTCCATCCTCTCTGTCTACCCCTCCGAAGAAACGGCGTGATGGTTAGTTAGTTAGTTGAGTAGCTTAAAAAAATCGTTTATCTAGAAAATATTTATAGGTTTTATATATAGAACGGTTTAAACACATTTCATCGAAAGCAATCGTTAAAAAACTCGTATTTATAAACAGTTTTATCAGAATATCTTAACCGACAATTAATACGAGTTCATACATATCTTAAGTATGCAAGATTAATTTCTTGAGAATTCCATCAGTTATCTATTAATACAACTAGTTGTTTTTTTTATTTTATTGTAAATATAAAATAATAATATAAGACTTAAAAAGTTTGCGATGTGGAGACCAGACATTAGGCGTAGACTTAGAATACAAAACGAAATATTAAACGAACATAACAATGGATTAGCGGTTATAATCCTAGGCGTACGGGTATCTCCGACATATGTTCATTTAAATACATCCCACCTCCGACATACGCACATACTCGTATATCATATGAATTTAATTTATAATATACTAGTATGAAAAATAATCTTATGTATATAAAAATTTATATTATAATTATAAATTAATTTTATCGCCAAATTATCATTCTCTTATTAAATTGGTATGGTAACTGATTGTGAGATAAATCAAGATGATTTCAAATTTATGAAAATTGTATATCAACAGCTCTCAAAAATTGATTAATACGAGTATATCAATTTTCTTGCGTAAACATTTGAAGTCACATATTAAATTTATATACTCCATTTAAATGTTTCCGTTTTAACATAGTGCGTCTTACAAACATTGTTAAATATTAAATTACATCAAGCGATGTCTGATGACATGCCAAGAAATTTGCTTATATTGCTATTCAATGTCTCTATTCAATTGGGCTGAAATTCCTTACAATTGAACTTTAGCAACGTTTGTTATCTAAAATTCCCTCAAACGTGCGCAAAATGTTTATTCAGAAATACAACACAAGTCAAATTTGTTCCCTTACGAAATCTAAACACGTAAGTTAACTTGGAAGGGGTGGGGCATGTTAAGTTGTATTTCTACAAATGTATGTATATTCGTATCAATCTTATCTTTTACACTTTCAACAACGATTATGAGCACTATTTTACATTGTTCTCAATACATAACGGTTCGTAAATAAGAAAACAGTGCGTTACAGTAGTGATAATTTCAATAGAATCCTTTTAACTAACGTTTATCTCAAAATGCTAATATCTTTAACGATTACTGTCAATTATTTATTGTTTTTTGAACAATGACGTAAAACTCTTTTTCTTCTTCTTCTTCCTTATTGTAGACCTATGTGGTCTGTTCTCCAGAGTGTTGCTTCTCCTGTGAGGTAGATTCCCAGCTGTTCTTCCATATTTTAGGAGGTCTTCCACGAAGACGAGTCCCATGACGCTGATTATGCAATGCAATATAGGGGAGTCTGATGGTGTCCATTCTTTGAACATGACCGTACCAGTCCCTTTTTCGCTGTTCACGTAAAACTCGATATTATATAATTAATACCAATAAACACGTCGTTCTCTAGAAGCTTTATTATATTTTATTGGAATGAAATGTTTCTCCTTTCTTAGAAACACGTCATTCTCATAAAATACAATAAAACGTCCAAAAAAACAGACGTATTTATTCGTTAATTTCTTGGAGTTAGGATTTTGATACAACAATATCATTTGTGAATAAATTAAATAAATATTAAAATGATTGTTTTTAGCCTCAAGTATTAATTTATATTCTGCAAATATTTGTATTAAGTTAAACCAAACATCGTAGAGAGACGACACCAATAGCTCGGCCACATTATGGGCCATGGGGGTCTCCTGGACGACATTAAGGAGGATATGGTTAGGGAACCACTTATAGAGGGCAACCCTTAACTGAAGTATCTGAACAGGTTTGCGAGGACAAGTCTTGCGTCTCATATGCTAAGCTGAGAAGGGCTGGAGAAGACGGAGCGCAGTGGAGGACGAGGTGCAAGAAAAAAAGAAAGAAATCACCACCTTCTCCCTTAAATATAACAGTTTTTTTTATTGTAATAACTCAAAATAAATATTAATTTGTATATGATTATATATATTTTTGCAATGGATAAAATATTTTCAAATAAAATGATAATACACTTTTAGTAATTTGTATTAAGACCACTTTATTTGGTAACACCAACCGGTTTCGCTCCCGCTGGAGCTTATTATATTATTAAAATTATTTTCAATGGGGAACATTGCTTGAATGGGACTATGAGAAAATAATTTTAAACACTCCCATAAAAATAAAAAATTTAACTCCCCTGCCCGCCACTAAAATCTGAATCGGAAATTCTCCGTAATTTTTTTCCCTAATGAGCTTGACTCATCTCCTTAACGGTATATTCGTCGTCACGCCCACTTTCTCCTACCCCCACTCTTCCTCCACTCCATATTATATTTATTTCTTCATAGGTTGTTCTGTGATTATGTATTAAGTTTACTCTCTCAACCTGACGAAGCTCTGGCGGGAACGAAACCGGTTTGTGTTACCAAATAAATTGGTCTTAATACGAATTTCTAAAAGTGTATTATTATCTTCTTTAATAATGTCACACAACTAAAAGTGTATTATTATTTTATTTAATAATATCACACCACTTCATACGAAAGTTTAAAATATTTTCATGTAACTCATAAGTTCAAAAGATTTTTACACTTTGTAAAACAAAGATTTTTAATTATTTCTTCCATCATTCAATGAGAAAACTCTTAACAATATATTTTTAAAAACAAAATTAGTGAGAGGATATTAGATAAATGACCACATCAACGCAGTGGTATCTTCGTGGCTCATAAATTCAGCGATAAGGGAATAGAATAGGGAATGAAAATCTAAAATTGCGATCTAGAAACGTTTCCCTCTGATTCTCAATACTTTGAAACGAAAAAAGTTCTTAGAGTTCTCTCATATTTTTAAGTGGAATTGAAGTATTATACGAAAGAGGGCTTCAAGTTAAATATTTTAAAATTAAAGTGTAAATTTATATTTTTTTAAAAAGAATTGTACAGTGATTAAATTTTTAATTTGCGTAAACTTATATTATATTATAATTTATTTCATTATTGTTTAAATATGATTTCGGGTATATGAGCGCCACGGCTAGCTCGAATTGTCGTCTTTGTGGATGTGAATTATCCGCTAGAGTATACGTGGTGCGAAAACGATCCTCGGTCTTCCGAATAACTTGCTCGGATGGACGATTATGTCGATCATAAAATGGACGTAGTGCACGATAAGTTTGGCGAACCGAACCATGATTTTCAAAATAAATTTGCACAATTTGCAAGCGCTGTTCTGACGTCAGTCTTTTCATGGTTAAATGGCAAAATGTACTGAATAGAAATCAACTGTCAACTGTCAAATTGACAGTCTGTAGAAACAATGTTGCTAGTTTAAAAACCAAACCTCTTAAAAAAACACCCTATATTATATGTCAGTGATAACCCTTTGTAAAAGAATCTCAAAATAATCTCGTAGATATCAATTAAAAAGTTTTCTTTGGTGATAACTGAAAATACGTGTCCACGAACAATGCCACTGCTGTTTTAACAACTTGTAAAAATGTTTCAGTTAAAACCAAAGAATGGAGAACCCGAAGCAGATTTAGTCAAAAAGTAGTTTTTAACTTCGATTCGAGTTTGCTTTGTCGTGTCCAGCTATTATGTTGCTATCAGCGAAGGAAGGCAGACGCTGTGCCGAGAGCGGATTGACGATTCCTACTCACTCGGAAACTTTCGACTTAGCTCGGAATCCGAAACTGTTTGGAAAGGCGTGAAAAGATATCCAACTGATTTATTGTGCGTATTTCTCACAAGACCTTCCAGACTATAAGTAACTTGCTAGTCAAAATTATCCATCAGAAATATAATTTATTTCTCCGCGATAGAGTGAAAGTCGGAAAAATTAAATTATCCAGAGAAAAAATATATATCAGAGAAAGAAATGAGAACGAATATCGCGCTGTGTCAGGAGAATGTTAAGTAAGTCTTTTGTTTCCTTTTAGTATTGTACAAAAAGAAAAAAAAACTTGTATTTGTACCAGTGGAATATAAGGGGAAATACGTCAGATTCACATTTATTCCGTTACAACAATTTATACTTTAAAAAATACATGCACCACATAAAATATACCAATCAATACATCAATCTTTAGTTTGAAAATACAAATATAATAACCTTAAAGACTAATTAATACAAATGAAAATGTCTATTTTCTAAAGATTTTATTATATTTAATGTGAATGACATGTTTAACCTGTCTAAGGCATATCAAATTTTTTATGTATCAAATGAAGAATGTCATTCATATAAATATTCAAATATAATATAAATCAAAATATAATAAAACTTCTATAAAACAGACGTTTTCAATCGTATGAGTTATTAAATATAGAATTTTCTTCATGGTTTAAGAAACTATAGACCATTTTATTTCAATTATGTAACGTTTAAATGTAAGAAAATTTTCTTAATGGACGTCAGATCATTCTTATATTACTAATTGAATGTTTCAAATATTCTTGTTAATAATAACATTTGTATTAGGACTAACTATAATGAAGACATTTCAAACGACATTTCAAAGACGACCTTCGTGGCAGAGTGGTAAGAGCTCTGATTCCCATTCCGAAGGTTCTGGGTTCGATTCCCGGCGATGGCAGTGTGATTGTCACACTGTCTTTGGTCTGGCGTAGTATTCACGTGACAATAAAATGGCGATAGATTGGCTACCTGTCACATGTCACGAGAATCAATATATCAGCTTTAACACATTGTATACTGTAATTGGGTTCAAGCGACCTGTTGTATTCATAAAAAAAAATAAAAAAAAATCTTGCATGGAACAGAAATTCAGTTGAATATAAAGGTACGGATATAAAGTAATTAATTTATAGGTCGTTCTCATCTCTCCAAAATATGGTACTCTCTTTTATTCTTCCTTAGCCTTGATCTATCTACTTCTGGATATTGGCCTCTACTACACGTTTCCACTCCTTTCTCAACCAAAGTGTATACATGCTCTATTTTCTCAATGACATAGAACGATGACATTTATTACTGCCAAAAATAGACAACTTTAAATGATTGAATAACTGATAATGATAGCGATAAATTGAAATGCAAACTGCAATTTTAAACTGATTTAAATAGCGACGACCTTTGGGGCAGGTGGTAATAGCTCTGACTGCCATAACGAAGTCTCGAGTTCGATTCCCGGCGGTGGCAGTGTCATTGGTCTGGTGTAGAATTCATGTGAAAATAAAATATCGATAAATTAGCTACCCATCACATTTCATGAGAATCAATGTAATAGCTATGATAAAAATTAATTGTATATAGTAATTGGATTCAAAAGACCTGTTGGATACAAAAAAAAAAAAAAAATACGATAATTATTCAATTTCTTTTTTAAGGAAACACAGACACTAGACAGCCGATATCACTATCACCCCCTAGAGGGCTTCTAGCTCACTTAAGGGCAATACCGCCTATTTTGGCAACCTATGATTTATGAGAAACTCTATTTTTATTGTAAGTAAATAAATAATTGCCCTAAACATATTTTATGTATCTCTTTCAGTAGCACAAAGGGTATTTACTTTTAATAAATAATACCGTTATTACGCTATTCGTATTAAGCAAACAAAATAAGAACCTGAGAGAAACATCCCCTGCAACTTGAAAAGGGAACATCAAATAACTCGTGTGTTACAATCATAAAAATATAACGTTACGGATTTTGTGTGTTCCGACGTGCTTTGGTTTCCTCGTAAATATTTGCTAATGCGAAATAATATTTATGAGAGTTATATAATTTTGGCTCATTTTTCATTAGCAGCACAAGTGTACACGCTAAAAGGAAGTGAATACCGTATCATCGCGGAGTCAGGTTACTTCATTACGTGAATGTTAATATTTCACGTTAATGCCTACAGATGAATACTAGCACTTTTCAAAATAATAAAGCTTTTAGGTACCATATACAGAACTCACCATATACAGTTTCAAAGAGTTTATTTTCAGTGTTCGTCAGTTGAAAAGTTTCGTTTTCCTACGATTTTAATGAAATCATTTTGCGAAAAGGTTAAATATAACATGGAGATTTACTTCAGTTACCCATAATTCGCACGTTGAAAACAAAAGTGACACTACACAAAAATCTCAATTTTTCAGTACGGTTTTGCCTGCTTATTAACCTAATTAAAATCAACTAGATTCTGATAGAATAATATCTAAACTAATATATAAAACAACAACATTAGATATATTTCTACTCACAGTCAAGTTATTGACCTCACAAAAACTTTGAATGACCGTACTGAAAGATTGAGATTTTTGTATAGTGTCACTTTTGTTTTCAACGTGCGATATGTTTTGAGAATCAATATAATAGCTTTACCCTTTACATCAATTTGGAGCGCTCTAATATTGAAAAGACCTACTCAAGAAAAAAAATAAGATGATGATATTTGGGCTTACATTTATTACTACCACAAGAGTGAATACATTTATAAATAACCGTAATGACCTTATCAGAAGGGATGGGCAGAGATGAACCTCTCGAAAGAGTCTCGACTATTTTTTCCATTCACACTTATTTTTATCTTCTTTTACTTCAGCCTTCTTTCTTCCACTGCTGAATATAGGCCTCTTCCATTTTCTTCCACTCGTCCCTAATTTGTCTCTTCCGCATCAGCTATTCGGGCAATGTCGCCAGTCCATCTTTAAGGTGGCCTCTGAAAGCATAATTTTTATTTGCATTCTTCCCTTACTCATTATTTCCATATCCTAAAACCATCTGAGTCAATCTTTTAAAATTATGTTTAGAACGCATTAATTGGGTTTAAATTTATTCCGTATATCTTCATTCACCATTCTTTCATTCTTTGTTTTTTGAGCATTCTTCTTAGTGATCTAATATCTTGGATATTCTACAGTTTATCCCTATTTTATCATAACAGGTTTCAAAAAATGACAAGACACAGTCCTGAAGAAAGCCGAAGAATAATGAAATTCTTTAAGAAGAGATGCGAAATTGATGTTGCAACATTTTAACGGAAACCAGACCGAAATAAATAAGCGCATCTAAGAGGGCGGATAAGCCATAGCAACATAGAGACCGAACACAATGAGGACGAGATAAATGGAGTATAAACTCTAACCATCCAGACCACTCCATTTGAATAAAAGCATCGCGCATCCAAATGTGGGTTACGTATTCCAAAACCGAGTTCGATTGTCAGTTAAATGGCCGCTGTTTCCGCAGCGGATGTGGAATTTGCCGCCAAATATCGCAGTTTCCTGTAGTTGTGCTATACGGGCTGGCTTTTGAACCATAAAGCTCCCCATACACAGTATTCTGAAATGCTGCAAATATCGTTTCTATTCTTAACAAGACTATTAAATGCATAAGCTCAAACAGTTTTTAAACATTAATAAAATGGGTAAATAAAATAAATAATACGGACGAAAACGACGGTTTTCTATAAATTTTATTATATTTTTTGGGAATGACATGTTTCATCTGGCTAAAGCATGATTAAATGTCATTTAACCAGGCTAAACATTTCATACCAATTATATATCGAAAAACTTTTTTATGGAATTTTACATCATTGTTACAGAAACAATAAATAATATAAAATGTTATTAAGGATTAATTGTATCTCAATAGAGACGAATATGTTAATTGTTCTTTTTTTGGGAAACAGAATATGGTGGCCGAGGCGTTTACAGGATTTATAACCTGTCATTGGTTGGGTCAAGCGATCGCTTTATGTTAACAACATTCCCCATTCCGCCCTTCTTGCGACAATTTTTTGAAATATGTATTATATGCTAATATGTTGAGACACACTTCACATTTTTAGGTCAATCTATACTAGCGCCATCTATTAAGATACAATTCGTCTCTATTGAGATATAATTAATCCTTAATAATGATTAACCCGCAGTGGGTAAAAATTCCAGTATTTGTCTACAAGTATTTGTATAAATTCAAAAACAAATTATATAAATTGTTGAATCATTATATTATATTATACAATCCCATTAAATAAATTAATCATATTAGGTAAAAAAAACATTTTCAAATAACTTGAAACCACCAATTTTTTGTAATCGACTCCTCATTATATAATTTTAATCAAATTATGTATTTTTTCCTTTAAAATATATCTTTAACATTTTGTTTACATATTATATGTTTAAGTACGTTTTAGTGATGATAAGTTTTTAAAAAAAATGTTTTTAACATGTTTCCATATAATGTGAATGTGGCCTTATTCAGTATATTTTGTGAAAGCCTCCTATAAACTATCGTATAGATGAAAGACACGATACTCCTCTATACCTATCATCGTATCTAAAACTGTGGATCTTGAATTGCATCGTATATATTCAGAGCAATTCAACTTTATGACTTTGTATTATAATAAGTGTTCCGAAAGGTTCCATTTTATTAAAATTTATCAATAAAATGGGCAATGCACTTGTTTAACACACACTATGTTTTAAATTAATACAATACCACATAATAAATGTCGTCAATTTGATATTTAATTTATATTTTAATCTGCATGTAAGAAAAATTGTTACTCTCACACAAACACTACGAAAGCTTTCTTATTGTATTCAAGTACAGCAAATATAAAGTTATCCACCATAAAATGAATTTACTGTGTAATTATGTGTGAACATATGTAAACGTCAAATTGATCAATTAACTAGGGATTCAACGCAGTCGTCCGATTGATCATAAGCGCACAAAAATACTGGCATACAATACCTGAGAGAACTTCATTGGCTCAAAATCCAGGAGCGAGTTATATATAAATTGCGTTTGACAGTGTTTAAGGCTTGAATCTGAGAGCTCCAGCTTACATTTTGGAGTTCTGTGTGGCATTCATGCCAAAAGATAGGCAACGTTCACTCAACAACATTAAATTCCAGCAAAAGTTGACGAATCAAGTTTCTATGAATATGCTTTCAGAGTCGCGGGTCCGTTGAAATATAATTTTCATCCCTGTTAGTATTGAATATCAGGATAGCGACGATAAATCTAAGAAACAAATGAAGATTGCAGTGTTTCGTTCTTTCCTAGTGCGTCCTGATTTCCAATAAATGATGTAAATATTTTCCCAATAAATGATGGCGTTACACAAAATAGTAGAAAAGTTATAGTTCTTTTCGAGTATGATATAAACTTAGCATGTATTATATTATATTATGGTATCTTGAACGAATTTTTTTCTCTAAATGGCCTAAGTTAGCCTACAGTATTCACGTAAAAGCTTCATGGATACTCCTTCATATAACGTGAAAGGCCTTTTAAGACTGGGTACTTATATTTTATTAGATTTTTGGGTTTCTTTACCAGTCCACTCTCTTTGGTTATCTTTATAAGAAAATTCGTTTTTCATTGAACACGTTGGCTTTGTTTCTTTATGACATAAAAAAAGGTTATCAAGTTTTCTCTGCCATTTTTCCTAGCAAATCACAATATTTTATGTCCTTAAAGGAAGGTTTATCTATTCCCAGTTATCTTAAAAGTAAAATCTGCGGAGAAAATAGTTTATGGGTGTATTTTTACTTGAACCAATATAATGTTATACAATCACAATACGAACTTTTTAAGCTTCCACCATGTTACAGCTAAAACGTGTCTATTGACGATCGACATAATTGTTTTCACTGTCTGTTTTATTCTTTAAAGTGTGGAATTTACAAAAATGTATAATATTATATGTATGTACAATAATTCAGAACTTCACAACTAACGTTAGTAACATAATATTTTAAAAATAAAACACTAGTATAATCAATTTAAAATGTCCGCTGTGGCTTATTAAGAAATAGTGAAATTGAATAAATATAATAACTTCGATGTACAAATTTAAAGCACAATAGATCTAAGAAGGTTGGGTCACAACCGAAACACGTCACTTAAAAGAAAAATAAATTATTGTGAAAATCTTCTTCTTCTTCTTCGATAGCCCTTCAGCCTATAACGAGCCTTAACATCCTGTATTCTTCGTCTGCAACTCATCCTGTCCTCCGTTTCGACCCTCCAAACCGACACTCCAAACAATTTCGCCCTATTTCTCCCAATTTTATCCTCCTATTGCAGCCTTTGTCGTCCATTTGGTCTTCTACCACCTGGGTGCCATTCCAACATCCTTTTTGGAGTTCACGATGACGGCATTCTCTGTACGTGACTGGCCCATCTAAGTCTATTCAGTCTAACCTGTATGAAGAGATTGGGAGCTTTGTAAATATTGTACAGCTCATCATCATGCTGCAGTCTCCAGCCTTCACCGTCATTCACAGGTCCCAGGATTCTGGGCAGCACCCTTCTCTCAAAGTATACAGTCGCTCTGTGGATTTCACTGTCAAAGTCCATGCCTTACACCCATAGGTATCCACTATTCGGATGATTGTCTTATACAGGGTACATTTGGTTTTCCTGTCTACGTTTCTTGATTTGAACACCGGCAGCCAAGATAATAATGTTTTTTTGCCTATTGTGATTCTTCTTTCGATTTCTTATACGACGTATAATTATAATATATTTATTCAAATGTAAAACCACAATACAAAATGTAGGCGTTTATTGAATATTCCGTTGAAGTACCATACATGCTTATAAAATCTAACGTTTTCACTAAAATACGCTTCAAAATTTATTTAAAAGTTTATTTTGTCTATCGGAAGTCTTATATTATTATATTTGTCGGGGTTAAATGCATAACCCATATAAGCGGAATTCGACGCTGAACCAGCATATTTCATGATGAAATATATTACACGAATAACAGAAAACGCCTGACTTAGGACCTACTTATCAAAACTGATGAGTCGAGGGCCCAGATTTATTCAGTTTGGTCACTAGGTCACTAGAGCAGAGCATCGTGTGAAAATGTAAGCAAAGCATATAAAAGCGGTACATCCGACCACCATGGACAGTATTCCTTCTTGCGACTTCTAATCGACACGAGTCTATGGTACGCCGTCAAGTCTACGTACGAGAAACCTCCGACCCTCCTATCAAGCTACGCAACTGTCTACACTGCTACGCCACGTAACTTCCGACGAGTCTTCGCTCCCGCCGACCGACGCTACTGCCCAGTGAGCCGTCAGCCCCAACTGCTATCGACGTCCAGGAGCACGCTCCATCACGAGTACATAATACTGTTAACGTATGATTAATTGTGACCTGCAATAAACGCTGAAACCTCCACTGCTTTTAACTCTCACCACATCCCCCAAAGTGGTGACCCCGACAACGGCCTGTCATCCCCCAAATATTTGTTAATAGTCGACTAAGTTTTAGTTCATCAGTTTAAATCTTAAAAAATCGAAAATGTTTTACGTGAATTTTATTATTGTTAAATAACAACGCAAGCATTCGAAAAAACCAAAAATGTCTATGTGGACTGGAGAAGAATTTTTAGTTCGTTTACCACAATTGGAAAAAAATAGCAGCGAGCTCTAAAATCTGCAAACACTAATCCGCATATTCTCAACGAAAAAAAAACTTTCCAACCGCGAACTCCCGCTCTGAGGTTAAAACTTTTATTTAAATAAATTATTGTGAGGGACACTTGAATGTGGGTGAAACTTAAATAAATTTTGTTCTTAAAAATTATTTTAACTTTGGAAAATGGATTTCGGGAAAAAATTTGATAAGTATTTATTTTATGGTTTCTCTTATTGAAAATAGACAGGTATTAAAATATTCTATGTATGTTAAAACCAAACTTTCATTATTCTTAGTGCTTCTATTTTCTTTAAATTTGGCAGAAAAATATTTATTGAATTAGGGGAATCTCGTTGAAAGTTGAAAATATATTAAAACTCTTCAAATCATTGAACACGTTTTCACTTTTAGAACTTATTTTATAAGTGAATATACTCGTATTAAATTAACTTCTCCTTTTAATAGATATGACGACCTATGACACAGAAATTATGTCTCTTTAGATGATGAGGTCCAATTGTTCCTCCATATCTTATGTGGTCTTCTAGGCGGACGGGGTCCAGAAGGAATTTCGTTATTGCTACTACTAAGAAATACGAAATACGAGTATGGGAGTGTGTCACTATCCATTCTGGCTACAAGGTCCCTGCAGTATCTTCTTCTGATTCTACTCCACATTTTTTTCTTATTCCTACGCTACGGACACGATCTTGGATACTTTTTCTTCTTCTAATAATGGATCTTACGACCTTCATCTCGGATGTTCTTAGAATTTAGTTGGTACAGTATCGGCCCGCGCCGCACGCACGTCTTATAAATTCTGACTTTGCTGTCAATACGCACGTGTTTCTTTTTCCAGACGTGATTTTTAAGAAATTATGATACGACAGACGCTTTATTTACTTGTTTACAAACATGTTTTTCAAATTAAAATTAGAAAATTGTTTTGAATCAGTAAACTAAAAAAATGTTTTTATAAACATGAGAAAATATAATATAAAAACAGTTCTTTTACAGCGCAAATTTTATTCGAAAGCAAAACACGTCTGGTTAATAAGTAGGTATCTGCGGGATACCACTTTGATTGACACTCCCAGGAGAACAGACGCGGCGAGGAGGTAGATGAGGTTTTACTCCTGGTATCGGGTGATTCATCCGTGAAATTGCGGATAGAGAAACGTCAAGCGTAAAAATAACTTGTTTACTTCCCCTCGCATGATACCCTGGGATTTGAAACATCCAGTTTCCTTGCTGCTTCTATGGAAGATTAGAAAAAAATACAATAATCTACCGAGCATTAAGTATATTTATTTGATTGCATTTAATCCACTTCAGATACTCAGACAACACAGCACACAAAAAAATGCACTCGAGTTTTCTCGGTAAATGAAATCGTTCGACTTTTAAGTCGTAAGTTGGAGTGCTTGCCGAGATAAATTGTATCTAGTTAATATTTTGTGAATAGTATTTTAGTTCTGTATTTTTTTACATAGGTGAGTACCTAAGTAATTTGCACCTATGTGAAATGGGTACCGATGTATATATTTTTTTGAAATTCGTGACGTTACGTATGCCTACTTAGGTGATCAAGCCATGTTTTTTGTATCTGTACTAGTTTTTTTTGGGTAGTATATTTAATAAATTAATCTCGTTTATTGTTTCTTGACCATGTGATCAGGGAAATGCGCTGTGGCAGCTACACAGAGTTGAAGAGACTGGCTGAAGACAGGACTGAGTGGAAGAAACGAGTGAAGCTTGTTGCAGACCAAACCTCTGATGATGAATGAGACATGAATGAATGATGAATGATGAAAGAATGAAAGATGAATGAAGACAATGATGAAGATTATATCGTGAACAACGATGTGAAACTCCATATTAAATATTAAATTGAGGCGACAACGTAATTTTTTAGAAAGTTTATTATATTTTATGGAATTAACATTTTGCGCCTTACCATAGCATGTTATTTGATAATTCCCTTACAGGTTGAAACGTTTTACTCTCATGAAAATATAATATTATAAAATTTCTATTATAGAAAAATTATGTTCTGATCATTTTTTAATAAATATATATTTTTTAGGCATTTCGTGTATAATATTAAAAAAAACTTTCGGCAAAACAGATCAATGCTGTGTTGAAAGTAAGACAAAATACAGTTAACAAATATGTTTGGTCAAACGTAAAATAATAGTAATTAAAATCGACTTATATTTTTGTCTAATATGAGAAATAAACCATTTTTGTTTTAGGAACTTGTCGGATATATATTGGTCGGATATACTCGTATATTGGACTAATTAGTTGCAAATTAAATATTTACGTTAAAAATAAATTGTTTGAAAATACCTATGCAATTGAGAGAAAGCTTTTTTATTAAAATTATTTTTATTAATTGTGTGATTCAACCATTAATCAGTTAACTCTCTTGAGTAAAAATAATCAGTATAATCAGTGGAAGAAAATTTACATAAATAATGATATGGCTTCCCCAAAAGCACCAATGACAACTCACCCTTAAAAAAATCATATCACATTACACCATTAGGCTGGAGTATTGGCAAACAAAACGGCTAACGGTATTAGGCGGCACGAACAACCCCGGAGGTGCTTCACCTGCTGATCCACCCGCTCCCCTGCCGCCCTAGCGAAGGCTTTACCTTAAGCCTCAATACAATCTACCATAGGGCGGAATTCAGCCTCCCTTCCTCCGTTGGAGAGAGATAAGCTCAGAGCTTAAAGCGACAAATATTAAAGTATTTACGTAAAATCATTAAATGAAAGCGTTGGTGGGTAAAGAAGTTATATTTTATATATTCGCCTTAACTTGGTGTTATAAATTCAAAATTTAATTGACATTTCATTAACTTATATAAAAAAAACTAATTTGTTTGAGGTGGCAGTCATCATAGTAAAATGTAAGCATGTGATAATACAAGATTATATCTTATGATTCTAAATTAGGGAAGTGAAGATACGTCTGGGGCAGGGTTATAAATAAAAATAGTTAGAATAATGGGAACATTAAAAATGGGGGTTAAAGTAATAATTTTGCCGATAATTTAAAACACTTTAGATTTTAAAAGTAAAGTGTATTGGTACATACTGAGTTTTCCATTTATAGAGGGAATGACACACTCCTCGGAGTTCCTCCTATAATTTCTCACTCTGTCTCGACAGAGTGAGAAATTCCGAAATAAGGAAATATTTACGATTTCTAATATGTTATGCGGAAAAGAGAGTGATCAAATCAACCTCCAAAAAGTCCACTTAAAAGATGACAAAACACTTGGACATGTAGACATACCAGGAAAAAACTCCGATCGAAAAATTCAACGATCAACTATCGACTATTAACGATCAACGATCGGCGATCAACGATCAACGGTCAACGATCAACGGACAACGATCAACGGTCAACTATCAACGGCCAACTGTCAACCTTTGACGGTCAACGATCAAAGGGCAACTGTCAACAATCAACGGTCAACGATCAACTGTCAACGATCAACTGCCAACTGTCAACGATAAACGGTCAACGATCAACAATCAACCGTCAACGAGCAACTGTCAACGGTCAACGATCAACAATCAAGGGTCAACGATCAACGGTCAACGATCAACGATCAAAATGAAAATCTCCATAGACAAGACAAAGAGCATGGTTACATCAAGACAACCAGTGAGGTGCAAGCTTGCATTAGATAATAAAATAATAGAACAAGTGTTCAAGTATTTAGGTGAAGGCTCTCCCATTCGTTGTGGGAAAGACACTACGAGACTGAATAAGAAATTCTGAAATAAGAAAGATCTGCAATGCGGAAGATGTCGTGTGATGGGGAAGACTACACTAAGGCAGAAGCTACTGGAGAAATCATGTGGAATGAGCAAGTTCTGAAAGAGTGATAAATATAACCGAAAATAAAGTACAAACAGAAAATCGACCTCCAGAAAGACCACACAAAAGATGACTTTGATATTATATATTACCCAGTAAAAAGCTCCGAGAAATAACAGGACGCAGTCCTAAATGATACCGAAGAAGAAGAAGAAGATATGGTCATCAATAATATTTATTTTATATTAAATTTACAATTTACCAATATAAACGTTCCTATGATTTTACAGAAGCTTACAGAATCAGCAAATGGAAATTGCATATTAAATCTGTGGAAAATTCTGTAAACGATAAAAATATTATTCAGTATTTTATTTTCAATTGGAATTTGTTTAAGAATATTATATTAATACAGTCATATCTTAATAATTTATTGTTGTAAATATTTCAGGTGATTTCATACTTATTGTAGGTCTACTTGTCCCTGTCTATTATCTTCGTCAAAGACAGCACAGATTATTTTGTTTGCGCGCTGCAGAACCAACATACCAATGGTTATGCCTGTGGGTAGGGCAATCTTATTGCTTAATCGGGTCGCCTCGGAGGTCGACATATTGGTGTGAGTTGCCTCAGGGATGAAATATCAATGTTATGATTCTTTCTAATTCTTAAGCTTAATTTTTTATATATAATTTTTTTTATACTTCTCTTATAAATTCTTATAATGTAATTGCAAACGATCTGGAATTATATGTCTGAAATGTTTGTGATTTTTATTAAAATAAATTAAATTAAATGAAATATGAAATTGTATTGATTTCTTAACTTAAAAATAGCAGTTTCTATATACTGCTCATATAATAAGTCAATTATTTTCACTAACGCACGCACCATATCCATTAATACACAAACACGTAGACAAGTATTGATTGATTGAGCCGAGTACCAGCTTATCCAACGGCTGAATGATTGAATTCGGTTTGTCATTATCAACCCTTCCCGGACTGGCTGTGGAGTATACAGGCGGAGGGTGACCGCAAGGGCCGAGGTTAGCTTGAGCTGTCAATCACACGTCACCGTGGTCAACCGGAGCAGCGCCGTGCATATTACATAGACACCAGATACCCGATAGGAGTGTCTTGTGAGGGGAAACGGGTTCGTTTCCCCCTTGCACTGCTGCAAAATTGTAGGAAGTATTATGGCAGGTTCACTGGAACCCGATACCAACCCTTCTGAAGTATGACTTAATCCTTTTGTCTAATGAAAATATCATATATAACATACCGTATAAATTACTACGTGTTTATTTTACTACCGGATACTTAACTCGAATTACTAAAAAACTGTTCTAATGTGTGGTATTGAAAAAAGTTTTTTTATATACATTTGATTGCGTTTTTAGATATTATAAAGTTATATTGGGTGTTTCGGAAAGTTCGGTCCATTTGTTTGTAAGAAAATCGCATTTATTTGAAAGGTTAAATAAAAACTCCATCAATCAAAATATTCCATCGTTAGCCACTACTTAATCCCATATTTCTGGCAATAGATGAATCCCGCGTCGAAAAATCGCCTCGTCTTTTGAGACAATTCAGGCATCGACCCAATTCTTGACATCTGCATATGAATGGAAGTGCTGCTCTTCTAAAGCATGCGTCATGGATCTGAACAAGTGGAAGTCCGATGGTGTCACGTCTGGTGAATAAGGCGGGTGCGGTGGAATCTCCCAACCCACATTCTTATGTAGTTTTGACTGCGAATGCGATGTAAGGTCGAGCGTTGTCGTGTTGAAGAATCGCCATAAACTTCCACAAGCATTTTATGTACCTCAGCTGCATTCTTCATCCAATTAAAACAGAACAGCAGAACTTCCCGTAAATGCTTCTTATTTACCACGAAAGTCGACATTTTAAGGAGCGATGAAACAAATGTTGTTGTGAGAATGACAAACATGTGCCAACTGAACTTAATTGACAGATGTTCAGGCTTACTAAAAAAAATTGCCAACACATTTGAAGGCTTGAAGCAGCCAGAGCCTCTATTGTAAAACGGACCAAACTTTTCGAAACACCTAATATAATTTTCTAGATAAGATATCAATTGCAATGTGATCCACACACATGTAAAATACATACAAAAGTAGGTAGGGAATGTTCGCTGTTGGCCATTGTTATTCAGTTTTGAGCTATCACATTTTACGTACTATAAAGAATAATATTTCCGAAGTTATTTGTTTAAGTACAATGCTATTAAAAACAAATAAAAAGATGTAATAGTTGAATAAATGTAATAATGTATTGGATATGGAACAATTATGTAACAACAATTATCACATGCATTTGATATTGCTTTAGATAGGTCGAACATGTCATTCACACAATTTATAATGAAACTTCTGTAAAACAGATGTAACTAACTAACTAACCATCACGCCGTCTCCCCGAAGGGGTAGGCAGAAAGAATGGACAGCCACACTTTTCTTTTCTGACATATTTCTCTCGCTTCCTCAACATTCATACATTGTGTCATGCACGCGCGTCGGACGATTCCTTTCGTATTAATATTACTCATTAAACAATGAATACTACACCTAAATTAACTATTAATACATAAATGTTTTTCTTAAAAAACAGTTTTATGAAATAATTTTGTAAAAATTTTACAAAAGAAATATGAATAAAATTCGCTTGGATGCTTCCGTAAAACAATCACAGTTGTCTGTGTGTGTTTTAAAAAAAAGGGGAATGCCGAAAAAGCTTTATAGCACTGCGAAAAGAATTTATGTGGTCGATTTCTTGGGCCAATCCCGTGTACCATGCGAGTCGAATGGTGTTAGTTTATCCCTTAAATGTTCGCTAAGGGCCCCGTTTCCTCCCCGACCCCCGCCCGCATTGTTTGCTTCATCCTTTTTCAATCATGGCGGAACCTTCATTCGTCAGTCTCTGCTCTCAGATTGTAATCTCGCGTCTCCGAGAACACATTGTTTGCGGATGGCGTGTGCCTTCTATTATGTACGAAACTGAAATTGCAAAACGCACACGTAGCGTTTTGGGAACCAGTAATCCGACCGCGGCGCGGGCGAGGTTGACATTGCGGGGAATTCGAAAGAAAAACATCGAATTCACTTGAATGATTTACAAAAGAAACTATTTTTGTCCTCCAGTAACCTGATTGAATATGTAACAGATGCAAATGTTATATGTTTATGTTGATATTGATTTGTGAGATGATTTTCGATTCCGTGAAAATACTTCAATACACTCGCTTGTTTTATATAAAAACACACACGACTAATAAAGCACTACGAGTCTTCTTAAAAAGTTCGCATCTCTTATTCAAATTTGTAATGGAAACTGAATTATATTGAAAATTTAATATTGAAAAAAAACTAGCCAGTAAACAGTTTTTCAAAGGAGTGAGTAGAAGGGATTAACCGCCTCGCCCTTTTGCCTTGGATTTTTTTTATATAATAGAATCTTCTAAATTTATGCTGCGTCTATTGATTTGATTCATTATGTCGTATTTTGTTATGTTTTATGTACTCGTACATCATTTACGGGTGCTTTTACCAGCATTCCTTCATTATTCAATTACTGATGTCCAATTCACATAAGTGATCTGTCGACCGTAAAATAGACCTAGTACACGATAAGTTTGGCGAACCGAACCATTATTTTTCAAAATAAATTTGCACAATTTGCAAGCGCTGTTCTGACGTCAGTCTATTCATGGTAAAATGACAAAACGTATTGACTACAAATCAACTGTCAACTGTCAAATTGACAGTCTGTAGAAACAATGTTGCCAGTTTAAAAACCAAACCACTAAAAAAACACCCTTGTAACCTGCAAAACACGAACGTTAAAAAATGTCAGGTTGACATGGACATTCAACTAGAGTCCAATATAAAAAAATGATGTTTTGATTGACATAATGTGAATAAAATGTGATCATGTATGAACTCTTGTCTGACAGTTGACCTTCGTACAAAATAAAGTGTATTTCGCGAGAGATAGAGGTTTTTACGCAACTCTGGGTGAATATTAGTAACCGCTCATGCGACTAACACTTTCCAGTATACATCATCCATCAAAGTTGCTAACATATGCCCAGATTCGGTTCACACAACATGTATTATTATAACATTTGCGAGAATTTAATCATATATCATATATTATTATAAATTATCTTACGTAATATTTATTTTTTCGAAACTAAATAGGGTCGAAGCACCAGTATTTGACCGCCCCCCAGTAAATGACCGTTGGTTAATAAAACAAAATATAATAAAAATTGCTCTATGTGTTCAGTCAAAAAACTTTAATCCCAAGAAACTATGACAAAAGAGGTAGGCAGAGACAACTGTTGGTAAGAAACAAAACTATCAGTTTTGAACTGTGCTTTGTCAAACGGTAAAAGTGCGTCTTCCCGTTATTGTTCTGAGATTGTTAGTAGTTTTTTATAAGGAAAAGTGTGGTAAGTGTTTTTTTAATGTTATTTCTTTTGCAATTCTTTGAATATTTACATATTTTTATATGTTAGGGTGTTTCATAATGTGACAATGTAACAAAATCTATGTATTGTATCAATATAACGTGAAGTGGTCATTTACTGGTGATTTTGCTATTTTTTAAGAGAAATAGTCATACTCATATTTCAATAAAAAAGTTAGAGAATTTAGAGAAGTCAATGTGTTTTTTATTGTTTTATTTTATTTTGTACACTGATATATGAAATTAATGCCTTTAATGTGAATTTCAGTACAAGCTTAACCTTAAACGGTCATTCATTGGTGCTTTGACCCTACTTCATTTGTATTTACTTATACCATACAAACGTGTTCATATATTATTTTTGAAGACAAGTATTAATAATACACGATTTCCTTAACGTTACTCTGTATAACAAGCTTTGGGGTAGAAAATTCGCTTGACGAAATACTGTACTACTAACGTGGATTATAATTCTGAATAATCCTCAAAGGAAAATAAACGAGTGATTATCCCAAAGATTGTTTCCTTTTTTTGTGTTCGTGAATGTATTTTTCAAAGAAATAGAATCCCTCAGATAAACATAATATTTTTATTTTTACATATTTTCTGGGCTTTATACATATCCCAGTATTATTTCTAAAGTGTCAAAAGCCAAAAACGTGATTTTACTAGTGTACAACAACAATAAACCATTACGCCATTTCTCCTTATGTTTTAGCAGAGATAATGAACCTGGCATATCTCTCGTTTTCTTCACATGCATACAGCGAATCATACACGTACGTCGATTCTTCCAACTTATAAAATGATTAGTGTTACTTTAGAAATACTGGTATAATATGTTAATCGTATTTTAACAACGGAATAATTCTAATTAAATGCAGCTCTCACAACAAAATAAAATTGAGTTTAATTGAGGGTCTTCCAATAGGCACTTCTAAACTTTGACAGTTGATAGCGGCCATATTGTTGAACCGACATCTGTCAAATTGGCTGTCATTTATTCAGTCTGTTTTGCCAAATCACCATGGATGGATATAGTATTCAACAATACGTGCAAATTATACAATTGTTTTCTTAAAATCGGTCTTCTGTTCGGACAACTTTCCGCGCGCTTCGCCCATTTTACGGTCGCCATAAGCGTCCTACTGAGAGGACTATTCGCAGTGTGTTGGATAAATTTGAGTCCACTGGTTCAGTAATCAATCAACTAACACCCGTACGTCGACGAAACGCAAGATCTGCCGAAAACGTCGCCGCTGTCCGTGAGAGTTTGCAGGAGAATCCGAAGCAGACGATTTCGCGTCGCTCACAAGAACTCGGCCTTTCGCAGACTAAAACTTGGCGAATTTTGCGTCGTGACTTGGGCCTTTACCCGTACAAAATTCAACTGACCCAGGAGCTCAAGCTAAACGACCATAGACAACGACGTGTGTTCGCTAAATGGGCTCTGGAGCGGTTGGAAATTGACCCTAATTTTCATCGAAAAATCATCTTCAGCGATGAGGCACATTTCTGGATGAATGGGTACGTCAACAAACAAAATTGTCCAATTTGGGACAATACTAATCCACATGAGATCCAAGAGCGTCCAATGCATCCCGAAAAAGTCACTGTTTGGTGTGGATTTTCGGCTGGCGGCGTCATCGGTCCATATTTCTTTGAGAATGATGTTGGCCAGGCCATCACCGTCAACGGCGGGCGCTATAGGTTGATGATTACCGACTTCTTTTGGCCTGAATTGGATGATATGGACACCAACGACATGTGGTTTCAACAAGACGGCGCTACGTGCCACACAGCTCATGCCACATTGGACATTCTGCACCAGCGATTTGAGAGCATGGTCATCTCACGTGGAGGTGATGTGAACTGGCCACCGAGATCGTGCGATTTGACCCCGTTAGACTTTTTCTTGTGGGGTTTTCTTAAGTCGCAGGTCTATGCAAATAAGCCACAAACCACAGCAGCCCTCAAAGCCAACATAACCCATGCCATCGGTCAAATTCGGCCTGATTTATGCGCCAGAGTCATGGAAAATTGGACATTTCGGATGCGCGCCACCCAGAGAAGCTGCGGCGGACATTTGAATAATGTTATATTTCATACATAATGGCATCAATAGGCCTTTCAAACGAATAAAAAATTTTGATGATATCTCACACACACTTTGTTTTATTTAAATTTAAAGATAGGAAGCGCTTAATGAAAGACCCTTTATATATTATAAATGTTATTTCTAAAAACACGTAAAAAAATTCACTCATAATATTTAAAAACCATAATGGAAAATAGACGCTAGTTACGAGTATTAAAGTTCGAAACCGACAGATGTCATATTTGAATTCAGCGCGCAGGACATAATATGATATAAACTTTTCTCTCTTGCATTTGCGAATATATAAGTAGCGAAAGTATACAAAATTAATGTAAAACAAATGTATATTTTTACTCTTTCCCCTTCAATACACAAAAATGCGATACATGCATATATTGTAAGTTTGATTGTATTGGTGATTGATATTTGATTTTAAATTAGTAAAACTGTATTAGCACCATCCATTAAAACATCCATTGGCATCAGACAAGGCAATAGCTTAAGCCCATTTCTCTTTAACTGTATCATGGACAACATCATTGCAGAGGTTGCATCTCTCAATTTAGGATACACTGTGGGTAAATAAGTAATTGGAATGCTTTGCTATGCAGACGACGCCACATTCGTGTCCGAAAATGTAAACGACTTACAAGCAATGCTCTCAAAATTTGATGAATCCTGCTCAAAATACAACATGATCATATCCATCCAAAAACGAAGTGTATGACATTTTCAAGAAATCAACTAAGATGCGAAATCTCCATACGCCAAGAAAAAAATGAACAGGTAGACCAATTCAGATATCTCGGAAGCGAAGTAACCAGCTCTAATGACTTCCCCAGATAAGTAAGGCCCAGGTAGATAAGGCTGCAACGGTTGCAGGCTGCCTGAAAGATGTCATATGGAGAAACAAGGATATGAGTACTGACAGCAAGGTACGCATTTATAAGACCTGTGTGCGACCAATCCTCACACATGGCATTGAATCGAGGGCAGACACTGTCAAGACAAAGAGCATGCTCAGGAGAACCGAGATGAAAATACTCCGCGCTATAGCTGACAAACCCCACGTGATCGAGTTAGGAATACAGCAATCCGAGAAATCTACGAGGTCGAAGATGTGGTCAGATGGGGACGTCAAATACGGCGATACTGGCATCAACATGTAGAAAGAATGAGCTCAAATAGAATACCATACATAGCTCTCCATGGAACGCCAAACGGACAACACCGACCAGGAAGACCCCCGAAACGGTGGAGTGAAAGCTGGAGTTCAGCATCTCAAGAGGACCCGCCTGAAATAACAGACTCCTGAGTCTACCAAAAGTGAAGAAGAAGAAGAAGTATTAGCACCCTTAGATTATTATAATCTCCAACCCAATGATTTCAAATCTCACCAAATGGTTATCTCATAACCTAGTCAGAATTAGAATCCGAAAAACAGTTTATACGGTAACAATTATAATCGAACTAACGTATATTCGCATTAGTATGTAAGAACTTGATAAAGTAAATTAACGATTTATCATAAAATATACCCTTCTGATTATTCGTATATTATATGTTATAGATATGAACATACCTCTGTATAAAATCATGTAAATTAGCCACCCATTTGAGAGCTAACCGGTAAAGCCAGTGGAGTGCCTTTTGCAGTGCAGAGTTCATTTGAGAATTGAAATTATTCATTGAATAAAACATAAGATTTTCGATGATTTTCCCTCAGAGCACTAGAAAGATATTATTACGAGTACTTCATAACCATCTATATTATTACTCAAACTATTTGGTTCGATTCACCATTATTGGAAATAGTACGTATTTTTTAATGTATTTTTATATGCCATAAAAACTTAAAAACCATCCCACTATTGAGTTTTATTCCTAAACCAGGTTTTGGTGCTGTTTTATTTTTAAATAGTCTATTGTTTTGGCCGAAACACTATGAAACATCGACATCATTAACTGTTAAAATGTTATAATATCACATTTTTTATTGTACACTTTAAAAAATGTAGGGACAGCTGTTTCGCCAACCGATGTTGGCATCATCAGGTGTAACAAACAACTGTAATACCTAATAATGCCAACATCCTTTGGCGAAACAGCTGTCGCGACATTCTCAAAGAGTGTTAAATAAAAAAAAAGTGATATTATAACAGTGTTGTAAATTTTAACAGTTAATTGTGTTTTGTATTTATATAAAAATTAAAGTGATTTTTATAAATAAATACAACTAGGATGCTTCTTGCATTTTATACAGTTAATATAAAGGTGGTTAAGCGACTGGATACTTTTGAGAGACGGGTTCTGCGCAGAATTCTGGGACCTGTGAATGACGGTGAAGGCTGGAGAGTACGGCATATTGACGAGCTGTACCATATTAACAAAGCTCCCAGTCTCTCCACACAGGTCAGACTGAATAGACTTAGATGGGCCGGTCACGTGCAGAGGATGCCGTCATCGCGAACCCCAAAAAGATTGCTGGAGTGGCACCCAGGTGGTAGAAGACCAATTGGACGACCAAGATTGCGATGGGAGGATGAAGTTGGGAGAGATGGGGCAAGATTGTTATGAGTGTCAGATTGGAGGGTCGAAGCGGAGGACAGGAGGAGTTGGAGGCGAAGAATACTGGAGGCTAAGGCTCGATATGGGCTGTAGGGCCATCGAAGAAGAAAAATATAAAGGTGATTCTATACATCGTTGAAATTTTTAGATAATTATTTTTGAATTAAAATAAAATGATAAATAATTTTACAATGTAAAACGTTTAAGCGTTCATATTTATTATATTTACTTCATATACAAATTGGAACGTAATAAAAAAACTAAACAAATGAAGAAAAAAATAACAAAAATATATGCATGAATAAATAACATTATTTTAAGTATGTTCATATTTCAAAGTGATGAAAATCTATTTAATATATTTTTTAACTTACGCAAAAATATATATTTTTACTAGTGTATGTAAACTATAAATTACTTCTAAGAGCGCCTGTGTCGCTATACGAAGCAAGCACATTAAGCTGTGGTATTTGAAAATGCGAAAATGTATTGTGAATATGGTGATCTTGCTTATATTATATAATTCGAGCTAAGGAATTTAATCATAAATTTGGGTCGATTTTATAATTTAGCACACTTCCTCGCAAACCGTTAGAACGCGTAATAAATCTAGTGAGGTGTTACCTCCTCCGTGTATGCTCAAGCGGCACATGGGCTTTGTATACACAAATCAAAGCAGGTGACATATTGCTCGGAAAGTTGGAAACCGCGCGGTAACCACCTAAAAGTAACGTTTCGGCCGCCTCGGTACACGCGAGTACCTAACGGGGACATTACAGCGTTAGTACCTACTTGCATGCCGTCCATTACCCCGACAAATTTAGGGTCGTAAATAAATGTTTACCATATCCAAGAAAAGTTGCTATTAACAAAAATAACGCCGAAATTTTCGTACGCAATTTTTTTTAAAATCTGTTATGAGTTATCATTTGTAGGATGGATATTCAACAAAAGAGTTGTCATTTGTAAAATATTCATGTAAGAGAATTTCTTATTATTCGTCTTCAGTGGCCCTACAGCCTATTTCAAGCCTATGAGAATTTGAGAATTTACCAAAAAAAAAGATCCAACTATGAAAATCTACGCACTTTTCTTTTAATATATTTCTTTACATATAACATAATTTATACAAAACAATGCATGTTTTTAAATTTAAAGAAAATTCACAAATATTATGTTTTCCACTTTTATCGACGTTTAAAATATTTTTCCTGATGATGAATAAATATTTTCAACGGAAACAAGACGATATAAATAAACTTTTTAAGTTGAACTTGTTTTGATCACTGTTTTGTTTTTAAATATAAAATGAATGTTTATTAACTATTTTATGACAAAAATTATTCTGGTTTTTGTTAATTAAGAAAAAATTATCTTTAAATTTCTATAGCTAAAACTTCAATCAACTGAGAAAACGAAATAAAACTCAAATGATAAATTTCCAATTTTAATCACAGCATTTAAAAATACATCTAACAACTGATCAATGTTTTGATCAAATAACTGGCGATTTCAATTGTTTTTAGGAATATATTAATTTATTAATGTAAAATTGGTATCTTTGTTTTACATTATGTAATATTATAATGAAAGTACTATTTTAAGCATTACGGAATATAATAAAATCTATGGATTCAGTTACATTTTTTATTATTTTTTTTTTACTTTATTTATTATATCTCCCTGGAAATCAAATTACTTTTTCCAAACTCATCAATTTTTCACACCAATTTCATATCATTGGATATTTTCACATTTCAATAATTAATCATTTTGTGAAGGTTTATTTTAACAAAGTACTTATTCATCTTCTAAGGTCGCATTCCTTAGACTGGGGATCGAATCTATGCCGTGAATTATCCGCAATGGCTCACTATGCGTTCTTGTCACTGGTCAGTCTCGAAGCTGTAGCTATTGAGAGGACAGTCAGGGCTCTGATTGATCGGACCAGCGACTTTTCCTCTACTGTATATAAAAGTATGATCATCAGAAAAAAACTGAGTAATATTTCAATACAAAGCTAAGCAATACTTCAAAAAATAATTAATAATTTCAACCGCCATGTCTCCACAACAGCAGACGCATATGAATTCCCATCCGCAAATTAAAAATAGCACAGCATTTCATATAATTCATTCAAGTGCTAAAAGCTTTGGCAAACAAAACGCGCTAAGCTGCAAGACGTAAACATGAACTTTCTCCCCGCTTAATTATAAAACTCGTTTCATTGAAAAGTGAATGACGTTAATACAGGATTTTGTGGAATTCACTGGTGGAATTTCCAGCGCAGCATTGTGATGCTAATCAGGAGGGCGTAATTAAAAACTTTCGCAGAATAGACCGAATGGTTAAAAGCTATGTTCACACCCTCTCGAGGCTCCGACAGATACTTAACTCTGTACTCGTTCCTTTACGAATTGGATATACTTTAAGCTGAGTCTAATAATACAACTCTTACATAGGTTATCATGGGAGCTTGTTATTTATTGTTTCGTGAACAATGATGTAAAATTCCACATAAAATCATTAATACGAATGAAAACCTCTCTTTTCTAAAAGTGTTATTATATTTTATGTAAATGACATGATTTTCCTGTTTAAGGGATTCACTACATTTGATTATGCCTTAGACAGGCAAAACATTCAAACTCACATAAAATATAATAAAGCTTCTAGAAAGCTGACGTTTTCATTCGTATTAATTATGAATGCTAGTTGTAAGTGACATTTAATTTACCGAATTTACGTGAACAAAACTTATACATAACATAAAAATAAAATACCGTGTTTTTACTTATCTACAATAAAAATATATACTTTTTAAGTGTAACAAAATAAAATTAAAAATACTTTTAATGTGGTGTCACTGATAAAATTTTCAATTATTTATCATTGATGGCTTTTACATTTTATAACTTCTAAAACTGTAATTTTTATATCTAATACTCCAATTATTTTACTGGTGATATAATTCGTACAGGTCCTTTCTTATCATTAAAAAGTTTTAATAAATAATATTACGCTAAATATTCGAAATTACCCCACTAAAATGTGACAGACGTTCGTACTTTTTTTATAATTTTTACGATTAACTTCATTCATGTCCTATTATATGACGTGTTTTCACAATTCGTGAAATTTCCGGCCGTTATTTATCATTGATTACTAACTTTTCTTTGCAAATCTTAATTTTACCCTCCACTAAATGCGCCAAAAGAATTATAATTTCAAAACGCAACACAAAATATTGATTTGTTTCAGAACAATTACAATGCTCACACTTATGCTATGCTCATACTTTTATATACAGTAGAGGGAAAGCACCATGACGAAGGCCACCAAGCCGCTGGTCCGATCAAATCAGAGCCCTGACTGTCCTCTTACTAAAATAAAACTTGTTTTTCACATTTGTTTGAGTAACGTGGATCCGCGATGTACTTTAAAGAATTTATTTTTGCCGAACCTTTTGAGAGCAAACCGTGACGCTTATTATAAGTAATTGAATTAAAAGCTGTTCCGAGTAATAATCCAGCGAATCTTGAAAGCCCTCAACACACAAGTTGTCCTTTCGAATTTCCTGTAAATAAATGTTTTTGAATTATTAACGAGGATTTTTGCCGTTGATAAGGACGACTTATTGTGCTCTATCAAGTCACGTTCTGCCAATTACTTTTCTCTCATTCCGCCATTTCCATCGCGTCTCCGCTCCCTCGGACAGTACTTTTAATGTTAATGGTACGCTAATGGTATCTAAATTAAATAAGGCGAATTCAGGGAAACCTTTCAGTCGCTTTTGACAGTCTAAAGAACGTCGACGTTTAATTGGGAAATTTTGAATATTTTATTAATTAAATTTAATACTATTCCCGTCCATTTACCAAATGTTGCCTGAACCGGTGATCTCAATGGAAAAATTATTTATATTCTGTAACTGAGGACAGGACATTCAAAGGTGCCAACTATCTAAAAACACTAAAATGAGATTTTGATCACAATTGGTGTTAAACATGGCCAATGACTGTGCAAAAGTGTAATAATAGGTTTATTATACTTCAAACGTCACCATAAAGATGCCACCCGTGGTAGATGGTATGTATTATGTATCAATAAAATGTTTTTTTCTCTCTATTCATTTGTTTTATGTTTAAAGCACTAAGCGTCTTCGTGATAACCAGCCTTCAATTTTCAACAGTCTCTTTAATGTTTTGATGTATTTTAAAGGTTGAATAATTGTATGTGCAAAATAATCAACTTCTATTCTATAATATACCAGTTGAAACACTAATTCTATGGCCTTCTTTTATATGACACTAAATATATGCATACTTGGAATTGTGTAAAGTGAGTTAAAAATCATTCTTATCGGAGTTTCAGGTTAAGATTGTCATTTTAAAAGAAGGTTCTCATTTTATTAAATGCAGCTCGTGCAACATCATTTCTGCATTAAATTTTAATTGTGATAATGCGACGTGGATATACCGCAAAATGCTCCGTATACCGTGGACCGACAGGGTCAGTAATGCAGACGTACTACAGAGAGCCAGAGCCAATGAGAGCTGTTGTCGAGTGTAAAAGATAGAAAGGTCTCATATTTGTGGGTAAAGTGAAGAGACGTCGAGGAGTTGGTAGAAGGCAGTTATCCTAGCTGCGGAGCATAAAATAATGGACAGGAATGACAAGAATACTGAACCTGTTCCAAGTGGCGCAGAGCAGGGATACCTTTGCTGCAGTGATTGGTAAAGTTGGGGGAACCTGACACGGCACCGAAAGAAGAAGAAGTAAAAAATATGTTAATTGCTAACACAGCGATGTTTCAAATGTTTCATTTCATTTCATTCATTAGTTAACTTGTTCATATAGGTACGCGTCAAAATTCAAAGTGGCTACCATCAAGAGTAAATTTGTCTCATCGGTTCTGGTCAATTTAACTTCGAACGAAGTATTCCATTAATATTAATCCAACTAGAGCAATCTCGGTCTTCCGAAAAGTAAGATATACGTATGTTTGCATCCTTTGTAAATAAGTACTTAATATCAAGGAAGGTGTACTTTTTAGTTGAGTTCCCCTAAATTTTATGTTTCGCCTTACAAGGACATGAAAAATACAAAACAAAAATTGAAACGAAATCTATTCAAAACAATACATTTGATAATACTTTTTACATCATTATTAAGCAACAATATTGTATTAAATATTGTAATAATTATTCCATTTTTGTAGAATGTAAATAATATTACGTTTTTTAAATCAATTAATCACTACACGTTTTTTTAAATTTTTACAAAAATGTTTTGGGCCGCATACGTCGTACCTCAGTGTAGAATTTTTAAAATTTAAATTTGAAAAAATCCGTTGATTTATGAAAAGAAGTGATGGAGTAAGCCATCGATGATAAGTCAAATTGTAGGGGTAATTATTATTTGGATTGTGAGATAATTGGAACAAATCAATGATTGAACATAAAATTGAGTTTATTTAATTAATACGAATGGAAACGTCTGTTTTCTAGAAGTTTTATTATATATTTTTTGTGATTGAAATGTTTTGCATGTCTAAAGCATTATCAAATGTCATTCAAATAAATATAATAAAACTTCTAGAAAACAGACGTTTATTTATATTAGTATTAATTTTTTATATTGAATTTTATATTTGTTCAAGAAACAATAAATAAATTTTATTTGGTTATTTTTAAATATTTTTGTTTCTAATAGCTATTTTATTTCAGAATATTCAGGTTATTCAATTTAATTAACATTGTTTAAATACAATATCGTTCGAAATTAATTAAATTATGAATCAATACCACAACGTGATGGCAAATATTAAATAAACAATTTATTATTAAATCATTGTTTTTTTAAATGTCTTGTGAATTAATTCAATGAAACATTTATATAAAAAACCTGTATTTAATACGTAGACGACTGCTTACATAAAATTATTCCTGTAATTTATGTTAATTAACTAATGAGATAAAAGGCAGGTTTTGTGTTTTAAGTTTTTATGTTACTCATTGTGGAACAGGCAGCGTAGAAAATACTACACGAAAATACACAAAGACAATAGTAATGAGGGGTCCTCATAATTTATATAACGAACCGAGATAGCTTTGGCGAGGCCCGTCGGCCGACGCTAACGAACATGCAATGAATTTCAATGACGAGGAACGTGACAAACTCTTGAAAAGTGAACACTTGTCCATTACGACTCTTTGATTAAACGGTTTTTGCAAATGTTCAAGTGTTAATCTATCAAAATAAAAAAAAGGTTTTACAATCGAAAAATATATTTATTGTTTCTTGAACAATGATGTAAAACTCCAAATTAAATAATAAATACGAATGAAAACGTCCGTTTTCTAGAAGTTTTATTATATTTTATGGGAATGACATGTTTCGGCCTTCTAAGGCATTATCAAATGTGACGAAACTTCAACTCGTTGCAGTTTATATACACTTGTAAATGGAGCAGAGATATGGAGCTGGATAGAAGACCAATTGGACGACCAAGGCTGCGATGGGAGGATGAAGTTGGGAGAGATGGGGCAAGATTGTTACGAGTGTCAGATTGGAGGGTCGAAGCGGAGGACAGGAGTTGGAGGCGAAGAATTCTGGAGGCTAAGGCTCGATATGGGCTGTAGGGCCATCGAAGAAGAACAAAGAAGTAAATGGAGCAGAATATGGTAATTAACGAAAGTTGATGTGACTTTATTCATTTTTAACAAATAATTATTTGGGTATGTCCAGAAATATTGGAAAGTGTTTCTTGGACTCGTTAAGAAATTTTATGACAATAATTACATAGTTAGGGAATATTTGAGGTAGTAATGTAGTTCCGATATATAATTAGATTCAATGAACTCTTGATTCTGCACTGTATTTATATAAAATTTAGACGCAGAAGAGAAGAATACATTAATTGAGTCAACGCACACAGGATGGCGATTTTATTTTATATACATATAATACTTAGAATCATTAGTCATCTTGAAATATGTAAAATCATTTGTAAACAATTTACAATTTGTAAGAAGATGTTTTTCATGGAAATACTTTATTTCCTACCTCAAATAACTTATTTTTGATTTATATAATATCATTTACTATTCCCAAACTATGTAATCATTGTCATAACATTTCTAAACGAGTTCCGAGAAACCCTTTCCAATATTTCTGGACATACCCAAATAATTCTTTGTTAAAAATGTGTAAAGTCACATCACATTTTTGTTAATTACCATATTCTGCTCCATTTACTAGTGTATATAAACTGCAAACGAGTTGAAGTTTCGTCACATTTGATAATGCCTTAGAAGGGCGAAACATGTCATATCCATAAAATATAATAAAATTTCTAGAAAACTGACGTTTTCATTCGTATGAATTATGAAAAATATTTTATTTTTTATTTTATTTGTGTTTTTCTATCATTTTATTTTAGCATGGATAATATATAAACCGAAGCATTGAATTTGCAATTGAAGGATGAAAGTAGAATAAATCATGTAAAAATGCGATCTCTTAGATGATTGTGTGATAAAACGGTAAGAAGAGAATGGCGTGCGAATAAACAAAATAAGGATCATTATCATGTTTTGGACACATGGAAAGATAAATGGTAAAGAAAGTGTATAACAGCATAAAACGTAACTAGAAATGGAGGAAGACCGACGAAAATGTGGGACGATCAAATCGATCAAATATTTAATGTCGGCCACGTGAAGTCGGAAAAATCGACGTGGGTGCATCTCACGATATATAAATGTTAAGGAAGTGATAGAATTATGTTAATTAAGAACAGTGTGCCTGTCTATACTTTCTGCCTACCCTTCAAAGAGAAGACGTAAAAGTACAATTGTAATTTATGTATAATATAATTAATTACAGTATTTAATTAAATAAATATATTTTGTAGAACGGCAAAGCATGTACGAGTATATGCTAATGATATAAGCGGAACTAGAAATAATGGACAAAAAATGGATCAAATAAATCAAATTTAAAAAATATTAAAATTATGAATGTTGAGGAAGCGAGAGAAGTTTATACTGATAAAATACTGATAATTACCTTTGTCAAAGACAGCACAGATTGTTTTATTTGCTGTGCTGCAGAACCAACCTGCCAATGGTTATGCCTGTGGGTAGGGCAATCTTATTGCTTTATCGGGTCGCCTCGGAGGTCCACATATTTCGTAATAGTGTGAGTTGCCTCAGGGATGCAATACCAATGTTATGATTCTTTCTAATTCTTAAGCTTAATTTTTTTTATGCTTCTCTTATAAGAGCCCGTTCCCACTTGTCGGGTGTCGGGTCCGGTTTTTAATCGGATGTTCCAGTGGCAGAACATTTTATATGGAGCTATTCACACTTGCCGGAACCCGATTTTTTGCCGGCAAGTGTGAATAGCTTCATATAAAATGTTCTGCCACTGGAACATCCGATTAAAAACCGGACCCGACACCCGACAAGTGGGAACGGGCTCTAACTCCTTAAAATGTAATTGCAAACGATCTGGAATTATATGGCTGTAATTTTTGTGATTTTTATCAAAATAAATTAAATGAATTGAAATATAAGGAAATAATAGTATGGCGATCCATTATTTATGCCTACCCCTTCGAAGAGACGGCGTGATGGTCAGCAGAACCAACCTGCCAATGGTTATGCCGGTAGATAAGGCAATATCTTTGCTTAATTGTATCACCTCGGAGTTTGACATATTTTGTGATAGTTTGGCTCATCTGAGGGAAGTACTATCTTTATTATAATTCTATGGTATATTTATTTTATTAATTTGTCATGCATCTTATGTTTCTCGCTCTTATTATTAATCTGTTATGTATTACTTATAATTGTGTATCTCTAACTTGTATCTTTAGTGTATTGGAAAAAAAATCTGTAATGCTTTAGATATGTTTAAAATAAATAAATGAAAATGAAAATAAATAAAAGTGTGATAGTTAATTTTACTGTGTCTTCTATTAAAAATGAAAAAACCTACGTAAATACTAAGTGATATATTATATGTTAAGTGATATATTAAGTTAATCTTCTAGCAATATAGCAATATCATAGTTTATATAAACACGAAACTGCTACTTAGAAACCGCAACGCCAAACCCCATTAGGGTTTACCTCAAATAATATTCACACTGCCGCTGGTCAAACATAGGTCGTGGTCTCATTTCAAGTTTTGCTAGTTTCAGTGCAATAAATTCATTCCAGAGAAATGGTCTAGGATTTAGGTTAGCATGTTATTTCATTTTGTTATATTATCTCCCTCGGAAGTCGAAAAAAATGACGAACGTACATGTTACGATGTATGAATGTGGAGGTATATAAAAAAAAACTAACTTACTTAACCTTAATCATCACGCCGTCTCCCCGAAGGGGTAGGCAGAAAGAATGGACTGCCGCAATTTTCTTTCCTGACATATTTCTCTCGCTTCCTCAACATTCATACATCGTTTTATACACGCGCGTCGATTTCTCTGACTCCTCACTTGACCGACATTCAATATTTGATTTATTTGATCGTGCCACGTTTTCCTCCGTCTTCTTCTATTTCTGGTTCCATTTACATCGTTAACATATAATTTGTTTACCATTCATTCATTCTTTTCATATGTCCAAACCATCTTAATGATCCTTTAATTATTTTGTTCATAACACCATCATTTGCACCGCATTCACTTATTATATTTTCATTCGACATTCTATCATACACAGAGTATCCACACATTCGTCTTAGAGATCTCTAGGAGGATCTTTGGAGGTATCTAGAAAGATATATCAGAATAGAGCAGCATGACGGTCCGCCCTATCTGCCTACCCCACCGGTAAAAACTGCGTAATGGTTAGTAAACTAGTTGATTATATTATCTAGCAAATATAAAAAATAAATATGTTGACAAAAGTATCGTAACTTTCAAACCAGACTATGATACTAAAAAAGTTTGTAATCGAAGTATCGGCTAAGAAAAAAGGTGTACGATTCTTAATTTTGTTAAATGTTTTAATTTTAAAACAGTGTTATAATCACAACGTATTTTATGAGTGTGTCGCGACAGCTGTTTCGCCAGCCTGTGTTGGCATCATCATGTGTTACACAACTCAGTAGTTTTTAACACATGATAATGCAAATATAGTTTGGCGAAACAGCTATCGCGACAATCTCATAAAAATAAATTGTGATAATTATACAAGAAGTAACAGTTTTAAAAAATGAACACATTTAATAATATTGAAGTATTGCAGTGTTTCGGCCAAAACAATTAATTATCTCAATTATTTTATTAAAGTAAGGAAATGAACCATTACCTATCCATTATTGCCATCATAAAATATAAAAGTAAACCCAACAATTCGATTGATTTAATAATTAAAAATATGATAATTAATACGAATGAAAACGTCAGTTTCCTAGAAATTTTATTATATTTTATGGGAATGGCATGTTTCGCCCTTCTAAGACATTATCAAATGTGACGAAATTTCAGCTCGTTGCTGTTTATACTCGTATACACTAGTAAATAGAGCAGAATATCAAAATGGAGCATTTACTAATGAAGCAGCGGCAACGAGCTGAAATTTCGTCACATTTGAATTTAATGCCTTAGTAGGGCGAAACATGTAATTCCCATGAAATATAATAAAACTTCTATAAAATTGACGTTTTTATTCGTATCAATTATTTAATATGGAGTTTTACAGTTTTCAAGAAACATTAAATAAAAAAATATCATATTTTTATGACTTCTTTAATTTTTATTATCTTCAAATGCTTGTATCCTTAATAAGTTTTGTATCATTATTCAAGTAAAAATAAAACAATATTACATGTATACAGGTTATGTCGATTAAAAATTAAAACTTAAAGCTTTTCCATATTTAAGTAATGAATCGAAGTAACGTATAACTTTAAATGCAAATATTGATATTTGACTCTCGCAAAACATTTCCCAAATTATAATATGAATAATGTACGTAAAGTGGAAGAGATAAATAATCTGCTTTGAAAGCATCGCCACAGAAATAAATAATGTGTAGATAAAAAGCAATCCCTCAAAAGGCAGTACCCAAATCCCATTTCGTTGTTCGGGTGGTGTCAATTTGGAATTACAAAGCAGCTGAAAACGGCCGCAGAATTTCAGTATTCAGGAACCCGGGGGCTATCGCCGGCGCCCAATAAGGGATTCTGCCCGTGTAGGGAGGGGCGGGGTAGTGCCAATTGAATTAATTACTGATGCAGGAACCGTTTCTAAAAGACCTCGTGGCTGACTTACCAACGCCTTCTTATCGTGTGTATTCTATACAAAAAAATGTAGTACAAACATAAAATAAAATTCTATAAGATCTTTTCGCTCCAAGATAGGTGAAAATTTCATAATTAATACGAACGAAAACGTCTGTTTTCTAGAAGTTTTATTTATATAATTTATAACTCCCTGGCGTCCTAGAGTGGTCTTGGTGATCCCGTGAGTTCCAGGCTATATATCGCCTCTTTGCAAGAATAACGTGTTATCTCGAAAAATTGAAAAATTAAACAAGATACCGGTCTGAAAGAGACAACGTGACAACACAATATACCACTGTCGTGTTGTCTCTTTCCCTCATAAATTCTCTGTTTTTCACATTAAAAATACCATGTTTTTGTAGAAAATAAAGTTTAAAAAGGCGGATTTGATTTTCGAAATGTCATGTTATTCTTGCAAAAAGGCGATATATATTACTGATCTTACCATCAGATCCTTGGTAGACAGCGAAAGGTGTATCTTCTGCGTCGCAAAACCGAAACACACCAGCTAATGGAAGGTTCAGAAAATCTTTGGAAAAGGCAACAGAAAACCACTTTAGTAACACTTTCCAGGAAATCACTGAGGTGAGAAAGCATTTGCCACAGTGATCGCCAACGTCGGGGGGACCTTACAAGATAGTATAAGTAGATGAAGAAGAAAATACGAGTATATTCATAAAATCTTTTATATAGTTTTTCGTTGAATAAATAAATTATATAGTTTAGTGTAAAAGCCCTTGAATAAAAGCTGGTTTCCAGAATTGAAACGGAATAAAGAAAATTAATTGGAAAACGATAAAAATTTAACAGCGAATACATTAAATTTCAATCAAGTATTCTGAGGTATATCACCAATCCACATAATTGCCTGCAATTAGAAATTAAATACTTGTCATTACTTGCGACTACAGTATAAAAACAGGGAAGTCAATATGTCGCTTGTAAATTCATAATAAATTTTTTGACCATACATACTTTTGAAGTGTAGAATAATAACAACTGACATTGTTCGTATACGAGTACATGTACCCTGAAAACTTGAAATCTGATTGACTGATTTCACTGTGAATTTCACAGTTTGGCCTTATCAGTCCCAGGATGGCTTAGAGCGTGATTTGAAAATTATTTTTTTCATAAAAAAATGCAATGATCGTGTTTGTCCTATAGACTCATAAATTACTTATCACTGATAAAAAACAATTAATATAATCATTATGCAAAGCATGGAAATAAATTTGTTATCTCAAAATATAATAGCTAAAAGAATTGTAAGGAACATTTTTTTTAAATATATTCTTGGCTTAGTCGGCTAAAACAGTTAGTCGGTCAGAAAAATTATATAATAAGTATAATAAATAAAAAACAACACTCCGTCTTACTGAAGGGGTAGGCAGAATGAATTGACAGCTGCACTATTTTTTCCTGGCATATGGTACATCACTCGATTCCTTAACATTCATACATCTTGTCGTGCACGCACATTGATTTCTCCAACTCTTCACTTGGCCAACATTTAAAACTTGATTGATTTGATCGTACCACGTTTTCCTCGGTCTTCCTCTATTTCTAGTTCCGTTAACGTCGTTTACATTAATTTTATTTGTCATCATTTCTTCATTCATTCTTTCCATGTGTCCAAACCATCTTATCGATCCTTTCATTATATTGTTTTTAACACTTTCATTCGCACTGCATTCACATCTTTTAGATTTACCACGCATCATTTCTACTACATTTAATCTACTTTCATACATATTTTGCCAGTTCTATGCCTCACTTCTATTTATTTTGTAAACAAGAATACCATTGTGCACTACAATCTTAGCTTTTTGGATATGCTTATGTTTGCGATGATAACTTTCAGTGCACCATTCATTTTGTTGCCTGCCCCAATCCTATTTCAATTTACCTCTCCACTGTAAACCTACTTCGTAAATATTAAAATTCAACTTCTATAAATACTTTATTATATTAAAAAAAATATTAAGAACGTTTATTCCATGTTTGAATATTTAAATTATTAGCCGTTATGAAGATCATAGAAAAAAGTAATGCTTGCAAATAAAAATATTTCAACATGAGAAATTTGATATTTGTAACACACGGGGAGGAAGCGGGATATAAAATAATATCCTCGCTTCTGCGTCACTGGTTTTGGGAATTTTCAAATTGAAATTAGGTGGGATGATTTTCCATGTGCAATCTCGCATCCCTTTGTACAGATAACGAGTAGCGAATATTCTAATGAGGGAGCTATCCGGGCAGTGCCGCCATTTTGGCAGTATTTGCGAATTTTAACAGTTACAGCCTGTCATTAAAACGGTTGATTACGAGTGCGGAAAAAATAAAAGTCAACGGTGCCATTCCAATTTCCATCATCGATTTGCCCTCAAAACGGTCTTTAAGTTTTTCATCAGAATTACAAATTTAAATCGTTTTTGGAATCTAAATTGAATCTGTATCTACGCAACGATTCGTAAGTGAGGTGATTTAAAAACATATGATCACTAAATACGTAAGTTGAAATATTGTATTTATACATATAAGTATAATATATGTAATTTTTTTCCCCTTTTTGGTTGCTTTATTAAATCTACTTTTATTTATTTATTTATCGATCACTTACCAAGTAAATGGTTTTAATTCCACCCCACTGGGGTCTCGTTCTAAGGAGTCACTTCAACTGCATTTTATAGTATTGCTAATTAGTTCCGACATGGATCATAATTTCAAAGTATTTATTTCAAGTCAGTTAAATGGAATGAGGTTGTAATATTATATGGCCTCTCTCGTGCGTTCTAAGTAATATATATTATATCGTCGGCTCAAAGGTAAAACTCATTAAGTGACATTTCAATTTTTTCTCCTTTTTTGCAACTTCCGCATCAGACTTGTGAATTCTACGTCAGAAAACAATCACCAAGTGTATTTATTGAAGAATAACAGTTATTCTTTAATAAAAACACTTGGTGATTACTTTCTGACGTAGAATTCAAAAAGTCTAATCAGAAATTGTAAAAAAAAAAAAATTCAAATGTCACTTAATGAGTTTTACCTTTGAACCGACGATATGTTACCTGTTCTCAATTAACTAACTTTAACAACATTTTTGAATATATACAAATACTTGTAGACGAATACTGGATTTTACCAATTGCGGGTTATCAATTCGATTTCCAATTTGCATCTTCGTCTCTATTGAGATACAATTAATCCTTGAATTGATAACCCGCAATGGGTATAATTCAGTATTCGTCTACAAGTATTTGTATACATTAAAAAATGTTGTAAAAACAAAACCTGGTCCAAGTTATAGCATATAAATTGGAGTGACATATCCAGGCGTTATCTAGCAATACATTAATGGCGGTAGCCTTTCACATTGCGTTAATAAAAAAGATCTTCTGCCGAGTGCAAAAAAATCCAATCTTCATAGATGGCGCTAATGTGTAGATTGAAACTAACATGTGATGTTTGGTGTTACAGATTAACATATATACAACTTTAAAAAATTTGTCAGACATGGTGGTCGTAAAAAAGATGGAATGGGGATTGTTTTATTACATAAAGCTGCGCTTAATCCAACCAATGACAGGTCATAAGTCCTATAAACACCTCGATCACCATATTCTGTTTCCAATTTGCATCTTCGTCTCTATTGAGATACAATTAATCCTTGAATTAACTTTAATTTTGTTTGTAATATATTTGAGAAAATTAATTGCTTTGATTTGATAGATATCATGGATATATATTTTCCATAAAATTGTGAAAATGAACATTTTAATTTTCATATCTGTTTCGGAATAGTATACGAGTACATCGGGTTTACTAGTATATGGTAATTCTTACATTGAGGTCAATGTATAACATCACTAGCAAGAAAATATTTCTAAAATGTAAAGAATAAATTTGTGTCAAGGATCACAACCCTTTACTGGATAGCCTCGCATTCCGTACCATTCGACATAACCCAGATACTGCCTAGCATATATTTACAGCGCCAATTATTTTCATAAAAAATAGTAAATTGCTTTAACTAACTAACTAACTAACCATCACGCCGTCTCCCCGAAAGGGTAGGCAGAAAGAATGGACTGCCACACTTTAATCGATGCGGTACTCCATCCTTCTCTTTTCTAATTGCTTTATATTCTAAAAATCTCCATCTTAATCGAATTGAACATTGCATGCTTTTATGTTCTTGGTCTCATGTCCATCATCTTGAAGAGTGTCCATCTTTATGAGTCTTCTACCTTTATGAGTCTTCTGGAAAAAAATGTTTTCTATCATTATTCTTCTTTCTGGTCCCCTCAGCGTTGGCGATCACTGCAGCAAAGGCATCTCTGTCCTGCGCCACTTAGAACAGGTTCTGAACTCTTGTAATTCCTCCCACTCTTTGATGTTCCACAGCCAAGACAGCTTCCTTCTACCAACTCCCCGACGTTCCTACACTTTACCCATTAATGACCTTTGTGGCCGAGTGGTAAGTGCATTGACTGCCACCCCAAAAGTTCCGGGTTCGATCCCCGGCGAGAGCAGTGTGATTGTCACACTGTCTTTGTTTTTGTTTTAGAATTCACGTGACAATAAAATGACGATAATTAGCTACCTATCACATCCCACGAGAATTACTACGATAGCTATAACACCCTTTACATCGATTTGGCTCAAGCTGTCATGATGTAAAGACCGTTTCAACAAAACCATTATAATAATAATAATAAATATCAGTCGAAGGAGGTGGTATTTTTCTCCCCTTAGCACATGACCCAAATATGAAACCTTTCTAATTTTCAAAATCGACAGCAGCTCTCTATTGGCTCTGGTTCTCTGTAGTACGTCTGTATTACTGACCCTATTGGTCCACGGTATACGGAGCATTCTGCGGTATATCCACATCTTGAACGCTTCCAACCGGTTCATTACATTCACTTTAGAGTCCAGGTTTCGCAGCCATATAGTAGAACAGACCATATATGTATAACATTTAATCATTCTTTGTCGGAGTTTCAAGTTAAGATTATCGTTGCAAAACAAGACTCTTATTTTATTAAATGCAGCTCGTGCAACTTCTATCCTGCATTTTATTTCATGTCCGTGTCAAGCGCTTTAGTGATAATGCTGCCAAGGTATTTAAATTGTTCGAACATTCGCACCATTCAGTTGCAGAGTGGATGTAGAATAGTTAAGTCGTGATGTCATCCATTTTATATTCTTAACGTTATCTATTCTATCGTTTCTATCCTTTTTTTACCGGCCTCAGTAGAGAGAGAGATAGAGAGAGAGAGCAAAGCAAACTTCTGACTATAACATGACGACACACAATTTGAAGATCGACTTTTAGTGAAACAGTGTTCAATAGCAACTCCCCTTATTATAATAAAGTATTTTGCTCCTATATCGTCTAGCTTGCTTATATGCTCCAGATTTAATTAACTGTTCCATACGAATCATGACCACCATATCATTAAAAAAAAATGTTTTTCAAGTATTTTTATGGAAGCAAATAAGTTGATTTTAATGTGTTGTCCTTAATTGAAGTCTATTTGTATATATAAAATAATAAAATTTTCACAAATATTTAAAATTTTCACAAATATTTAAAATTTTCATATGAAGCACACACTTTGTGGTAAGAGCTTTTTAATAAATAAATATATGAAATAAAATAATCGCATTGCATATTAACTAGGGAATTGTAATTATATTTGAGATCAAATAGTTTTGCTTGTACCAAAGCTTCATCAGGAGCAATAACTTCATTAGGGCGTTTTTATATTGCTCTGATGAAGCTTGGATACTAGGGAAACTAGTGGCGTCATATATTTTATTATATAATTACAATTCCGTGATTAATATACAAAGTGTTTATTTTATTTTATTTATTTATTTAATCGCTGCAACTAGGATATAGGATGGCAGAGCAAATTGTCAGTGTGGTGTGTTATACAGACTATGCCATAATCATAGCTGAAAACAATAGTGACTTACAAAAAATGCTAGACAGACTACACCATGCCTGTAAGAAATACAACATGACGATCTCTTTTGAAAAAACAAAATGTATGACCTTCTCCAAAACACCCAAAACATGTAACATGGCTTTAAAAAATCAACACATAGAACAGGTCAAGACCTTCAAGTATCTAGGGATAGACCTGGTGGGAGGAGCTGATCTGCGGGAAGAAATACAAGCCCAAGTAAACAAGGCAGCTGCAATCGCTGGCGCTCTTAAATCCACAATATGGAAAAACAAAGACATTGCCATTAAGAGTACGATGAGAATCTATAAAACATGCGTAAGACCAATAATGATATATGGCGTCGAAGCAAGGGCAGACAGTAAGGACCAAACAAGTTTTGAGGACCTCTGAAATGAAGACACTGAGGACAATAGCAGGCAAGACACTGAGAGATCGCGTGAGGAACACCAGAATAATATATATATATGTGAGGTTGAGGATATCATAAGATAGAGCAAACAGTGAAAAAGGGACTGGTACGGTCATGCTCAAATAATGCACAACACCAGACTCCCCTATATGCATTGCATAATCAGCCTCATGGGACTCGTCATCGTGGAAGACCTCCTAAAAGATCGTAGGACAGCTGGGAATCTACCTCACAGGAGGAGTAACACTCTAAAGAACAGACCACATAGGTCTACAACAAGGAAGAAGAAGAAGATATTTTAATTTTTTTTTATTCGATTTAATATTGGAGTATCGTGAGAAGACTCTCATTATTGATACCCCACTATTTATTGCATGATTTTTTTTAACACTATTTATGACATGGGTTAAACACTATTTATGACATGAGTTCCTGTAAACACTATTTTTGACATTCTTTTTCATTCTGAATTCTTGTTTCTGATGACATAATTCTTGTTTCAGGTTTAATTAATTATTAAATAATGCATCTCGCTGATTGCGCATACCCGATAAAATAATATGAAAAGGAGATAGGGGCGCATAACAGGGGAGAAACCAAAGATATTTGCAACAGAGCCAGCTAGACGGAGGGCGCTCGCAGTCGCGCGTTTGTAATGCAAATTGAGCAAAATGAGCCGAATTATACGGCAAATGAGCTGTTCCCGGTGCGTTATTCTCCGCTAATATGAGTCTCAGTGTGCCGCCCGGTTAGCAAACGCCGCTCCGCCTGGAACTTCGCGGTTAAAGACTATTTAATGGCGGTAAAACAAATCGTCCCCGCGGTGTACCCTCCGGGACAATTAACTTCGGAAACGAGTAAAACAGTTACTGCTCTAATTATCTGCGTCATAATTACTTTCTCACCAACTCTTAATAACATTATCTATTTGTTGTAAGTATTATTAAGTTACATTTCCAGAATTGCATGTAAGTAACCATTTTTAGTTGCTTGAACGTAAGTTTATTTTTATTTTATTTAAAGAGGTAAAAAATTCGGAGAGCCATCTTCAGGCGTTATCAAGCAATGTAAGATAATTGCGTACACTTTCATATTGTATTAATAAATATTTTCTGCTTAATGCTAATCTTAATGGATGGCGCTAGTGTTGATTGAACTAAAAAAAATGTGAAGTGTTTCTCAACATGGTGGCATATAATATATAATCTTCCAAAAATTTGTCAGACGTGGTGGTCGTAAGAAGGGCGGAATAATGACAGGTCATAAGTCCTGTAAGCGCCTCGACCACCATATTCTGTTTCCAAAAAAAAAAAAACAATTTGCATCTTCGTCTCTATTGAGATACAATTAATCCTTATTTTTATTTATAATAATCCGTTGTCTCCGCGTATTCCTATCTTGTACCTTTAGCAACCAATCACCAGCAAATTTTCGAATGTCATTGAACCATCATGTTAGGGGTCTCTCTGTATTTCTTCTGTCCTAGCGAGGTCACCACTCCACCACCCATCCGGTCCATCTTTCGTCTACCAATCTGGCAACATGTCCCGCAAATGATCATTTGAACTCGGTAACTCTTTTGAAAACATCCGTTACTCCCGACCTTTTACGTATTTCAGAATTTCTTATCCGGTCTGAGGGTCTTAAATGTATCATGGCTCTTTTGTGTTTGCTTTGTGCTACACGGAGTCTCCTTATAGTCGACTTGATGAGGGTAAGTAGGTCTGCTCCATATGTCAATACTGGAAATATGCATTGGTCATACATTCTGCGTTTCAGACTTTGGGGAGCAATAGTGTAATACTCTATATTATATTATCTGGGAGTTTGCAAGGGTAGCTAAATACAAGCTAGCCTATATTGCCTTGCCAGATTAAGCACTATGGATTTCTTTGAATGGAACAATGCATCGAAAATCGCTTAATATTTTTAGGTAGGTACTGATATGTATTGAAAACGGTAGTATTCAAAATCAACCGAAAACGTGCTCGTTGAACGGATTATATGAGTGTTACTATTGTTTTTATTTCAATTTTAAAAAATACTTTATTAATTAGTATAATTTTTGATGAAAATTATTGCCACACTAGGAGCAGCTACTGCTCTGACATAAATATTATTGTTTTATTTTAAAAGTAATATTACTATTATTATTATCATTTATTGAATCGCTCTTTACATAATGACAGCATTAGCCAAATCGATGCAAAGGATGGTAGCTATCATAGTAATTCTCGTGACCTGTGATAGGTAGCTCATCTATCGCCATTTTATTGTCACGTGAATTCTACATCAGAGAAAAGACAGTGTGACAATCACACTGCCTTCGCCGGGAATCGAACCCGGAACCTTCGGGGTGGCATTCAATGCACGTACCACTCGGCCACGAAGGTCGTAATATTGATCTTTGCACGATATGAACAAAAAAATCATTGTCAATTTTGCAAGGTGAGATTTTTTTTTAATATTTAGTAAACATATAATGTAAATGCTCGTAGTAAAATAATCATCTAAAACTAATTACATATTTTAAAAATATTTGTGGTTTAGTTAAATTAAATTAGTGACTCACTATTGTTTCGCTTTTAGAAAACCGTTTGCCTAAGTACGATATAGTTTTATAATGGAGTACAAGAATTCGAGTTTTTTTGTCTTGTGTAAGAATACCTTTGCATTCCAATTTCCCAATTTATTACAATATATTTTGAAATTTAAGCATACAAAGTGAAACGTGAATATCAATGTGCGGGTGATTCTACTGTACTTTTATAAAATATTAGGTCCTTACATATGAAATTGGCGTTTTGTATGGGAGGAACATAAAGTTGATTTTTTTTAAATTTAATATATTTATTTAATCAAAGTATGTGCCATTGCTATCTATGCACTTTTGCCATCTCATAGGTAGTTCATCGATCCCTTTACTAAAAAAAACATTCGGACGGGAATCAATAAAATCTTTGAAGTCGGTTTGGACTGCCCCATCGGAGTTGAATTTTTTCCCTTGCAAGAAGTTATCCAAATTTCGAAAAAAATAGTAATCTTTTGGGGCAAGGTCCGGAGAGTACGGTGGAGGTCTTAGACATTCCAATTGAAGCTCTTCTAATTTGGTAGCCGTCTGTTATGCAGTGTGTGGTCTAGCGTTATCATGAAGCAGCAGTGGCTTAGAGCGATTAACCAGCCTCGGTTGTTTAGAAGCTAACTTTTCCATCATGGTTTGCAGTTGCTGACAATAGACATCTGCCGTAATCGTCTGGCCAGATTTAAGAAAACTGTAGTGAACGACACCAGCACTAGTACACCAAACGCTCACAAGTTACTTTTTAGGAGTCAATTTTCGCTTGGGGCATGGTTTGGCTGGTTCGGCAGGGTTCAGCCATTGCGATGAGCGCTTCCGATTATCATACAGGATCCACTTTTCATCACAGGTAATGATTCGATTCCAAATTCCTTCATTATTGTGCCGGTTGAGTAATGCAACGCAGCAGTCAACGCGCGTTTGTTGATTTGCTTCACTCAATTCGTGAGGTACCCACCTTTCAAGCTTTTTCACCTTCCTAATTGGCTTCAAGTGGATTAAAACAGTTTTATCACTAACACCGTAGCCTGCAGCTAACTCGGACGTGGTTTGCGATGGATCCGCTTCCACAATAGCCTTCAATTCTTCATTATCAACTTTGGTCTCCGGCCGTCCACGGGGCTTGTTCTGCAGGTCGAAATTTCCAGAACGAAAACGTTGGAACCAAAAACGCACTGTGTTTTCTTTTGCGACACCGTCGCCATACACATCATTAATCCTTCGAGCCGTTTCTGCAGCACTGGTGCCATGGTGGAACTCGTACTCGTAAATAACGCGATATTTCAAGTTTTCCATTTTGTAAACTGAGTGACGCAAAGAAAAAAAAACAATTGAGGAAAAAACAAATGAATAATAATTTTCGAAACACAAATACTTGAGTAAATAGCTGTATAAATTTGAATTTGGAATTCCTAACCAAAGAGAAGATATTTGAGATCAAAGTTGCCAGTACGGCAAAACGCCAATTTCATATGTAAGGACCTAATATATAATAAATCATTGAAAATGTTTTCATTAAGTGAATAATTCTTCACAAGCATAATATTTTGAAATTTGAACATACAAAGTGAAACCTGAACATCAATGTTTCAGGAGATTCTACTGTAATTTTATAAAAGATATAATAAATCATTGATAAGGTTTTCATTGAGTAAACAATTCTTTAGGAACAGGATACGTAGATACACAGTCGATAAGAATATGATAAATAAATAAAAAACAGAAAAAATAACTTGCCTTGTTGGGGTAACCGTTGTGTCTCAGCAGCTTCCTGCAGCATTTCCCTCTGTTGTCGTGGTAGAACTGCTGTTGGGACTGCGACCCCACCGGGGGGCCCCGCCCCGCGGCCCAGCAGCAGGTGCGAGGGGTAGGCGAGGGGGACCGCGCCTCGCCCCGCGCCTCCACGCACGCCCCCTTCCCGCTCATTCCGAACTCATTAGGACCTACTCGGACACCCTAGACTTTTGTCTATGGATTCTAAATCTAGAACTTTTTTGAATCCCTCAATTATTCAATTGTTTTAGAATGGTTTTAGATTAGATTATCCTTTATTTAAAAATTACAAGTTTCTTGAGCAATGTTTGTTGAATATTTTGCTTTTTTTTTATTATTGAATCACAATACTAATAACGTTTAATTAACTACAAGTTAAACTACATGTTAATTCTAAATTTCTTTTCTTCTTGAGCAATATGAAAAAAATATCCTCTGACGATATCTGAAACAATACAAAAAATTGTTATTTATATGTCATATTATTTTTACAAAAAAACTAATGATGTGTTCTAAAAAAATAATGTTTTTTCCAATTATGTTTCTTCCATTAGTTTTAATTATTAATTATCTTAATAGATGGCGTTAGTGTAGATTAAACAAAAAAATGTGAAGTGTTTCTCAACATTGTAGCATATGGAGCATATGTAGACGTGGTGGTCGTAAGAAGGGTGGAATGGGGAATGTTGTTAACATAAAGCGATCGCTTAACCCAACCAATGACAGGTCATAAGTCCTGTAAGCGCCTCGATCACCATATTCTGTTCTCAGAAATCATTTTACATATTCGTCTCTATTGAGATACAATTAATCTTTAAAATTTATTTTCGTGACCGGTTTCGGTCGTCATACGAATATATCAATATCGGTGACATTGATATACGAGTAATATTAATATATTGATATGTTTAACTTTAGCGCATTGTGTAGTTTAATGTAAGTGTAAAAAATCTTTGGAAAAATAAATTTAATTTTATGAAATATACAAGTTTTCAATAAAACGGTTTAAAGAATGTCACGATCAAACAGTATTGTGTAAAAACGAAATTATTAAATATACGAGTATAATCAAGTGACTTCGCCCATTTTATGGGTAATTAAAATAGCCTCTGTTACTATCATTATATTGTAATATTTTCATTAAACAATTTGAGTTTTAAATCATGTTACCACGATGAAAATATATGTACGTTGTAAGTAATACACATGTTTCAAATTATTAAAAATCTTAAATTAATATGAATAAACACGTCTCTTTTCTAGAAGAGTTAATTTAGTTTATGGTTTATGGAGTTTTACATCATTGTACAAAAAAAAACAATAAATATTAAAAATCACGTGTTATCATAACGTGTCCCTAAAACTGTGTTTTGCATTAAAAATATTCCAAGGTTAGGTATTAAAAAAAAATTAACGGTAGAAGTTCAGTGTTAATAATGAAAAGACCAAAAATTTTAATAAATTTATAAATTTTATATTAAGTTAAGATTCAACAATATTTGTGTCTTCGACCGGTTTCAGAAGCTTGCTGCCATCTTTTAGTACCTATATCAAATAAATTTTGTTGGGCTGTTATATGAAATGATAATGGTTTAAGATTCTATATAATCCAATAGTGTTAGGAGTTTAGAATTTTCTTTTTTATTTAAATAAAATTATTTTTTGTTTCTATATAATTAAAAAACAATTTCGGGTATAGGTATTAACAAAAAATCACTGCTTAATTCCAGGAAGTGAAAGTTCCAAAGTGCATTTTGACAACTATCTCTAAGTGAACCTATATTTGTAGTTTCGATGTTCAATCTATCCACTGTAAATTTGATTTTATATTAAGGATTGATTGTATCTCAATAGAGCCGAAGATGTAAATTGTTTTTTGGAAACAGAATATGGTGTACGAGGCGTTTACAGGACTTATGACGTGTCATTGGTTGGGTTAAGCGATCGCTTTATGTTAACAACATTCCCCATTCCGCCCTTCTTACGAACACCACGTATGCCAAATTTTTGGAAGTTGTATATATGCAACTATGTTGCACCACACTTCACATGTTATTAGTTCAATCTACACTAGCGCCATCTATTAAGAATAGGTGTAAGCATTAAGCAGAAAATCTTTATTAATGCAATGTGAAAGGCTACTGATTTCATTTTGTATTATTTAGAATTCTGAAATGATCTTCCATATTTATGCCCCAAGCTTTCAGCATAACACGTACTAATTTATATGGCTCTAGACCACACCGCCACCGCAACCACCGAACTTCAATGCGCCCGCCGCTGATATTCCAATAAATAGGCTCGCCCTGCAAATACATTTCGGTAATGCATTTATGAACTCGTACCATTGCAGATTACCCATACTCTACTCGTTATCCAGTCGGCTATCATTGTTGGACTGGCAGAAATGGAAATTTTGTAGGTAACCGCCACTGATATTAATGATTAATTACATTATTTAACCACCCTACGTATTTGAATGTTCGTAATACGTTCACTGTGACTGTACCATTCTGCGCTATCCCGTATCACGTACGCGCTTGAGAAAAAGTAATGTACCTAAAATGTACAAACTGTTAGGGATACGCGCGTGTGCCAACAATACTCGAGTACAAGTCTTCATAAATATGATAGTTTTACAAGGGGCAGGCGAAGTGTACGGCCGAGTATTAGACGTTTCGTAATTAAAAAAAAAAAAAATAATATGCAATTAAATTTTATTATCAAATAACCTGCTTTTTTGCACGTTTCTCGGAAAATAACCCAAAGGTAGGGCGGTTAATTGTGTCATAATAACATATGGCGTCGAAGCATGGGCAGACACAGTAAGGACCAAAAAAGTTTTGAGGACTTCCAAAATAAAGACACTGAGGACGATAGCAGGCAAGGCACAGAGAGATCACGTGAGGAACACCAGAATAAGAGAGATCTGTGAGGTTGAGGATATTATAAGATGGAGCAGACAGCGAAAAAGGGTATGTATGGTACGGTCATGTTCAAAGAATGGACTCCACTAGACTCCCCTATATTGCATTGCATAATCAGCCTCATGGGACTTGTCCTCGATGAAGATCTCCTAAAATATGGTAAGACAGCTGGGAGTCTATCTCACAGGAGGAGCAACGCTTTGGAGAATAGACCATATAAGTCTACAACAAGGAAGAAGAAGAAGATGATAAAACGTACCTGATGATGTATGTAAATAACTACAAGGTAAAGGTTTTTAAAAACTAAGAAATCATGACAGTGTGCGACATAAGTGTGAAATTACTAATTGGTTTGAATTGGAACTTTTTTTCCAGACATTGTTCAGTCGAGTTAAAGCATTTATAACTATAGATTTTTACAGATATCGCTGAAAGTCCGATCGATATAAAGTTTCAGTTCGATTTCAGGCCCCGTCAGCTAGATGAGATAAATGTATTTCCTTCGTAGCATCTAGACGCGGCTCAGACTGTTATAAATGAAAAATTGCGACGAAAAGATATGGTTTATTACAAAAGTTTGATACTATTGTGGCAGTCGCCATGGCACAGTGGCGTGCTGGAAACTTTTTACTTCTCCATTTGACAAGAAAAACGTTAGCTTTTATTAACCGCCGGTATGGAGCAGACTGCAGCGGAATGATGAATGATGAGAATAGTTCTGCTCTGCTTGTTGTGACCTACTTAACATTATCTGGAAATATTCAGGTATCTAGCTCCATATTTTATTGTTACGTCATCGTTTAATTTATTATATTCCCTCGGAGAGATAAAACGTAATAATACATTACAATACTCAACTATTTTCCTAGAATCCAATTATTTAAGGTAAAAAACAAACACATCACATTTGAATCAATTGGCGACAAAAAATACAAAATTATCGATTAACCGAATTCAAGTGGCTATTTTACAAGTCGTTATTCTCACCATAAAGTATATTTTAACGGCATTTCAATGTATAATTTTAGGATATCAATACGATTGTTAAAATACGAGACTCAACTAAACATGTCTAATGATTTATAGCGGGAAAATATTGCAGCACACGGGTGAGTTGTCCACGTAAATGGAAAACATATCACTGGTGAGTCCTCTGCGGCTAACATGTTAAAAATGTCAAATAAAAAGAAATTCATTAGTCTTAATGTACCTATTATTTTTCGTATATATTTATATTTTTGTATTAATCAACAAATGTGTAGTTTTGTTAAATTATGACCATTATTTAAAGTTTTTTTTAAATAAATACATTTGAAGTATTATTATTATTATTATTAAAGAGAGAAAGAGAGATAGAGAGAGAGGGGGCTATACTAGATATACTCTTTACAAATTGATGTAAAGGGTAGATGTTCATGACATGTGATAGGTAGATAATCTATCTGCCATTTCATTGTCACGTGAATTCTTCACCAGACCAAAGACAGTATGAAAATCACGCTACTGCAATTTGATCCTGTGAATTCGATTTGAAAACTCTTCTTTTGACAATACTATGGACAGTCTAACTGATTTAAAACACAAAACAAATCTACTTGTAGACAAAACAAAGTTTGGTAAATTGATCAATATTTCACAGACCTTTGATTAAAATAGTAATATACCTACACAAAATATCTACGAATAGACAAAACAAAGCTTAGTTTTGTTTGGCAAATAATTATATATTTTACGTAGCATTTCATAAAAATAGTAATACAGGTATATTAATACCGCTTTTCACAAAAAAAACTTTTAGACATAACAAAGCCTACATATAATTTTGAGTATCATTAGAAGAAAAAATCATTAGAAGAGTAATATACACACAAAAAATCTACGTATAGACAAAATAAAGCTTGCGTATAGTTTTGTTTGACAAATGATCACATAATTCACATAACATTTAATGTTTAAAATTACTGTGTAACAAATTTGTTTAATTAAACACTGAAATTTGCAACAATGCGTAACATTTTTTACAAACCAAACCTCATAACTAACGTTATGAAAATTCTATATTTCAAATAACCATTTTTTCATATAAGTGAATATGAATAAACGTGGTAATTAGGTACTTTTTGGTTTTCAATTTACAAATGTTTTGAGCGGTCTATACGATAAAATAAATGTACAACAACGATATAAAATAGAAACATATTGACTGAATACTGGATTTCTAGTGCCAGCTTTATGAGTGGAAGTGAAGTCGAATAAGAAGAATGACAGTAGTATAAATGCCGTAGAAATGAGATCGCTTACAGATATTTGCGGATAAACAATGTATGATAGAGACCTAAATGAAGAAGTAAAAAAGGAATGTAAGGCAGATGAATACATCCTTAATTGAATTCAGAAAGGGTCACTAAAATAAGTGATTTTCATTTAATATAATCTGCTCTTTAAATAAATAGTTTTATCCGTGGTTAGCGACTACGAAAAAAATCTTATGAAAACAACCTATCTAAATTAGTCGCCTTCGTGGCAGACTGTCAACAGCTGTGACTGCCACAAAGAAGGACCCGGGTTCGATACTCGGTAGTCTGATAGAATTCACGTAACAATAAAAATGATGATAGACTAGGACAAATCATGAAAATCTAGGTAAAAAATTGTATACAGTATTTAGGTTCAAATAACCCGTTGTATACAAAAATGTGGAAAGCAACGGAAAACTATACTATTAAAAAGGCCCACGTGGTATTCCATTTTCTAGTAGGTAGAGAGGATGTTATACTGCTCTGTCCTGACACACTTCTCGGCATTCCTCTACATTCATTCATCGCAACATGCACGCTCGTCGATTTTTCGAATGTGATCGCCTTATTAAACATTATCATTTGATGAGAGATGAAAGATCGAAGTACCCTTATGTATGGAAGCGAAGCATGGAACTGGCAAAAGAAGAATGAAAGTAGAATAAATGCAGTAGAAATGAGATCTCTTAGACGAATGTATGGATACTCTGTGAATGATAGAGTGTCCAATGAAAATATAAGAAGTGAATGCGTTGCGAATGATGGTGTGAATGTGTCATGAACAAAATAATGAAAGGATCATTAAGATGGTTTGGACATATGGAAAGAGTGAATGAAGAAAGAATGATAAAAAAATTATATGTTAATGATGTAAATGGAACCAGAAATAGAGGAAGACCGAGGAAAACGTAGCACAATCAAATAAATCAAATAGGCCAAGTGAGGAGTCAGAGAAATCGACGCGCGTGCATGACACGATGTATGAATGTTGAGTAAGCCAGAGAAATACGTCAGGAAAGAAAAGTGTGGCAGTCCATTTTTTTCTGCCTACCCCTTCGGGGAGACGGCGTGATGGTTGGTTAGTTAGTTATTTATCATTTGATAATGCCTTAGAAAGGCGAAACAAGTCATGCCTATAAACTTTAATAAAGCTTTTAAAAAGCAGATGTTTTCATTCGTATTTATAAAAAGAAACATTATAATTGCTTGAAAATAAATGGATTTATAAAGCGTAAATGTTGACTTTAGGACGGCAAACCCTGCGCATACATAAATACAGGGCTGAACCACTTTGAAGCCGCGCCCTTCTTCCGTGGCACTCGATAATGCCGACTTGTCAGAAAGTAAACCTATGGAAAATTGCATTCTACCACACGTTCAGCAAAAACGCTCTTAAGCCCCCTCGCTTAAAGTCGTTTCTGGGCAGCCGTGTGTAATGATGTAATGGGTCTCTCCCTACCTCGGCTAGCGCAGAGAGCGGGCCCTTAGATCTCCGGTTTTCTCGTGAGATACTTTCCGGCTGTTTGTCATTCGAATAGGGAAAGGTGTAAAGAAAGACATATGACGGAATACATGAGGGTTTATTATAACACATACAATAGTTAAAATTATTATCTAGGGGCTAGAGATGTCGTACGTATACAAAAAAAGAGGCACATGGTGAAATAATGAAGAGGCTGTTTGAGGAGATTCCTCGACGGCGTGCTCGTCAGGACATCGACCGGCGACGTCGTCCGTAGACGTTATCAGCGACGCTGACCAGAAGATGGTGGGTCAGCAAATCAATATGTAGAGCGTCACCTGGCAGACACGAGGTTCCCTAACCTGTTGGTGCTGTCTGAAGCGGCGTGAAGTGGTCCTCGCAGTTCCGCATGGTGGTGAGGTCAACCACGTTGTCGGGGCATGATGTGCGACAACACGTGGGCGGCAATTTCGGGAGCAGAGGATGGCTCGGACCGTGGCGGAGGGAATCAACCGCAGCAAGGTCGGGCTTGACAAACGGCCTGGGAGCGGATATGCACTTTTGGCATCGCCATAGCGCAGGACAAGTTGGCAGAAAACCTGAAATAATGCCACAGATTTTATGGGCACGATGGCAAGTACCGCAAATACCTTGCTCGAAGTTATTCCATGGCGGATGAGGCTAGATGAAAACGGATTATCCCATCGGGAAAATCGCGGGTCGAAACGGCGATCCTCCAATCGATGCCGCGAAGTTGACAGCTCAAAGCGAAGTGAAGTCGGGCCGAATCGGCTGCGCAGAATGGGTTGCGCAGAAGGGGCTGAGAGTGAACTGCAGAGGGCGCACACATCGGGGTGAATTTAGCGCCAAATCCGAGAAGCGCGCGGGAACAAGAGTTTAAAGTAGCACTCTGGTGGTAAAAACGGGAACTAGGGGTTTGAATGGGGTCTAGAGCTAAACACTGAATATTAAGATAACCGAAAATAAATAAGAAATAGTAACTTACGTTACACTCGCTCTTATGTGGAATAAAAAAAAATAATAAAAAAAAAGCTCCTTCAGTGAATGGCATACAAAAGTTACACGTGGATTAAATCCTAGAAGGTGACAGTTTGGACAATTGAGAAATACAAAGACAGTTTATTTCAAAGTACAAATTAGATTCACAAGTTAAAAAAATGTATCATTATACACATGGGAGAGGTTTATATCCTAAAAGGTAGCAGTTAGTTTGACATATTACAAATTGTTAAGTTTAGTTTAAAAATACAAACTATAGTCACAAGTTCAGAAAATTAAGGATCATTAAACACAATAAAAACAGGTTTAAATCCTAGGTTACAGTTAGTTAAACATTTTACAAACAAAATTTATTTTAAAAAAAACAAATCATAGTTTAATTCTGAATATTAATGATCATTAAACACAGAGAAAGCAGGTTTAAGTCTTAGGTTAGCAGTTAGTTTGACATATTACAAATTGTTAAGTTTAAAAAAAAATACAAATTATAGTTCAGGTAAAAACACAAACACAGTTAAGTTATAAATACAAAAATTATCATTGTTTTAAAGTTTCCACAGCACAAAAGAGACAATTGTTTTTTTTTTCCTTTGCAGGTAAATAGCACTCACTGATTCTAAAAGGAGAAGGGGTTAGGGTCTTGAGGTAAATTATTGTTGGACATCTCTAGCCTAGATGATAGATTATAAAGAAAAACAGTTACAACAATATTATGTGTTCAGTCACCAGTAAAAACAAAAATTTAAATTACATACAGCAGAGGCATGTCCGTTTACATATTATGAGGCTGTATACCTATAGCGTTGCTTTGTATTAGGGTCTAGCTCCCTTTCGCCTCGGATAATAAGGCACATCTACATATTCTAAGGCTGTATACCTATAGCGTTGCTTTTTATTAGGGTCTGGCTCCCTTTCGCCTCGGAAAATAAGGCACATCTACATATTCTAAGGCTGTATACCTATAGCGTTCTGACTCCTTCTATTCTCTACAAAAACAAATTCTACAGGTGACTGAAACAACATATATATCTACAACATTTTAAAACATATAATGGACGTTATTGTTCAGGTGAATCAGAGAAGTGAACTCAATCGTAAAAGTGATTACCAATCCAATATGCAACACCTTTAACTGACTCACGACCCAAAACACACATGAACATATATAATAATAAATAAGAAGTAAAAAACAAACAAGTTTATAAAGAAATTGGTGTTACAATAGTTATAAATTTAGACAATTTGCACATACAAAAATGATATGTCAATAAAATTTCTGTTCAGGTGAGATGGAAAAGTTCATAATATTATAAGTGATGGACAATCTTGTATTCCACACAAATAAAAGAAGTTTTTAAACCATCCAGAACACACAAGAACATGGAACACTCAAGTAGGAAGGGAAAATATAACCAAACCATAATACAAATGCATCTGTAGGTCTACCAAGTGTCTCTAGCGTTCGGGAAATTTACAATTATTCATGCATTCGATGGATACAGGCATCTTCTCTTAGAGCGCTCCTAACACAACTAGATCAAGTGGTGAATGGGGGCAGTTTATTCTTCATCAGGCGCTTATTCATACATACCATAACACAATAGACACTACAAACGCAAGTAAGATAGAAATTGGCACAAGGAAGGGGGCAATCATAGTGGGGATAGGATGCATAATGAGGAAGGAAACAAGGTTAGATTGAAGGACACTACTGCTATGGGGGAAAGTATGCTAGGAATAGCAGTAATGGCTAGGGTCCCGGGGTCGCTTACCCGTCCTCGCGAAATGATGGAAATTATGCGAGTCCCTTGAGAACAAAAATACATATTAAGACAAAGGTTTGAGTCATAGGTTAATATATTTGGGCGCCACTAAGTTTTAAGTTTAACTTAGAAACTATTCCTGTTTGACTAAGTCCTTGATGTGAAATGTACCGATACTTTTTCCAGCCATATCAGACAGTTCATATATGGTATCTGAAATTCTTTTGAGTATCCTGCACTTGATAAATCTGGGACACAGTTTGGCAGATATGTACCTTGAAGCGTCAGATTGAAGGAAGGCACGGCGCCAGACCAGTTGTCCGACATGCAAGGTACAAGATTTACGCCTTAGATTATACCGAGTAGCGTTCCGTTGGAAGGCTTGGAGTAGTGCGGAAGAAACTTCTTCATAGACATTTTCCATTCTAAGTAGGCCAGATGCGTAGTCCGAGGTGATGTCAGATGGATTATGGGAGTTTGATTCACGAACAAATTTATTGTGAAATGAACCGTGGGGAGCAGTTTCAAAGCCGTGCAAAAGAAAGAACGGGGTATATCCTGTAGCAATACTGACAGTATTATTTAAGCAAGATGAGATCTGTGGAAGCTTTGAACACCAAGTCCGTTGATTATTCCCTACCAGAATTGCCAGTGCGGTAATGATGTTTGCATTATGACGTTCGCTTACATTGTTCTGAGGATGATAGCGGGCGTTGTAGTACAAGTCTTGTATTCCATAGGTTTCAGTGAACTTACGGAACTCCTTGGAGACAAATTGACTTCTGTTGTCGATAATAAGCGTACGGGGAACAGAGTAAGGCAGAAATATTTTCTCCTCGAGTAATTTAATTACAGTTTTGGAGTTGGCTGTCCTAAGGGGAAACGCCCAAACAAATTTTGAAAAGTTGTCTACTACTGTCAGAATGTGACAGAAGCGATGATTGGACATCGGGAGTGGCCCTACGAGGTCTGCAGACAAGGAGACGAGGGGTTTAGAAAGGCGTTTAGGCACCGTCATTAAACCTAAAGGGGACTGCGTGCTATGCTTATAGGCCTTGCAGGTGTCGCAAGTTTTTATGAATTGTTTGATAGTGCGACGCATATTGCTCCAATAAAATGTTTGCGAGAGGGTTCTAAATGTTTTTTCAATCCCGGGATGACAGAAGTTGTTATGAAAGTCAGATATAACATGGGGGATTTCATTAGCGGGTACAACAACCTTCCAGAGGTAGCTGCTGGAGTCAGGGCGCGAGGAGTTTCCTGATTTCGAATAACGGTACAGGTGTTTGTTATTGATAAGATAGTTGGCTGTCGACTGCGGGTTATCCTTACATGCCGAATATAGATTTAGATAGGTTTGATCAGTCACGTTAGTGAAGGGCGGAGGGAAGGTCAGGGAGGACACTTCGATGCGACTTAGGGCATCAGCTAAATTGTTTTCGCAACCTTTTTTATATACAAAATCGAAACTATATTGTGATAGACGGCAAGCCCATCTGGCGAGTCTGCCTCCTGGCGATGACAGATTGTTCAAATATTTGAGACAGCCATGATCACTTTGGACCGTAAAGTGTGTGCCATCCAGGTAACTCCTGAAATGATGTACCGAATCCACAATAGACAATAGTTCGCGTTCAGTGGTAGAATAGGAACGTTCAGGAGCAGTCAGTTTTCGGGAAAAATACGCTATAGCATGCTCGGAACCGTCAGGCATTTTTTGGGCAAGGAAGCTACCAATACTAATACCACTGGCATCACAAGTAAGAATGTAGGGTACAGAATAATCAGGGGGTTTCAACACAGGGGCGGTAGTCATAATATTTTTTAGGGCAACAAATGATTGTTCAGCCTCTTCGTTCCATTGGAAGGAAGTGCCTTTAAGCTTTATACTTGTTAAACGGCATAAAGGGGCAGCAATTTCGGCAAAATGTGCAATGAATTTACGATAGTAACTGGCACAGCCTAAGAAGGATTTAACTTCTTTGGTAGATGTGGGACGGGGGAAATCAATCATTACCTTAATCTTATCTGGGTCAGTTCTTATTCCTTCACGATCAATCACATGGCCTAAGTACTTCAGTGAAGATTTGCAGAATTCTGATTTGCCTAGACGAATAGTGAGGTTGGCCTCGCGCAGACGTTCGCAAACCAGGGCGAGTGTGCTGACGTGAGATTCAAAATCTGGACTGCAAATAAGAATGTCATCGAGATAACAAAAAACATGGTCACCGAGATCACAAAATAGAGCATCCATTAACCTTTGCAACTGGCTCGGTATATTGGCGATCCCGAATGGAGTAACTTTGAAACAAAACTGACCCCTACCCTCAATAAAGAATGCGGTTTTAATCATTGATTCTCTAGTCAGGGGCATCTGCCAGAACCCCATGCTTAAATCAAGGGCAGTAAGGTATTTAGTGTCACGCAGGTTGCTTAGAATTCGGTCAATGTTCGGTAAGCGATAACAGTCGGCTTTGGTAATCGAATTTAGTTTTCGCGGATCCAGAACGAATCGTGCAGAACCATCCTTTTTGGGGACAATAAATACATTATTTAGCCACGGGCTCTTGCAGGGTTCAACTACGTCCAGCGAGATCATTCTCTCTAGTTCCTCTATTAATTGTTGGCGGCGAACATGGGATTGGGGGAATGTTTTCTGTTTAACCGGCGGATGGTTACCCGTGTCGATCTCGTGATTAACAAGGTGGGTCCTGCCCAGACCTATCTTTTCGAAAGAAATTTGTTCGAACAAGTTTTTAATTCGGTCCAAGTCCTTGGACTGAGCAGGATTCAATTCTTCGGCAGGGACGAGACAAGATGGCGAGGGATTCACTGAGTACACGGGTTGAGTATTTGACTGTTTGGCTGGTTTGTTATCCAGATGTCCAGGAAATAGCCTGGGAGTGAGTCCAGATGATTCAAGAAAAGGGACTCCAAGGATGAAACAGTCGTTTAGGGAAGGGACTAGGACGAATGATACCCAGGTGGTGGTATTGTCATAACGAATGGGCAAGGTAACGGTTCCGATACTACGGTGGGAGGTATTATCGACCGTGTGAATTGAACAATTACCAGGGGTGATTTTATAATTGAGATTAATAAAGGATTGGTACAGATTTCCGCCTAAGATGTTGATGGCTGCACCGGAATCAAGCAGACCGCGAAAGGGGACACTGTGGATTTTAAAATTCAAGTATGGGCGATTGTCACGGGCATTTGTAATTTTTACCGCATGGAGATACCAGGTTTCGTGGAATAATTTTACCGAAGCCAGCCAGTCTAACCACTCCGCTGAGCGCGGGATTATGGGAGACTGGCTAGCTGCTAGTTTTTTGTTGCGAAAAAACTGGGGGGTGGTCTAGAGGTGTCAGGAAGGTTTTTTTTTCTGCAATTCTTGGCGATATGGCCCAGGTTTTTGCAGGAGAAACATCTTAGGGGGCTCTTGGGAGGCACACGAACGGCAGCTAGGGATTTCTGGACGTAGGGGCCGGATTTAGGTTCAGAGCGGCTGGGGTGGTCCGAACCACCAATCAATCTTTCGTAGGTCTGGCATGCTCTCTCCAGTTCCACGACGGAGGAGAAGTTGGCTGAAATTATTACGGGGGCTAATTTGGGCGAAAGTCCCTTCCTTAATACCTTGAGGATCTCCTGGTCAGAGAGACCGTCCTCCCCAATGGTATTATTGGTGCTCACTACCCGGGCGAAGTAGTCTGCCGCTAATTCATTTTGAGACTGGCGCGAGGACCATATCTCCAGCTTCTTTGAGATGACATAATCGTCATCCTCGAAACGCTGCAGGAACTGTGACTTAAGGAGCAACCAGTCACTGGAGGTCGTACAATACGCTCTATAGTGTGTCAGAGCGCGGCCTTTGAGGAATTCGGGAAGTACAGATGGCAACAATTGGGAGTCGAAGCGTCTAGATTTGGCGATTTCTTCTAGACGGGTGAAAAATTCGCGCACATCTTCCGCGCCGGTGAAATGTTGCACAGGCCACGATGCGAAATCAACATTCAAGGGCTGAAGCTCTACAGGGGGTCGTGTTAGAGAAACCGATGAAGAGGACACGATTGAAAGGGGGGCGGAGGTCGGCAGGTCAGCGACGGTGGGGGGTATGGTGAGTGGAACGACATCACTCGTCCGTGAGTTGAATTCCTCAGCCTGAACAATAGGCCAAGTGAGGAGTCAGAGAAATAAAATCAAAGTCATATAAATCAAATAGGCCAAGTGAGGAGTCAGAGAAATCGACGCGCGTGCATGACACGATGTATGAATGTTGAGTAAGCCAGAGAAATACGTCAGGAAAGAAAAGTGTGGCAGTCCATTTTTTTCTGCCTACCCCTTCGGGGAGACGGCGTGATGGTTGGTTAGTTAGTTATTTATCATTTGATAATGCCTTAGAAAGGCGAAACAAGTCATGCCTATAAACTTTAATAAAGCTTTTAAAAAGCAGATGTTTTCATTCGTATTTATAAAAAGAAACATTATAATTGCTTGAAAATAAATGGATTTATAAAGCGTAAATGTTGACTTTAGGACGGCAAACCCTGCGCATACATAAATACAGGGCTGAACCACTTTGAAGCCGCGCCCTTCTTCCGTGGCACTCGATAATGCCGACTTGTCAGAAAGTAAACCTATGGAAAATTGCATTCTACCACACGTTCAGCAAAAACGCTCTTAAGCCCCCTCGCTTAAAGTCGTTTCTGGGCAGCCGTGTGTAATGATGTAATGGGTCTCTCCCTACCTCGGCTAGCGCAGAGAGCGGGCCCTTAGATCTCCGGTTTTCTCGTGAGATACTTTCCGGCTGTTTGTCATTCGAATAGGGAAAGGTGTAAAGAAAGACATATGACGGAATACATGAGGGTTTATTATAACACATACAATAGTTAAAATTATTATCTAGGGGCTAGAGATGTCGTACGTATACAAAAAAAGAGGCACATGGTGAAATAATGAAGAGGCAGTTTGAGGCGATTCCTCGACGGCGTGCTCGTCAGGACATCGACCGGCGACGTCGTCCGTAGACGTTATCAGCGACGCTGACCAGAAGATGGTGGGTCAGCAAATCAATATGTAGAGCGTCACCTGGCAGACACGAGGTTCCCTAACCTGTTGGTGCTGTCTGAAGCGGCGTGAAGTGGTCCTCGCAGTTCCGCATGGTGGTGAGGTCAACCACGTTGTCGGGGCATGATGTGCGACAACACGTGGGCGGCAATTTCGGGAGCAGAGGATGGCTCGGACCGTGGCGGAGGGAATCAACCGCAGCAAGGTCGGGCTTGACAAACGGCCTGGGAGCGGATATGCACTTTTGGCATCGCCATAGCGCAGGACAAGTTGGCAGAAAACCTGAAATAATGCCACAGATTTTATGGGCACGATGGCAAGTACCGCAAATACCTTGCTCGAAGTTATTCCATGGCGGATGAGGCTAGATGAAAACGGATTATCCCATCGGGAAAATCGCGGGTCGAAACGGCGATCCTCCAATCGATGCCGCGAAGTTGACAGCTCAAAGCGAAGTGAAGTCGGGCCGAATCGGCTGCGCAGAATGGGTTGCGCAGAAGGGGCTGAGAGTGAACTGCAGAGGGCGCACACATCGGGGTGAATTTAGCGCCAAATCCGAGAAGCGCGCGGGAACAAGAGTTTAAAGTAGCACTCTGGTGGTAAAAACGGGAACTAGGGGTTTGAATGGGGTCTAGAGCTAAACACTGAATATTAAGATAACCGAAAATAAATAAGAAATAGTAACTTACGTTACAATGAAAATTGCGCTTATTCCTCCCCAAAATTTGTAAACCCTTTAACATTTTTTGTGCAGTCATAAGTAAAACCACTCAAACTTTTTTCCCGATATCACATCCAGTCATGCGTTATAATTTATGTTCAAAAAACATATATATGGATAGGAATTTTTAAGCTGCACGCAATTTCATTTTTCTATTTTGACAAACCAAAGAAGATTGAAAAAAAATCATACAAAGAAACCATGATGTTTTATTGTGAGATAGAATTAAATTTGTAAAACTATGTTTGATACACTTGTAACGTGTATCTAATTAGTTTTCTTTTTTTAAATATGCCCAAAAAATATTAAATATAATACATAGGTATAAAAACCATGCTTATTTAAAATTATCAAAAAAATCATTTTAAAATGTATATTTTGTTAAAATCCACTAATGTTTGTGTCTTCGTCCGGTTTTAGCCATCAGAAGATGGCAGTGAGCTGCCGAAATCGGTCTTGGACACAAATATTAGTAAATTTTTACTGAATATACATTTTAAAAAGATTTTTACAAAAAAATATATTTTCATTATTTACAATGAACTTCTACCATGAAATTTCAAATAACAATATTATTTTTTTAAGATGCCTCTAGGATTCTGTTTGAATCAATTTTGATTTATAATTACCATAAGTATATTCAATAATTTTAATTGAACTTAATTCATGTTATTTATTTTTGCTTTAAAATTATGTTATACGAGTAACCCTAATAGCACACTTTTCAACCAATAAACATATATTTTATATAATATATCTATATTTGTATTCTATATATGTATATATGTATTGTATATATGTATATGTGTAAGAAAGTGTGTGTAGATATACACATTTATTAAAAGTTTGCAGCAACAACCCTCATAAGTACTTTTACCAAGAGATGAAAATTAGTTCAATTTTCATATCAAAAGGTAACCATAACATTTTTGTTTGTTTAGGTATTTTACTCGTTTAATATTATTGTATAATATTTTTTTTCTAAATGGTTCATATTATAAAACGCCATTTTTATGGTATCACAATTTGTTTTGCGACAGCTATTTCGTCAAGCTATGTTTTCATTGTCAGGTGTTACAATATTTGTTTCAAATGTTTAAATTTTAACTGTTGAAAAAAATATTGTAACACCTGATGATCTCAACATACGAGTAGGTTGACGAAACAGCTGTCGCAAAAAATTTAAATAATTATAATTGTGATACCATTAAAAAGGCATTTTATAATTTAAGAGTAAATATATTATTTCTTTTATTTAAAAAATATAAAACAAAAATAATCCGTTTATTATCTACTGCAGCGTTGTATCATTAATAAAGTTTCCAGAGCTTGTCGCGTTTTTCGAAGAAACATTTATCTTATTCCATCTTCCATTTTATTATGTTTTATCTACATACCTCAAACGAATCTGTCAACGGCGTAAACGAGTTTACTCTTGAAAAATGTCTTTCATATTTTAGAATCCTTTGAAACAAAAGAAAATTGTCTCCAACTTCACAACACTCGAGTATTTCTCTTATTACTGAATGATCTGTTTTGCTTAACAGAACATGATATTCATCTTAAAATGATTCAGAGAGTTATTCCTCAGATGAAGCAAATATTTATTTTCATATAAATAACGTTATTTTATATAAAAAAGATTTTACCATCTAATATTTCAATTTAACCAAAAACAAATACAAAGAAACATTTTTAACGACATTTTGAATGTATACAAATACTTGTATACAAATACTGGATTTAACCCCTTGCGGGCTATTTTTTTTTTTAAGGATTAATTTTATCTCAAAAGAGACGAAAATGTAAATTGTTTTTTTTATATTTTTATTCAACAATATGGTGGTCGAGGCGTTTACAGGACTTATGACCTGTCATTGGTTGGGTTAAGCGATCGCTTTATGTAATACAAAATTTCCATGTTGTATAAAAAAACTGGTTCAAGTTAAAGCATAAAAATTGGAGAGCCCTCTTCAGGCGTTATCTAGCAATGTAAGATAATTGCGAAGCCTTTCACATTGCATTAATAACGATTTTCTGCTTAATGCTTAACCTTATCTTAATAGATGGCGCTATAAAGATTGAACAAAAATATGTGAAGTGTTCCTCAACATATAAGCATATATACATCTTTCAAAAATTTGTCAGACGTGGAGGTCGTAAGAAGGACGGAATGGGGAATGTAGTATTACATAAAGCGATCGCTTAACCCAACCTATGACAACAATTCCAAAAAAAAGAAAGAAAAAAAAACAATTTACATCTTCGTCTCTATTGAGATAAAATTAATCCTTAATAACATTTTTAAGTTATACAAAATTCTTTGGAATATTTATTTTTCTCCCTTCTCCCTGATCTTGGGATCTGTTTAGACAAGATATCAAATTTAGTCCTGTCAGGAACACGTCCAGCTTTCTTTCCATCTCTTTGGTGGTCGACGCCCCCAGGAGTCTCGTGCATCACGATCTTGGAAAACTTAGCTTAGTTCATCATCTCGATGTGCTCCCTCCAGAATCGTATTCTCTGCCTACTCCATCTCTCTATGTCACCATTTTGCAGGATCTGCGATTTTCTTCGTTGGGTATCTTATCTCTAAGGGATCTACCCACAATAGGTGGCAATGTTTTCATTTCTGCTGTTCTTAAAAAATGTTTGATTCTAATAATGTCTGCTTTTGCTTCGATTTCAGTCATTACAGTCGATTCAGTCTGATTCACTTTTTGTAGATGGTGTATTTGTTTTTATTTTTGAACTACCATCTTATTTATTTCATAAAAATAAGAAATAACCAACTGTTAACTAAAATTCTGTATTCTCATAAAAGATTGTAAATAATTACAATTAATATTACTATTATCATTTTGTTGAATCGCTCTTTACATCATGATAGCATGAGCCAAATCGATGTAAAGTATATTATAGCTATCATAGTAATTCTCGTGACATGTGATAAGTCGCTAATTTATCGCCATTTTATTGTCACGTGAATTCTACACCAGACCAATGATAATGTGGCAATCACACTGCCCTCGCCTGAAATCAAACCCGTAACATTCGGGGTGGCAGTCAATGCACTTACCAATCAGCAACGAAGGTCGTCATAATACGTTAGTTATAATAATTATATTTTTATAATTCTTCCTCTTCCTTAACCAAATCTGCACTGCTTGATGTAAGCTTCCTCAAACGTTCTCCATTGTTCTGTATCCTGTGCGATTCTTCAGAAATAATGGATTGGTACACTTTAACCGATGCGGTGCTCCGTCCTTCTCATTTCGCCTCCGCGGGAGACACGGTGTAATGGGTTGCGAACCTCGTCACATCTTCCGCACACACTCATCCATCCATCTTCTTTCCCCGATTCGAATTAGGTCGCGAGCCCATATTTGTTGGGGTCGACCGTTGCTCATTTTTTCCTCTAACGGTTTCCCTGTCAAGACTCTGGGTGCCCATCTCTTTGTTTCCTGTCTAGCGATATGTCCTGTCAATTACCACTTCAGTTTGTCCATAATATCGACAAGCTTTGTCCGGTGTCTGATTTTGGTATTAGGTATTGTCGCTCACTGCACTGTCTTGTGCACATTTCAGCTGTGAATACCGTACTATTTTCATCGGTTTCGGCAGCTTCCCACTATTTTCCGTCATTTTAAGATTATATTATAATATATATGAAAAATTAATGGTAGGGTACACATGATTGTACGCTAACCCATTTGTTCTATCGTTATTTCTCTTGCTTTCACTCATGGAAAAAGTATGTTGTAAGAATTAAAAAAATATGTTTTATTTACAATCATTCTAAATACGGCGTATCTACTTTTAATAACTGCAATGTGGTAATATTTTCAACTGAATTATATGAAAATTGCGTAAATGGATGCCATTTCAGACGAATTATCAAATTAGAGCCTGCATTATCGTCCTAATGCAATCTAATTTTCTGTACAATTCAGAAAACGAGCCGCAATAAGAAACACTCGTTGAATTTAATAAAGGACCCATTCTACCGCAAAACGACCCCCTCACAATTTTATGCCTTAATTCAAAAATATTTATGGAAATCATAATTACATAATTTTGAATTAAAATTTTGCATACAAGATAATTTTCATTGTTGATATCGTCACAATTTCGGTTAGAAAGGGTTAAAAACATAAATTTAATTTTAAAATATCACAAATTGAAAAAATAAAACATTTAACTTACAATGTTTTTGGTAAGCGAAAATACCTTTTCCTTATAAATCAGTACGTCTTAGAGCGGTGTATTCTGATTCGTATGATTATCCTCTTCCCGCACTCCCAAATTAATTAAAAATGTTGAAGAGCCGTTATCTTCTTTATATTAAATTCGTATAGTTTCTGAAAGTTGCCTGTAAAGCAGATTTAAACAAATTTCTACAAAAAATATATAACATTAGTAAAACCTTTCATTGTATTTAAATATATCTACAAGTTAATATAATTTTCGACAATTGTTACTGATTTTTTTCCTAGTGGTTTAAAAATACTTTTATGCTTTATTGCAAACTTATCATAATATAAATAGGCAAAAACCCGAATGTCATAATGTTTTGAATACAAGACAGAGAGAGAGTTATAGTTCGATTCCCTGAACTCAAAGCGCATGCCCGAAAACGTTCTGGGTTATTTTGAATTTTGTTCAGATTATTTTTGTCTGAAGTACTGTAAAAAAACAACAGGAGAACAATTTGGTGGTGTTGATTGTGATTTTTTTATCGTTTGTTCTTCTTGTCGCCTTGCGGCCCGGTATTCTGATCCGTAGGGCATTTGCAGACTAATGAATTAATATCAAATAATTTAATATCATAAAATATGAACAATTAATTACCCTTAAACGTATGAACCCCGGAATTCAAATTAGCAAGAGATTTAGTATGTGACGGGTAGGTCTCACAAGGCTATGGTTATGTTAAGCAGAGGATAAAGAACCATACGCACATTGTAAACGCGTTGTTAGTCTAGTAAATATTTAATGTCCTAAATTCCTTTTGTTGCCTATGCCATATTTGGGATTTACATTTTAACTGAGGAATCTCATACCCACGATTTCCTAGCCTTCTTTGTGGTACCTACAAAGCGAATTCCTGGCGGGGCGAGGAGATTAAAATACAGTGCTCCTAGAATTCACTAGAAGAATAAACTAAACTAGAGAAACTGTGTATCACCAAAAAATATTTACCAAAATAGTAAAAATTATTTATGTAAACACTACATGATTCACATGTTAAGGTGAGATACATTTTGTTGCGATGAGTCTATTATAAGAGTTGTTTAATGCTCAAAGAGTTTTTTATTAATATTTTTAATAAACCATAACATTTCTTAACCCGAGTTGAAGATAAATATTAGAAATATATCATCTCTCATAAAGGAAAGACGTACCCTTATACTTTGTCATATTAAAGAAGTGTTGAACACATAGATTTTTTTAAATTATTGAAACTAATGTGATTTTGATATATCACAAAGTTATAATGATTTTTCTAGTAAATTTTAGTGAAAGGTACGATTGATTTAATCAAAACAATGATTAGTTTCGACACGGGTCGGCTGTAGGTACAGCTAAGTAACAGGAAGGAATCAAATTGTTAAATACCAAATTTAGTTGTATTTATGTCGATCATTAAAACTTCGCGGTAGAAATTTATTGTTAGTAACGCAAATAAAAATATTTAATTGAATGTGTCGATCGATTTTTGGTTTCGACAGTTTTCTGCAACTTGCTGCTGTCTTCCGGACCAGAACATGGTAGCGAGCTGCAGAAACCGGTCGAAACTAAAAATCAAGCGGAGTGAAACATAATTAGGTATTTGGAATAGAATTAATAACACTGTTTATCCACTTTTATTTATTAAATATTTTCACAGCATAAAAATATTAATCACGTGTGGAGGTAAACTCCTTTGTTTAGTTATATATTTCTATTCAAAATTGTAATGCAATTACATAGTGTTAACGCGTTATCCTTCAATAAAGTAAAACTAAAGATTATACATACTATAAAGGGCTTTTTTTCATTATCAGATTAAGGTGTATTATGCGACCGCACCATTAATGTTTTTCATTAAAACAATCACATCGAAAATATATTTCTTTCATAGTACATTAATAAAGGTTTTCTGCTTAATGCTTTTTAATCTCAATAGATGACGCTAGTGTAGAGTGAACATAAAAATGTAAAAATAGGCGTAGAAACCTACCATATATACAAGTTCCAAAAATTTGTCAGATGTGGTGGTCATAACGGCGGAATGGGGAATGTTGTTAAACATAAAGCGATCGCTCAACCCAACCAATGACAGGTCATAAGTCCTGTAAGCGCCTCGGCCACCACCTTCTGTTCCCAGAAAATAATTTGCATTTCCGTCTCTATTGAGATACAATTAATCCTTGTAAAATAAAAATAATTTATCCGCAATGGGTGAAATCCAGTACTTGTCTACAAGAATTTGTATACATTCAAAATCTTATTATCATTTTTTGACTTTTGGAAACACTCTTCGATTTGGGTCTTTCTCGCAGGTTTCCCAACTATAATATTATGCATTAAAAAAAGTCGTCACGTTTTATGACATTTCTTCCACGTCGTACCTTCACTCCTCTCACTATAAGCAGAGAATTGATAGACTGTTGCCGCCAAAAATAAACATCCCATGAGAAACCAATTTTTCAGCACTTACGTGTTTAACTCCGCGTGGTATATCGGACGAGGCTAGACGCTCTCCGAAAGGATTGGCAGAAAGAATGGACCACCACATTGTTCTGTCATGACACACTTCTCTCGTTTCTTCTACATTCATTCATCGTATCATGCACGGACGTCGACTTCTCTGACTCCTTGCGTGACTGATATTTAATATTTGATAGATTTGATCGTCCCACAATTTCCATGGTTTTTCTCATTGTTTTCTTTCGTTTACATCGTTAATATATATTTTCTTTTCCATTCATTCTTTCCATGTATCTTAACAATCTTAAACCAACGTTTCTTGATTTGATTTGATCGTGCCACGTTTTCTTCGGCCTTCCTTGCTCTTTTTTTCGTCGTTAACATATACTTTCTTTACCATTCGTTATTCATTTATTCTTTCCATGTATTCAAACCATTTTAATGACCGTTCGTTATTTTGGTCATAACACTTTCATTCGCATTCCATTCACTTATTCTATCATACACAAAATTTCGACACATATATCCTTATTACTTTCATCCTTCTTTTGCTGTTTCATGATTCGATTCCATACATAAGGGTCGGACACCATTGTGTTCTACCATTTTAGCTTTTTCACTTTAAGTGCACCATTTATTTTAAATTAATGTGTTTTTTTATATATATTTTTAAGCACTAATAAATGATAACCCATTGAAACGACGGTGACGGGGTGTAATAGTCCCACAATTAAAAAATATATATCAAAATGTTAGAACGTAAAGATTTTAATCTATACAAGATGGAGTACGCCTAGACGTGTGTGTCGTTGAACAGATAAGTTAGAGCCAATATAGGTACTAGTGCTAACTTTCCTACGTGTAGTATAAGAACACCCTGTAACTGCGGACAACGACCGCTCGAATCTAAATTTCTACACTCGAACTGTTTGCCTTCATATTTGTTGTTTTTCACATGGAAAGGTCACATTCTCGTAATCTATAAGAGTAGTTTTGGTGAAGTGTTTTCAAAAGTAAAGTCTTTTTCTTCTTTTTCCTTGTTGTTGACCAATGTGGTCTGTTCTCCAGAGTGTTGCTCTTCCTGTGAGGTAGACTCCTAGCTGTCCTTCCATAATTTAGGAGATCTTTCACCAGAACGAGTCCCATGAGGCTGATTATACAATGCAATATAGGGGAGTCTTGTGGTGTCCATTCTTTTAACATGACCGTACCAGTCCCCTTTTCGCTGTCTGCTCCATCTTATAATATCCTCAACCTCACATATCTCTCTTATTCTGGTGTTCCTCACGCGATCTCTCAGTGTCTTGCCTGCTATCGTCCTCAGTGTCTTCATTTCGGAAGTCCTCAAAACTTATTTGGTCCTTACTGTGTCTGCCCTTGCTTCGACGCCATATGTTATTATATTATTACAAAAGTTTAGTAACAAGTTATATTATGTAAATGAATACGATTTTCACTCTAAATTTATGAATCATCAATAACCAACATATTTTAATAGCATCTTTATACCGATTATTTACTTTGTCTGTGCCTAATAAATTCCGGTATTACTGTATAATTTTTTTTTTTTTAAAAAAACTTGGTGGAGCCATATAAGGGGAGCCGACCCAAAATAACAGGAAATAGCAAGGCAAAAGAAGAAGATGACAGTATAACATTTTTGCAGTTTAATGTGTTTTTCTGGGCTTCAATAGTAAAAACATTTTAAAAATGGAAATTAATTTAAAGTGACAAAACTATTTGGTATTAATGTAATTGAAAACAGATAATCAAATTTTAATTTGTGAACTTATTGGTGTCCGTTGGTAATATAAGCGTGGACAGAACAAAAGAAAAGGATGTTAGATAAATATGGGTTAAATTAAACATTGTTGATCTCACGAGATGATAATAAAGGGAGGGATTAAAGTGCTGTTTAAAAAATTATTGCATTAAAAAATAATTGTTACATGGTTCGTTAAAATGTGGACAACTGAATAATAATGAAAATATCGTAGTGATTGTCACACTGTCTTTGGTCTGGTGTAGAATTCACGTGACAATAAAATTGCGATAGATAGGTTACCTATCACATGTCACGAGAATCAATATAATAGCTAAAATAAATTGTATACAGTAATTGGGTTCAAACGACCCATTGCACACAAGAAAAAAATACAAAATCGTGGAAGACCAAAATAGACGGTTTATAGATTGATTGCTCAATTTTTGTAGTAATGTGATATAAGAAAGAAAATTAAATAAGCGGCAATAATAATAATAATAATAAAACATATTTTCATGTGTATGTTAAAATGTATAGATTTTTTCGTCAGTAATCGCTTAATTTTTTGTATTTTTTATGTAGACATACCCTCTTTTAATGTGTACTTATCTAAAATACACATAAGGCAAACATGTTACAATTTAATTAATTAGTAAAAGTGGGTTTACATGTATTTCTACATCATGGCTTAATTAATCATGAAATTTGATTTTCAATTATATAATTTATATAAAATTCATTTCAGAAATATAAAAATGTTTTTAAAATAAAATTATCAATGTGGACCCCTCTGCTCTGATCATGTAAATAACGAAGCAACATTTTAATGAGAGGAAAAGCGTATTTTCCACAACAGTGACTGATATTAAAAACCCTCATTTTCCTCTTTGGAGAAAAGGTATTTCTTTAGATGTTGCAAGTTAAAGGAAAGCTTTAGACCTTCCCGGATAAGGAGCATCTGGGATATTTGAGAATTATTCGGAATTTCTGTACAATCAAAAATATTTCAACTTCAATATTTTGGGCGAATTCTGGCGCTCTATGAGAAATGTAACAATTTAATCAAGCAAATTTGCTTATTTACTTTTATTTTATATACACATAACATAATGTTTTGATGTAAGGAAAATTTCTTGGTAAGGAGCAGTTGAATATTTGAACGAAACGCGGTTAAATTTAATTAAATGTATTATTTTTATGAGATTTAATCTATTATAAATATTATAAATTAAACAACGGAATTAAAAAATCTTATTGCCATGTCACGATATAAACGAATATTTTTATTTTAAGTATTCATTATGTATTATTTATGCAAAATGTTTAAATGTTATTGACACCGACAATAAACATAAAACCACAGACCAAAAGCACATACAACCTGCGTAAGGCCTATACTAACATATACCATTGAGACCAGAGCGGATACCACAAGAACGAAGGCTAAAGTACGGGTGGCAAAGATGAGGACGCTGAGGATGATAGCAGGAAGGACTATTCGAGATAGGGTGAGGAACACGGCCATCCGCGAGATTCGCAAGGTGGAGGATGTCGTGAGATGGGGCAGATGACGCAGAAGATACTGGAATGCGCCCGTGCAGAGGATGGATCCCACCAGAATCCCACACGCTGTGGCACATCAGATTCCTGCCGGCTGCCGTCCCCCCGGAAGACCGCCGAATAGACGGAGAGAAAGTTGAGAGTCAACCTCCCAAGAAAGGCCAGCCTGATTTCAGGAACAGACCAAAGGATTATAAGGAGAAGAAGACACCGACAGTTTATTTTTTTATTGTAGGTATGTGGCATTTTTAAATTTATTGTGTCACCCGGTGAGAACACCTAATATACAAAATTGTATTAATATGATAGAAAAAGCATTAATACATTGTTAATTTACTCCTAAATGCTATGAACATATCTGGATTATTCGAATACGATACAATTTTATCTATCTGTGGAATATAAATGACATTATTAAATGAAGAGTAGATCACACCAAAAACTGCAACTCTGAAAAAGCGGCTGCGATATTGGATAGTGTATGGTACATTTTATATATTTCTTTTAAAACCTTTTTGTCTTAAGATAGTCCCTTGGAAATTTAGACTATTAAATACATAAATTAAAACACTCCGTCGCTTCGCTATCATGAGATGGCTCGGTCACGTAAATCCAGACCAAATAAAAAATCTTTCTCGGAAGATAAAAACGTTATGACTCTTGAAGGCGATTTCAGTAAAAACAAGAGATTCTTTTGTAGATAAAAATATGTTAGCACGCCTCATTATATAATTACATTCAAATAAATCTAAACGAAAATTGTGAAAGATTTTTTAACAATGTCGATGTCCTAAGTTTTAATTTAAAAATATACTTTAAAAGAGTTTTTGGGGAATTGGAAAATCTCTAGATTTAGAGAAATTACAATGCATTCAAAATCGTATCAATATGATAGAGGAAATCGTATCAATATCAATATGATAGGAGTTTTACTATAGTTTAATACATGACTATTGCAAATAACTTTCAATTGCGTAATTTAAAAATACCTAATTTATTCAGTTCGAAAGTAATTATCAACAAAAACTTTTAAATCAAAGCAAATCAAATCAGTTATATCATTATATTACCTACAGGTATATACGAGTACAATATAATACCAGGAACGCATGAGAGATGGTTCGACATTAGCGAGACAAGGGAAAACATGATTTACTCGAAAGTAATATGTACTGACCGTAAACGTCATTTTTTTTTGACATTCTATGTCACAAACAATATCAATTAAAATGTTAAAATCAACTAATCTAGAGAGAAAAGTGTTTCGATTCCAGCGATGTAAAAATACTTTACATGTGTGAAGAATGACATTTTATAATTTGAATGGTGCGGAAAAAAATGTATATGATAATATTATATTATGTATGTATTAAGTGAATGAGTCTGAATAAGCTGAGTTAATATTTCATGTTAGAGTACACTTAATTTAATAGATTATCTTACTGCAATATCAGGGTAGTACTAACTTATATAAGTATACAAGGAGTACAGATATCCCGTTATATTCGAGGAAGCCTTTGCCAAGTAGACCATTATCCAATGTTCTTCCTTAACTTCCGAAGTTCTCCTTTGTAGTCAACAATTATTATCAGAATTCTCATCCTTTCACAGCGAGAGAAATAAGATTACCCTTAAGTATTTATTTTTTCCAATATAAGAATATCAGCTAAATTTCCAATATAAGAATATCTCGTATTATGTACTATAATGTTATCAATGAGTATGAGTATTATACTCATGAGAATACAGTACGAGTATAACTATTTTATGTTATAAAATAAATAATTAAAAATAAACATAAGAAATTATTAAATTTTTAAGATTAACTTTTGATTGCATAATGTAATTTCAATAATTAATACGAATGAAAGCGTCTATTTTCTAGGAGAAGTTTATTATAATTTATGGAAATAGAAAAAAAAAAAGATCACAAGGAAATCGAAAGAAGAATCACAATTGGCAACAAAACATTCTTCTCTCTACTACCAGTGCTCAAATCAAGAAACGTACACAGAAAAACCAAAATCTTCCTGTATAATACAATCATTCGAATAGTGGTGACCTATGGGTGTGAGGCGTGGACAATGACAGCGAAATCCGCAGAGCGACTGGATACTTTTGAGAGAAGGGTGCTGCGCAGAATTCTAGGATCTGTGAATGACGGCGAAGGCTGGAGAGTGCGGCATAATGTCGAGCTGTACAATATTTACAAAGCTCCCAGTCTCTCCACACAGGTTAGACTGAATAGACTTAGATGGGCCAGTCACGTGCAGAGGATGCCGTCATCGCGAACCCCAAAAAGATTGCTGGAAAGGCACCCAGGTGGTAGAAAACTAATTGGACGACCAAGGGACGGATGGGTAGATGAAGTTAGGAGAGATGGGGCGAAATTGTTACGAGTGCCAGATTGGAGTGTCGAAGCGGAGGACAGGAGGAGTTGAAGGTGAAGAATACTGGAGGCTAAGGCTCGATATGGGCTGTGGGGCCATCGAAGAAAAAGAATAGGAAGAAAAAGAAAAAAGAAGACAAGTTTTATTACAATTTATGGAAATGACATTGATAATGCCTTAAAAATGTAAAATATTATATTTTCAGTTATTTTCGTTCGTATTAATTATGTAATATGGAATTTTACTTCATTTTTTAAGAAATAATAAATAATGTAATTTCATCACGCATAATTAATAAATTGTGAAATACAGTATCGGCCCTATAATTTCAATTGACTAATAAAAATCACATTTCACTCACCATTATGAAATTATGTATTATGAAATATCCTTCAATCGATTTTAGTTTTATATTTCAATCGATAATTCCTCAGCCATTCGGCTTTGTCTGATATTATTTTCCGTGATACAAAATTTTCTAGCAAACCCAAAGTTGTTGATTATTTCGGCACCACGTGCCAACACAAACATGAAATTGGAATCATGGATTATGCGTATTCCTCGAAATATTTGGGTTTTTTTAAGCTTGTCTTTCAATATGGTTAACCATATCGTTTTTAAGGAGTAAAGATGTACTTAATAAAGCACAATACAAAAAACACCTTCTAACTGTCAGAAACCACAATGTGATATGTAAACAATTCCGCCATTGAAGGCACCATTTTGTTAATCGCGAGTTGTGAATTTATTGTTACCTTCTATATTTGGGGCATGAATATAAGGCGGCCCCTCCTTAATAATCGATATGGTATAAACTAATGTTTTTAATGAAATTTTCGAAAATTTGTGATAATCTAGAACAACGAAAAAATCCAAAATGGAAACCACAATGTGATATGTAAACAATTCCGCCATTGAAGGCACCATTTTGTTAATCGCGAGTTGTGAATTTATTGTTACCTTCTATATTTGGGGCATGAATATAAGGCGGCCCCTCCTTAATAATCGATATGGTATAAACTAATGTTTTTAATGAAATTTTCGAAAATTTGTGATAATCTAGAACAACGAAAAAATCCAAAATGGAAACATTCATTTTGTCTTTCCCTTTTTTTAATAATATATACTTTGTAGGTACATACAACACTATTAAAATTACATATCAGACATGTTTCGGACAACCAGTCTTTCTTCAGTGATACATATTATAAAGATACATATTTAAAATATGTATCACTGAAGAAGGAAGCGGAGGACAGGAGGAGTTGGAGGCGAAGAATACTGGAGACTAAGGCTCGATATGGGCTGTAGGGCCATCGAAGAAGAAGAAGAAGATCACTGAAGAAGGACTGGTTGTCCGAAACATGTCTGATATGTAATGTTAATAGTGTTGTATATACAAAGTATATTAAAACATAAAAATACAAAAAAAAAACATCTACAACACAAAGTATGGCGAACATAGAAAAAATGCAAATATTCTGGTTTATCAGTCCAAAATATAAAATTTATTTATTTTTTTACTTGTTGAAATATAAAAAAAAACACATATCCATGGTATCTATTTACATATTCTCTTAAGGCTTGAGGTAGAAATATACGTGATGAACTAAAAAAGTTATGTTTACCCCTAAATAAAATAAATGTATTGTAGTTTTTAATTTATTAATAAAATACCATACGTACACATGTGGCCCTCGGGTCTAAAACCACATTAATTTATATTTCTAATACAGAAAAACATTATTTTTGACAATATCCAAAAAGTGGGCATTCCTTTTATTCTGTAATTGAATTATTTGATCATGGTCCAGTGCTTTGTGAAATATGTGTAACAACATGTTTCAGACCCTTCAAGGTACATACATGACACTCAACTTTGAGGTAAATGTATTAATTTCACGTATTTAGATTTCAAAATTACAATAACATACACTCTTTGAATGATATTATTATGAAAACTAATTCAAATGACGGGTTGTTACTGCAATTTAATTGTTATATCTGAATAATTCATAAGTCGCATAAGTTCAAGCCACTGCGAAATTGTAACAATCCAATTTTTTTATCCGAATCAGATGTGTCATATCTACCTTGTAAATCCTGAACTAATTTACAACAAGTCTTTTCTGAGTATAAAAAAAACAGCCACATAAATGGCACTGATTCCATTTAAAATTTAAAGGTACACATGTGTGTACCTACAGTCTTAAGAGATCTTTGGATATCTCAAGTTATATATGTGATTGCTTTGTGTTGGAAAATTTGATTTAAAAATCTGTGAATCTGACACATTTTAAAACTAAAAGTACACACTTCTTATGTCGTCACCATACAAACGTTTCAACCAATTCACTATTATTCCAAAAAGTTGAATAAAATTTATCAGCAGCATCAAGGATTTTTGCGGGTTTTTTGTATTGTATTGAAGTGTATTGTATCGAAGTTATTTGTATCAAGGCATTGTTGAAATGCGCTAGTAAGGTGTCATTTTAAATTTGGAATACATTTTCATCTTATGTCATTAACGATGAGTAGAGTATACATTTTCAAATAACGTAGCACGTAAATATCGTTTTAAAACGAATTTCAGAATATTTAATGGAGCTCGAGACGAGCAAGATTTGGAATTTAATGCACATGGCAGAAAATTGGCAATTTCTTTTTAAATCAAATACTCGTGCTATTAACACCTCTCGTATGCTGTTTGCCAATTTTAGCTCCTACATGCATTTGAGATTACACTCGAAATACTCTAGAATATAGCATTTCATATACCATAAAATAAAGTAAGAAATATAGTATTTCAAAAATTTTCATGCGATTGTATTTGATACAAAAAAAATTCGAATCATTTTTTTAAACTAACTAACTAACTAAAAATCTCGCCATTTCCCCGGAAGGGTAGCCAGAGATGATGGACCGCCATACTGCTTTGTCCTTACATGCCTTTCGAGCTTCTTCTACACTCATACATAGTAACCGCTTTTGTATTTGATTAATTGGTCATGCCATGCTTCCCATAGTTTTCCACGGCTTCTCTTACTAATCACACAGCTTGTTTACAACAATTATTTTTTAATTTATACAATATAAAACTAATTATTTATAATACTATACAATATAATATATGTCAGACGATGATAATGAAATTAAACGAGGAATATTTTGTTTATAATAATCGTTTTTTTATTTATAAATATTATGTTTTCTGCAATTCAACCATTATTTTGTTATTCATTAATGAATAATATCATGAATAATATTAGGTGTATAACTTTGCTTCCGCCGTTTTGCAATAGATGGCAGTAGCGGTAAGTGGTAGTTGGAATAAATAGATCATAGATGTCATACAATAAGCTTAAGTATTTGTAAACATAACGCCATCGAAATATTAGTCGATTTGTGTCTGCATCATAAAGTTATTCCCGATTAAACATGTCAGCTTACGAGCCAAATTCTCGTCATTTGCGGGAGGTTTTAATTTTATGCTTTAATATGAAAAAATTTGCGGCTGACGCTCATCGAATGCTCTCAAATACCTATGGTGAGGCCGCTATTAGTGAAAGAACGTGCCGAGAGTGGTTTCAACGCTTCAAGAACGGTGATTTTAACGTCGAAGACCAGCATGGCGGTGAAAGAGAGAAGGTTTTCGAAGATGCAGAATTGGAGGCATTACTTGATCAAGACTCGTGTCAAACGCAACAAGAATTGACAGGATCATTGGGAGTGACGCAACCAGCCATTTCAAAACGCCTGAAAGTCATGGGAATGATTCAGAAACAAGGAAATTGGGTGCCGTACGAGTTGAAGCCGAGAGATGTTGAACGGCGTTTGTGTGTTTGTGAACAGCTGCTTGCAAGGCAAAGACGGAAGGGATTTCTGCATCGCATTGTGACTGGGGACGAGAAATGGGTTCATTACGATAATCCCAAGCGCAGAAAATCATGGGGATATCCCGGCCATGTTTCCACGTCGACGGCCAAACCGAATATTCACGGTTCCAAGGTTATGCTCAGTATTTGGTGGGACCAGCTCGGCGTAGTGTATTATGAGTTGTTAAAACCGACTGAAACAATCACAGGCGATCGTTATCGAACGCAATTAATGCGTTTGAGCCGAGCATTGAAAGACAAACGGCCGCAATACAACGAGAGACATGATAAAGTGATTTTACAGCATGACAATGCTCGACCCCATGTTGCGAAAGTGGTCAAGACATACTTGGAAACTTTGAAATGGGAAGTCCTACCCCACCCGCCGTATTCTCCAGACGTTGCTCCCTCGGACTATCACTTGTTTCGATCAATGGCACACGGCCTAGCTGACCAGCACTTCCGGTCTTATGAAGAAGTAAAAAATTGGATCGATTCGTGGATCGCTTCAAAAGATGACCAGTTTTTTCAACGCGGGATTCGTATGCTGCCCGAAAGATGGGAGAAAGTAGTGGCCAGCGATGGACAATACTTTGAATCATAAATGTATAACCAGTTTTTTACGATAAAGCCTCGAATTTCGGAAAAAAACGACGGAAGCAAAGTTATACACCTAATATAAAAAAAACTCTACTTACCCCAATACACCTGTATGATTTTAGAATCTTATTTATTGAACATTATTATAAAAAATTCGATATTAAGCATAAAATCAGCTTCGTTTTATTTGAATACTATTTATATGAGAAAAGAGATGATGAATTTGTGTGATTGTATGATTAATGCATTAAAATGTTAACATCTTGTGTCACTGTATGAAATTGGAAGAAATTAACAATCAGGGCATAATAAAATAAAGTTTAAATTCTTTCTTCTTATGTGAAATCAAAATAGCGATCGTTTCATAAAAATAGTCGGGTAATATCAAATACATCATTAAAACTATTGACAACATCAGTTTAATAGAAGTTTAATTATTTTTACGGAGAATGACATTTCTACTAAGACATTTTTAAATGTGAAACATGATGTTCCCATAAAACATAATAAAACTTATAGAAAGCGTAATTTGTATTCGGTTTTATTAGTTAATGTGAAGTTTTACTTCCTTGTTCAAGAAATAATAAAACAAATACATGGATGGAACAATCTGTTTTCCAGTTTCTTTGTCAGAAATTAAAACAATATTTTGACTAATTATCGGTTTGTTCAATATTTAAGAACCAATGTGCGATGTACATTCGGTCACGTTTAAAACGATTTTGAGTTTTGTTATTCAAGTATTTATGTATTCCTTGCCTTTTGTGTTATGTCAAAATATTGGAAGTTGAATTTTAAACACTGTAATGTCCACTTTATGTATTAGATATTTTAACAAAATATTTTTATTTCATGAGCCTTTCTTTGGTTTGTAGGATCCATCTGAGGATGAAGGAAGGCGCCTACAAAACATGTGGTATATGATATTTTTAATATGTATTTTTTATTTACAATAATCAATAAAACAAATAATACAGTGTAAAAAAATCTACTTCCAAATTAACCTCTTTACCTTCGACAATTATGTTAAAAATGTTATAATTTGGATTAACTTAAAGCGTCAACACTGTGAAATTCCATAATGACGATTTTTTTTATTATCGTAAATTACTGTTTTTTTTTTTCAATTTTGAGTTAATTGTTCTTGACATATTTCGAAGCCTTCAAAGTTTTAATTAATAAAAAATCTTGTTGTATAATTTTTGTAAAAACCAAATAATAGGTATTTAAAAATAATGAAAAAAAAGATCTGTAATTGAATTTATTTCTGATTTTGTCGAATATAAAAAACTCTTATTATGTAAAGTAAATGAATTCGTTTTACATATTTAAGCCAGGGCCGGCGCTCCTGCCCACAGCCGTATTCCCCGGCCGCACAGCCATGTAATTCCTCCCTGCAAAGTTTCCCTAATGCCATTATCGAGTTATCGGAAAAGTTCCCAGCGCGGTCCTGCGGTTTTTCGAAAATTCCGCATAATGCAAGTCGAAGGTTTATTACAATGAATCTTTCCACGAGGAAGACCACCAACGAGATAGAGGGATGGCTGCTCGTCTTCATCACATAAAAAAGTTGATATCCTGCATAAACAGAGCGCAAGATCTACATTCAGAAGAAGAAGAAGAATCTTTCTTAGTTTAATTGATATACGTTGAAATTCTCTGGACGACGAATTAATGATTATTTTTTACCCCGGAAAAAACGTCAATTTTCTATTGTCCCCGACACAATACGATTGCACACAAAATTCAAAAATGGAAAAATAATATTTCAAGCGGCTACATAATATTTCTAGAACTCATTGGAAATGAAGCGAATATATATATATTTTAATGAAATCGTTCCATCGTAGTAATAAGCCTACAATAAAAATCCAATCAATCAAACAATATTAATTTAAATCTACAAAAGTAACGAGTAACAGATTTTTTACAGTAATTAAGAGTCGATTAAATATTTAGATAAATAGTGTGGAGCCTTCTCAATAATATTCACTTCGTGATAAAACGAGTTCGTTCATATTTAATTTAAAAATAAAACATTTATTACGCATATATGAATAATGAATACAAAATATTCTCGAACCTCATGGGAATACACATTTATTCGAAAACCGTAAAAGGAAACCTGCATTTCAATTATGTATAAAAATTTTGTGTTTTCAAAATGCTTACATTTGTTTATTTGTTTATTTTTTTTTGATTTTTTTTTTAAATTTGACAAAAAAAATGTTAAGACCTGAATCATGTATTATATGTTAATTGATTTGTGTTATAATAATACAATAAATAAGAATTGAAAATTTTATGAAGTTTCACATAATTCTTGTATAAACATTAAATACAAAGTGAAAAATATGATTGATTATTAAATCTGTATAATAAAGTGATAATAATTTGAGGAATTAAAAAGAGTTTACGAAAAATTCTTTCTTTTACTTGTAATATTGTTCAAATTTTAAAAAGTCACACAAACATAGTAATACAATTGTAGGTTATTCAAAAATATAATTAATGTCAGTGCCAATATATTTAGTTTTTTTATTATTGCTTTTACTATGAGCTTTTTAAAATACGTAATATAATATTATAATAATATTTATCTACAATATATTTATTCAAACTAATATCTTAACAATATTGGTTTGTGGATTTGATAGTTTATTTTGCTATTTTATATATGTACACAAGTGGCTTTTAATGAGAAATACAGTTTGTATTTTATTTAAAATATGTAGAAATTAGTAAATTGTAAATTTGGTGATCGCAGTAATGAACAATTCAATAAGATAAAATACTTACATTGTTAAATCAGGAAATTTCACTTTACTTAACCGAAATTGTGAGAAAAGTTTCTATTCAAAGACTGTGCAATCTGTTGCTAAACCCGCGGAATCTACGGAGAGCGCTACGAGCTACGGTGCTACGGCGAGTCCGGACTCACTGCCGGCCGAACATGCTGTGAGCCAAGCCGACCGGCGTAGCGCGTCTTATACCCCTTGCGCGGCTGGAGGGTATGCTACGAAACGTGGCTACGCTAGAATGTAGCGACGTGTATTTGACTTGCCAAGTGCCTTCTTCGCGTAGACTTAGGAGATTCTTAGTAGCGCTCAGTATAACTTATTACCATAACGTCGGAGAGAAAATGTTGTTGAATACGTGATTTGATTACAAAGTTCCCTCCGTGTTTTAAAAGATATAAAAAATACCTTTCTTATTTTGTTCCCATGTGACACTAACAAGTGAGGGGAAAAGGTGGTGTATAAATGTATACAAATAATTGAAATTTCTAGTTTACTTTCAAAATGGCCCATAAATTTAACGCTTTTCTAGTCATTTCTCTTAATTTACAAGAAAATTAGAGCCACATTCCATTTTATTTATAAATGTTTGCTAAAATAAGAAAAAAAAATGTTTTAACTCAAATGTAGTGGTAGAAGTCCATCTTGAATTTATAAAGTGACACATCTCACGCTTAATAGTAAACTGACCGATTATGGTTTAGGTCATAATTGATTTAACATTAGACAGAGGCTTGTGTTAACGCTATCCATTTGTAGTACGATAATCGTTCACAATGTTAACGCTATCCATTCGTAAGTGTTTTTTGACTGTTTTTGTTAAAACACCGACTCATGTCGGATTGAGCAAAACTTGCTTTTTTGAGTTAAGTCAGTGTTCTATTAAGCGTGCGACATGTCAAAATCACTTTTTGGCTAGTGTCACTTTAGAAATGCTAGTATGATACCACCATCTGGGTCATATACTGCGTGGGAAAAAGTATCACCTTCTCCAAATGATATTGGAGGGGGAAATTGAGGGACGCCGAGGGCCCGGTAGGAGACAAATGTCCTGGCTGCGAAACGGGAGGGATTGGACCAGCATACGAAGTGTGGAGGAGCTGTTCCGAGCGGTGCAGGGCAGGGACAGGTTCGCCGAGGTGATCGCCAACGTTGAGGGGACCCGACAGGGCATTTGAAGAAAAAGAAGAAGTATTATATGTTTACTATTTTATCTTTTCAATTACGTGTTTTACGTTGCATGTTTAATATTTAGATATAAAAAACTAATACAATAATGAAATACGTATTTGAAAAAATAAAAATATTAACATTGATAATTTCATTTCTAAAGGAAATTCTATTCTATAAATTACCTACTTATTTTAACACGATAATTTACTAGAACGTTGATTAGTTTTTTTATATTTTATAAATATTTTCGATTTACATATTTTATATTTTAGTACAAACGACATATTTATATTTTAAGGAAATTAATATATAAAGTGATTTATATTTATTTATTGAAGGGTTAAATACAGTGATTGTTATTACACATACAAATGAACAATCATACAGTTAAATAAAGACAAAGAAGGTTTCCCACCGCCTACCCGAAGCTGTTATAGGACGCAGCGGCGCCCTATTGTCAGCTTCGCTCATACAATCCTCAGACCCGCCTTCCTTACGCGAGACTTACATAATGTGAATTATCATTATAAATAAACTTGGTAATCTAATAAGTAAAACTAGCTAGGGGATTACTGCCGAAGAAGTGTCGGCAGACAGCCTACCAGGTAGAGCGTAGATATTGTTCGAACAGCAGGAAGGGCCTTGAGAACCCTGGCGAGAGACCGAGAGGGATGGCGTGGGGGTGGAGAGGCTTACGTCCAGCAGTAAATGGAAACCAGCTGGCGAAGAAGTGAATCATAAATTATATTACTGGGTAGCTGAGATTTCAATAATTTACTCAATTAAACATATTCAAAATATCAAACTGGATATTTTAAAGTATTTAATTTCGTATGTGACCGTTGTTTATAAAAAAATTCGGTTCATTTGAAATAAACGTCTTATGGGACCTACGTAGATAAATATTTAAATTTAAATAGCTAAGTGGCATGCTTTATATTTCTGCTGCGACCCTTGTTAACTTAAACGAAAAATATCCCAGTAATTAATCATCACGAGGACACCCTTTTACCTGTTTCCTCGTTTCCGGGAAACATGAAATTTACGGAATTGAAAATTTTTCGGACTTAACATAACACACTTTTAAAGAGTTGTTATTTTATGCCTGCATAATATAATATCGTTTCGGTGTGTTTATTTTGTTTTCTGGGTAAAGGTCGCGCGGGGATGCTGTAAACTATGTCAAACAAATAGCATTAATTTTCTTACAGAAATATTATTCGCCGTAACGCAATTTATATACAGAATGTTTTATCACGATGGTAATAAACGGTGAATTATGGGGGGAGGTGATTCATGATACTGTGGCTGCGGCCGAGGTGGTATCGGGAGTGAAGGGTTTTCACAAAATGCAAACATTACTATTCGCTCTGAATTATTATATTAAATAAGGGCCTTATATAGTTCAGTTGGTAGAGCGGTGGACTGTAGTATGAAACGTCTACAGCTTACTTGCAACTTCTTCTTACTTACGAAATACCATAGACCTTCAAATCATTAACCACTTTTCAATAAATATAGAAGCTTTGTAATATTAATCGTTAGTTTGTTGGTAAACTAATAGTAGGGGCAAGGAAGGTGACTCCACGTGTGGTGATACTAAAACTATAACAATAACAACCGGCGCCCATGAAAACGACACATAGTCGCAAACCTTCCACTACAATGGGAAGAGAGAAGGTGAGACTTGGTAATTTTAGGACTATCTCTACAAAAGAAGCTTGCCATTGATACGACGTGAAGAAGACTAAGTAATCGTCGCGTGGAATTAATTTAAAAATGCGTGGTTTCTTCATTTGATATTCAACGCTTAATATTACCATTTACTTTACGATAAATTTATATAACTACGAAGGTTTGTATACATATAAAAAATGAATGATAATGATAAATGGAACAAGAAATAGACAAAGACAGAGGAAAACGTGGAATGATTGTGTATCGGACGTATGCGAGTAGTTTTAATTTTAATAATTTTTTATTATTTTATTAATTTTTATTTGATTTTTAACTATACTAATTTTATTATTTAATTCATGTTTGTATTTTGTATTAATTTAAGTTTAATTCGTTTAAGTTTAATTTGTTTATGTTAAAATAAATAAGGCAATCGGTAGTCGCGTGAAAGCGCATAGCAACGAGATTATGCAGTAGCTCAATCGAGATTATTCTTGGAATAATTTTGCGGTTGATCGCGTGATGTTAACAGCCAATCAGAGGCCTTAGCAACACATCGGCTGCAACTAAATTTCTCCGAAATTGGAAAAAACGTTAAATAACCGTTTTTTCTAGTTTGCGGAGACTATATAAGCGGGTCTTGTAAGGACTCGGCCTTCTCTCTTCCTTCAAATTCTGACACGCGTGGACACGCTGCGCGTAAGAGGCTTGGCGCTCTTAATTACGTAAAAACCAGTATTTGAGCTACTGTAAACTTCTCTTTGCTTCTACCCTGCACCGATTGCCGCATATAATAAAACTTTGTTTTATTACACAATCATCATCACGCCGTATTCTCCGTTTTACCATCCACACCACATCGGAGACGAGCAGCAGTCAGCGGCCAAAATAAATATTAATAGTACGGGGGGAGCAATCTGTCCCGTACAGATTGTTTACCTACCGGCCGCCAGAACCAATCTGCCTCTGGTGACACTGGTGGGAAGAGAGCTATTAGTCTGCTGGACGCTGTCTCCTCGGAGATCGACGTCTTTCATATTATTGAAGGTACGTCAGATGACAAATGCTCTCGACTTGAAAAGTATCTTGTCTTCCTAATGTCGAACCATCTTTAATACGCGTTCCTGGTATTATGTTATATTACCTGTACTCAATAGATGCCCTAAACATTTATGCTGTTTGTAATGTCTTTTGAGTAAAAAAATCTGTTTCGATTGATCGATTGATTGATTGATTGAATATTTAATTAATTTGATCGTTCTACGTTTACTTCTATCTTCATTTTTTTCTTGTTCCATTTATGGTACGTCGTTTACATAATCTTTCTTTACCATTATTTCTCCATTCATTTTTTGTATATGTCCAAACATTCGTATTTGTTTTATGTCAAGATAATAAATTTATTGCATAGTAAATGGTAAAGCTTTCAAAATCTCCAGGTTAATAATATTTGCCGCTATCAAAGATTCCCTTGGGATTGTGAATCGTCAAAAATATGTCAAAATAATAAAATGATCATCAAAGACATCAGAAAGATATTTCAGTAAAAGGAATTTAAATCTTTGATGTTCTATAATTTAATAAATTAGCGCACTTTGAAATCAAACGTTTAATCGTGTTTTTATATACGACAACTAAAGATGGATTCAATAGATGTACTAATTGTCAATAAGTCTATTGGTTTACGAGTATATCTTTAAATTGTATTATAAAATTTGATTTCATTAAAATAATTTTAGATTTTATTATTTTCAGTAATTTTGATTACGCCCATTTTTCAGTGAATAGATTCGTAAGCCCGAGCCTTTTATAAATAATTTTTATTATGTTATATAATCGTCATATTCAGCGTTACAACCCTTGTAAGGTTCCAGCAACCTCCAAGAAATGTCTACACAATTCTATGTCTCTAGCCGCTCCAGTTTTGCTGCCCTGACAGAGCCTGACGGTTTGCCACGACACCATCCCACCATCGCAATATCAGTCTGCTGGCGCTTTTTCGTCTTATTGGGTTTTAAAACAACTATAATTGGGGACTCCATATCCCCCATGCATTATAATAAATCTAGCCAAAAAATCAGATTATTCTGACCATCCTTAATGGGTTCGAAGTTCGAAGATACATATGTTGAAACTGGTCTGATAAATGTTATAATAATAATAATAATAAATTGGACGATTTATAGAGCGCCATTTTTATAAATAAATCATCTCAAGGGCGCTGTAGCTCCATTTAATGAACTAGTGAAATATAAACATTTTATTTATTGTTTCTTCAACAATGATGTTAAACCCATATTAAATAATTAATACGAATGAAAACGTCAGTTTTCTATTATCAAATGTCAAATATCACATTTGATAATACCTTAGAAGGGCGAAACATGTCATTCCCATAAAATACAATAAAACTTCTAGAAAACTGATGTTTTCATTTGTATTAATTATAAACATTTTAGTTGATATAAACATTTTTGTTCAGAATAAACTTTTTGTTGAAAATAAAATTTTGTTTAAAATGAACATTTTATCAAAAATATTTTTTTTGTGGTGTAAAAATATAATATATTATATTTTTGTACACCTGAAGATGGAAGTATCCTCCGAAACATGTCGTGTTTTTTATATGTTTTTAATAAATAGTGGATTAATCAAAGTTATTTTCAATTTTCTAAGTATATTACAATGGAACTCCACAGTGTTAATGCCTTAGCATTCAATAAATAGGTTTATGTCTGAAATGTCATCAATCATTAAAATTCAAGGAAACCAAAACTAATTAATAAAAATATTGTATAATATAATATTTAATTGTTAATATTATATATTCAATTTGCACTATTCGTTAAAAATATGGGGTAGATTAAAATATTAAGAAGAATGATTCATGGTTCCCCAAAATGTATTTTTGTGATTAACTAACTTCGAAAAGGATTCCACTGCATTATTTATTGTTTACGCATACAAAAGATCCACCCGGGCCCTTTGTGTGTCGTAAGATCACACCAAGGCTTGCTCCGAGTCACATTTTGATTATTATTTCCTGACATCAGAGGAACTTTTTGTCGCTCCTGAAACGTATCGCCATCTTTGTTCAATAGTATTTCCGGGGCTTCGTGCGGACCTCGTATCATCACCTTTGTTCGAGGATTTCGTATAGAATCTGTATCGTCAAAGGGCGGGTTGAGAGTGTCTAGCAATAGTCAGTAGCGGCTTACGGGATTTTCTCACCAAATAACACAATATATTAAAATGAATTGCTTGATATGGCTGATCTAAAACAGTTTTTTTTTCTTAGGATTATCTTAGGATCTTAGGTGACAAATACATTTTGAACACAATTTGATTTTAATCGTGACACAATATTTAAGTTTTCTTTTTTTAAGTTTTCAACCCTTTCGTGGGTGGTGGGAATACGTTTTCCCACTTTCGAAATTGCTCTTAAAAGATCAGTGGGAATTACGTTTCCTATTTCACTGTATAATATATACATAGCTGGTGATTTAATCTGAATTTCAGTGTATATCCTATTTCATAAGTGGGAATGAGGTTTATTTAAAAAAGATTTATATTAATAGTTTTTTAATTCAAAACATTTATTTAAAAAAATTGTATATTAAAAACAATAATTTAAAAAAAATGTACATATTTTTTTCTTGCGAATAATGAGTATTCTAAGAAGTATCAGTGGGAAGTATTGATCCTATTAAAAAATACATAAGTACCGATTGATTTAAAATATATATATAAAAAAAAAAAAACATTTTTATTGAGATAATACAATGTTACCAAAAAGTAATTCAAATGTGAATCCACAACACAAAGTGATAGCAAATGTAGAAGAAATTAATTTTTAATTTGGGACTCACGAAATACAATAATAATTATAAAAAATAGATTAATTTGTATAGCGCCGTTTTCTTGAGTAAGTCTTATTTGGGGCTTATTTCAACGATTTTGGTTAGACTCGTATTTAAATATCTTTCTGGAGTCAAGCGATTATATACTACTCTTCTGCCTCTCTTGATATTCACGATTCAAGTTCCTAGAGCTTTCGTATGAAAATTGTATGTAAAGTTAACAGACCTCACTGATACCGCGATAGTAGTAGTGGATTGAGGTACCTAGGCCAGCTAGACTCCGCTGAAAGGACTGCCTGTGCGGTCGCTACTCCCGTAGTATGTATGTCATGTGTGGCAGTGTAAGAATGCCATCTATTATTGTCGACTCCCGCTCACGATCTCCCGCCTTCTCCGCCCCGCCCCCGCCCCTGACCTCAAGGCACTTTCTTTGTCCTTTAATTGCGTCTGTGAAATTGGCATTTGCTGTTTTCTGACAAGTTTTTGGATGTCAGTGACATTTGATTTAACGATCAGAACTTTATAAAATAGTTGTCTTATATATTATCGTCATTATCAAAAGTACATAACAGTTATGATTGAGTAATCAGGTTTGAAAATAAATTCTAAAAATGAAACTCCAGTCACGCTATTTTAAAGTGGTTCATTCTTGAGAAGTAGATCTATATTTTATCGATTATTTTAAAAATAGAATAAGGTATGAGATATCTACATTATCAACTATACTATTTAGTTTTTTAGAAAAGGTCTTTGAAAGCCTTCTTGAAAGTGCTGTTTTCGTATAAACGCGATCATTAACGAATTCTGTGAAGTCACTTATCAACATTTAATGTACATATTTCTAATAAATGTAACTTATCGATACAAAACTTTATATCGAGTAGATTATATAATCGCTGGAACGATCTGGATACAGAAAGGACAATGCAAGGACGATTGGAGGAAAATGGAAGAGGCCTATAACTAGCAGTGGAGGAATATAGACTTAAGAAGAAGAAGATGTAATTTCAAATAGTGATTTTATCATCGAAATAAATTATTTGCTCCAAAACAGCGCCAGAATAGTGTTACAAGTTAACGTTATTTAGAGTGGAAAATTCAAAGATTATGTGTACTGATGCCACAATTTATCACACATAACAAATGGTGTATTCTAATCATCTAGTCATTCATCTCAATATTATATAGTACTACACAGACTCTTAAGTAATGAAGTGTGACTAATAATATTCATTGGTCTAATCTGAATCCCAAATTCGGCAAACTTCTCTTAACCAGAACCTACCTACCAGCACCTCTTAAAATCAAAGAACGTTTATATTATAGAAACACATGTGTTCAATGTTGCTATTTGGTGTTCAATGTTGCTATTTGGTATAACAATAAGTTTATTCGTTTTTATATCTGGTACACTAAATAATATAACAATATTCTATTTTTATTGTTTCTTGAACAATGATGTAAAACTTCGTATTAAATAACTAATACGAATGAAAACGTCAGTTTTCTAGAAGTTTTATTATATTTTATGGGAATGACATATTTCGCCCTTCTAAGGCATTATTAAATGTTGCGAAATTTCAGCTCGTTCATGTTTATATACACTAGTAAGAGCAGAATATGGTAATTATGGTTACAAAAATACCCAAATAATTGTTTGTTAAAAACGTATAAAGCTACATCAATTTTCGTTAATAATCATATTCTGCTCCATTTACTAGTGTACATAAACAGCAACGAGCTGAAATTATGCCATATTTGATATTACCTTAAAAGGGCGGAACATATCATACCCATTAAATATTATAAAACTTCTAGAAAACTGACGTTTTCATTCGTATTAATTATTTCTATTGTGATAATTGACGAAAAAATATTATAATAAAAAAATATTTGATGGATATATATTTGTTTTGAACATCTCTTAAAATAATCACAATGTAATCTAAACGACTTTATCTCCGATTTTTAATTTACTGGTCAAATTTCAGTCTCGCTGGCAGCTTTGTTAATGTATTTTAAGATTTAAAAAAACGTTTATTTTATCTTTAGTATTTTTTTTTTTTATGTACACAACAGGTCGTTTGGACCCAATTACTGTATACAATTTTATTTTTTAGCTATTATATTGATTCTCGTGACATGTGATAGGTAGCCAATCTATCGCCATTTTATTGTCACATGAATTCTACACCAGACCAAAGACAGTGTGACAATCACACTGCCATCGCCGGGAATCGAACCCAGGACCTTCGGCATGGAAGTCAGAGCTCGTAACCACTCTGCCACGAAGGTCGTCATCTGTGGGTCACTGATATCATTTATGTAACATTATAATGTATCAATAAAACGTCTACACCATTTATACTGAATGTTTGTAAGTATTTTTATTAAATACGAAAAAGAAATTTAAAAAACAAACTATTTAATATTTTATATTATATAATAGTATTATATATTTATGTCTTCTTCATTTTTTTTCTCCGCGTTTCTTCGCGTAAGTCGACTTTTTTATCACTAGGTGTTTTGCTGGTTGTATGCCTCAGGATGAATATGTTTGGTATCAAAATGTTTGTATGTATGATATAGAATTTAATTGAAGATTAATATAATATAATTTATTTTATTTCAGAACAAGAAGTGAAATCGATAGCCGTGTACATCAGACAAGGCTTGCCTTAAAAAAATGTGAGATTTTCGAGTCAAATAACGTAAATCTGAAGCTGCGAAAGCAGCTTACTAAAACATATGCAGTACGGCTACGAGACATGGTACCTCATCAAAAGAGATAATAACAGACCGGTGGTCTTTGAAAATGTGGTGTTACTGAAGAATATTATGAATTTCCCGGAAGGATCACATCACAAATGACGAGATTCTCAGCAGAATCGAAGGAGAGAAGCAAATTCAGAGAAGTGAGCCCAATGGATCGGCCATATTATGCAATGAAGGTCTCCTGCATGACATGGAGAGGACGGTTCAGAAGATAAATTATAGAGGGCGCCCCATATCTAAAACAGGTGAGCGATGACATGAACTGCGTATCACATGTTGAGTTGAATATGGCTGCAGAAAACCGGGCGCAATGGAAAGAAGAGAGTGAAGACTTTGTTGCAAATCAATCCCTAAGATGTATTTAATTTTTTGAGAAATAAAAACATTCATATTGAATATTTTTATGCCCTAACAAGATAAATCCATTATAATATAATTACAAGTTCTTACTTAGTTTTGAAGCAGAAAGCCCAATCCATTCACTGGGTAAGTCGATGAATTGAATATATACTAAGCATTTTTAAATTAAATTCAACTGAACTTGACAATCGAAAATATGATAATTTCTTTACACATTTTATTAGACATTTTGTCATATTCTTCTATTATATGTAGTTTTTCGTTATTTAAAACCTATCAACTTTACTTTTATGACCCCCCACTTATAAATAAGCAAATATTCAATACATTGATATAACATATTCTCACGGACTAAACTACCAACAATGTTTACAAACAAGGGTGAGTATGTGAAGGGACAGCAACATCCCTGCGCGACGCCTTCTACATTTACATACATATTATTATAGTTATGATTACGTCTGAAGATATTATGAAGCCCACTGGAGTTTCTTCCCCCAGCCAGACTTAAGCCGATAAAGGGTATTATATATTAAATATACTTACTAGAATGTAGATACAAGTACCTACTATGTTTTTTTTTAATACATAAAATTGCGATGATTTCATATTTTTTTAAAACAAGGGTGAAGTAAATTTTATCTTTGTTTATCTTTTCACGATAATAGTATGCAGAGTAAATATTTAAACTGTAATATTGAAAAACATATTAGGCGGACTGAAAATTTTCCACCTAGTAAAAATAGATTCTGCTCGATATAGTTTCATTGTTATTGAGATTTTTCTTAATAAAAATGATGCAATATCCTTTTGTATAAAGAATCCTTATCTATGTAAATAATCCTCTTTATCTATTATATATAAATAATCCTCCAATCCAAGGTAAATAATCTTTATAGATAGACTTCTATAATCAAATGTACTAAGCTGATAAAATAATCAATTGTTAACAGGGAGGACATGGTCGCTACCCAGTTATGTCTGTACGCGTATCCAAGATCAAACTCTTTGTTAATTTTTTATAAAAAAATAACTAACTAATTCACTAATATGCGATCTCATAGGCAGAAAATCTATGAGATCGCATATTAGTGGAAAAAAAATGGATCTCCACAAGTTCATTCCTCCCACACTTCTCTCGTTTCCTCAACATTCATACATCGTGTCATGCACACACGTCAATTTCTCTTTTTGATCTAATTTACTACTCTCATCCTATCTACTTCCTTTCATCGGTTCACACACATACGTAATTTATTGTTTCTTGAACAATGATGTAAAACTCCATATTTTCCATATTCTATTTAATATTGATCATAGCGTTCTTTTTCCAGAAGTTGCATTAAAAAATGTTGGGTTTCGCTTTTTGGGGCCTTATGAAATTGAACATTTAATAATATATTGCTTTAAATGTCACTCAAATAAAATATAATACAAATTATATAAATCGGAAGTTTTCATAAATATTAAATATTTTTATAATTAAACAACATTATTTCATAGATAAATATATAGTATATTATTATTTTGCAAAAATTTTATGCATGCACAATACCTAATAATTTTTACACCTTTTAAGCTTATTGGGGAAAATCTGCTGGTCGAAACGTTTGGCGACTTTTTCTTTTTTTTAGCTCATTCGGCAAAGATCGGACATTCGTTTCGACCATCCGACATGAGATCCACTATCGTGGACCCCTATTTTCATTTCATAGACCCCCAATTTTTTTTCGCTGACATGGACCCTTTGCAAGTTGTCGTAGACTCCTGGGGTCTATACAAAATAGAAGAATCGGCAAGGGGTCTACGGGACAAAATAGTTTGGGAACCTTTGTTTTAAACCATAAAATAAAAATTCATGTGTACACAATTAGGAAGAAATGTAAAGTAGATGATTGCATAAGTAAAATTTAAAAAGGATCCCAGAGATGGTTTGGATATATGAAACGAATGAATGAGAGAAGAATGGTCAATATGTTGTATACAAGCAATGTGAGTGGAAAGAAAAGCCACGAAAGACCAAGAAAAGCATGGCGAGACCAAATTAATCAAATATTAAAAGTCGGCCACATTCAAAGTCGGAAAAATCGATGAACGTGCATGTTACGATGTATGAATGTAGAGAAATCTCAAAATGTTTGTCAGGACAAAGCAGTATGGCGGTCCATCCTCTCTGCCTACCCTTCCGGATAAACGGCGTGATCGTTAGTTATTTGTGTTATATAAACCGAACACATTTTTTGGCACAATTAACGTTACCTAAAAGTATCTTCAGCATCCAGCCCTTTAGAATTAATCCGTAAATTATGAGTTAGGAGGGTTTCGAAACATGCTCAACCTTATCTCTAGTAGGCAAACCGTTATATCGTTAACGATTCCCGAACAATTATAACATAATGATATTTTGGAAGGTAATGTGTAAATAACAAAAGAAATATAATTTTTTTAGTAAATAAAAAATCATACTTGTCTGCGAATCCTTCTTAGAATCCTCTTCACAGATTAATTATAATTGTTGCTTGCCGAAACACAAGAATACAAAACATAGTTTTATAGATCATACTGTTTACATTTGTTCAAATGTAGTTTATGAAACTGAAAAAAGTTTTTGTAGTAATTTAAATATAATTATTAAAGTACTACATTATGTTATTAAACCTACTTGAAAACACACTAAGTTTCACTTGTTTTTAGGACGATTTCGTCGGTTTGTTGCTACGACTTTGATTTTGAAAATAACGTAACATAACCTCACTTCCTCGCACGCGTGCCCTACCGCCGCGCCACCGTGTCGCCAACTGGCGTTAAATTGGAAAAGCTCTATCATCCCCCTTGAAATGCCTAAGTGCGAGCGAGAATCAAATATAAAGGGGGCGGAAAATTTTATTGTCTCCCTCACACGCACGTGGCTGTATTCACTGGAAACTCTTTTGTGCTAGGGTAAAAGGACCCACCGTTATTAATTTTACAGCCTTCATTTATAGAATCTTTGACGGTAGCATGCTAAGGACTCTATATTATTTTTGAGGAAATTTGTTAGATATAAGTATTAATACGAGTATATCTAATTAAGCAACAAAACCGATATCATTATTGTTTACTCAATGGTGTTTATATTAAAGCAAAATTTCTCGATTTCAGGGCATAAAATTTAATGGAAAAAATTTTTGGTCGATCCTGACTAATGAAAAATTCCTTTTGACTCTTGACAAATATAATAATTTTAAATTCAAAACTGAATATCAAAACTGTCATTTTTGGAAATCGATTTATTTTCCCGTTTTAATCGTTTGCTGGAAAATCAAAAGAAAAAAAACCGTCTTATCTAAATTTTAGCACTTTTAAAGTGCAGTGAAAAATCTTCTTAAATAAATTTATGTTGATTTTCTTATGCGTACAATAAATATTATGAACAAAAAGAGGTATGTAAGAAAAAACCTTTGAAAAAAAAACTTTGTTGCAAAATATTTTATTAGGTATGCACGAAAATTTAATGGAATAGTTTATATTTTATTAATAATTTTAACACGAGCTGTAATTTTTATTCATTCATTTAATAATTAAAAAGAGAAAATATATTTTTTCTCCTAGCACAACCCTCGATGGGATGGGATCTCCATCCGATGAGATGCAATAGAAAGTGCGTAAGAAATACCGTTCTCCTTCTACCCTTCCCCGCCCCTAGCTCCGGAACACTATCTGCCTGCCTGGGAGGGAGCACTCTAGAACAAAGGAGGGAAACTGAGCAATTCCATTGAAAGGGTCGCAAAATCAACATTACTTCAAAAGAGCGCAGATCAATGGGCAATATTTTTTAACCGAAAACGGTTTTTAAAATCAGAATTCTATTGCGCTATGAAACAAAAAATCAAAGACAGCGAATTTAACATTATGATAATAATACTTGGAGTTCGCATTTGAATGTTCTTCTAGAAGGGGAAAAATAATAAATCAGTTAATTAATAGGTTTCGTTGAAATTGTCGATTTTCAATCAAATAAGAATTTAAAGTTCAGTACTGGTAATACCAACCCGTCAATCCAAATTTATAATTGGCTTATATTCATATCTCACGCATTTCTTACATTGTGAATTATATTAAAATATAATTCACACCGGTTCATTTTATCGTCAACTTCTTCTTATTCATATGATACATCTGCATACCTGTTGTAGGTTGTATCTCTGTCTTTCTGGGACGTAGACTGCCAACTTTTTCCCCGTCGATCGGTGATCGGTCACGTGATCGGGAACCCTCCTGTTGATTTTCTTTGGCGATCTTTGGGATCACATTTTCTGATATACGAAAGACATTCTCGTTCCAGTATCTTCCTCATTCTTATAATAAATATGTTTCACAATAAATCATAAATCAGTAGCATTCAAAATTATATACAAAATCCAGGCATCTAAAACACCCCCATTTAGAAGCTATGACACGTATTTTTCGCGTAGTAAACACTTAGTTATTCCTAAGCAAAAACAAGTTATTTACAATAATTTGAATACCGCATAGTTTCTTCAGAGGAACCAAGTAAAAGTGGAAAATCGGTTCGTCCTTTGTGATCGTAAAACTCGAATTTGCCGCTCTCTTGAAAGCATTATTTTTACAATAAGTAATTCTGCTGAACGCGACATTAGCTTATTTGGGAATTGGATTTATGAAGGGAGACGGGGCGTGCGTATACGGTTTTCTCTCCCCTAAATAGACGAATGATTCGCCTGGGGGAATGGAATCAAGAAATTCCTTCAAAGAAATACAATGGTGTTATTGCGGTAAGTAAATACGTTGTTTCGTTAATCATATTAATTGATTTTCTTTGGTTTTCATTACCGAATTATTGTTTTAGACGAGATTGTAATCTCAGCCACCGACTGCCAATTTGCGTAAATGAGTTTAAAGCGGGTGTTTTTGTTAATGGTAATACTTTGGTTACGGTGAATATTACAGTTTTTTCTAATAAAATAATTAAAATTCATCATTGGCTGTTCCTCGTATACGATGAAGACTGCCCTTCGTGAATATGGGTCCTAATTTGACTATCAAGTCCAATCCTGGGCCCACACTATCTAAGGCAGTGTTTCTCAACCAGTGGTCCGACGCCCGGTGCCGGGCTGCAAAGGCGTTCCGTCGGGCCGCAAACAGTGTGCCAAATTTCAAGAAATAAGCCCTGCAAAAATATTAAATGTAAGATTATTTATACGAAAAAGTATTTTCGTTCATGCCCTCAATAAAATCGAAACAAAGGAATAGACTGCACGTGAATGCAGCATTTCGTCAGAGACAGCACTGCAGCCAAGAATATCCAACATATTACCAAAGATGCAACAACAGTAATGTTTTTTTTTAAACAACACTTTCTTATAAAAATTAATTAAACGAACACAAACATGTTTTTGACACAGAAGTCCTTCATCTCTGTAGTTAATTGTTGTATATATAAAATGTTTTAATATCTTTCAAAACTGACCACATTCATGAAAATTTTGTTTAAATGTTTATTTTGTATATAAAATAAAGAACTACGCTGATGAAGGCGTTCTGTGTAGGAAATATTTTTGTGTTAATTTATTTAAAAAATTAATACAGTGTTGTTTACAAAGAAATAATCATTAGTTAAAGAATTTGAATCCGTTTTTTTTTATTGACACATAAATAATATTATCTTTCAAAACTCTCGTCCTTGTTACCATACAACATATGTGCTATATTACGTAAGTTACTTACATGTACGTGTATATATTTCATTAGATCGCAAGTTTAGCTAGGAATTCATTAGGACCCGCACTAATGCTAGTTTCAAGGGCACATATTCCCATAATGCGCGTCCACCCAAGGCCTTTAGCGAGCACAATGGAACTAACCTTTACTTAATGACTCAAGTAACCAGATATTATAACCCTTAATCCAACAACCCTGTACCCCGCATTGGCTCCGGAGAAGAGATTCGGAGGGTTGAGATAAAGGAAAGTGTAATGTTTCTAACTAAAACAAAAACTTATCTACAATGTCCCTTTGAAACTAATCTTTCGCAATAAATTTTCGCATATTTAATTTTTGCTTAAACATTTTTTTATATTGTAATTTTACGTATTTTACATATTTTCTTATTAACATCAAACCATTTCTCTACAGAATTTTGTATTATAATTTTACAAGAATATAATATAATATTTAATTCAATGATTCTTGAACTATACCGACATATATGAAGGCCTATACTGATATATAGCATTGAGACCAGAGCGGATACCGCAAGAACGTAGGCTAAAGTACGGGTGGCAGAGATGAGGACGCTGAGGATGATAGCAGGAAGGACTATTCGAGATAGGGTGAGGAACACGGCCATCAGCGAGATCTGCAAGGTGGAGGTTGTCGTGAGATGGGGCAGACAACGCAGAAGATACCGGAATGCGCACGTGCAGAGGATGGATCCCACCAGAATCCCACACGCTGTGGCGCATCAGATTCCTGCCGGCTGCCTCCCAAGAGAGGCCAGCCTGATTTCAGGAACAGACCAAAGGTCTATAAGGAGAAGAAGAAGAAGAGGAAGAGGTTTCTTGAACGATGATGTACAACCCCAACATTATTATTATTATCATTTGATAATACCTTAACAATGGGAAACATACATTACCATAATATATTATGAAATTTCTAAAAAAACATACGTTTTCATTCGTATTTATTAATATCTAATAAATAATTTTCAAGTAAGAAAAAAATAACTTTCGGTAACCATTTGGAAAGCGACATTTATTTTAATTGATAATTTAGGTATTAGTTTTGTAAAAATACCAAATTCTCTCTTTGTTTGGGAATGCCCTCGCAAGGCGAAACAAATTTGTCACTAGTATTTTTACAATTTATTATATAAATTAAATCCAAGTAAAACTATTTATTGTTTCTTGAACAATGATGTAAAACTTTATATTAAATAATTAATACGAATAAAAATGTCTGTCTTCTAGGAGTTTAATTTTTGTATATTTAAGATGGAACGACATGTTCCGCCCTTCTAAGGCCATTTTATAATGCCTTAGAAGGGCGAAACATGACATTCCATCATGAATATAATAAAACTCGTAGAAGACAGACGTTTTCATTCATATTAATTATCCAAGTAAAACAAATTAACAATGGTGTTTACAATTATGAATTAATTCTAATCACACATAATAGAACCAATTTTTTAATGATCAAATGTTATTTTCATATTTTTAAGCAACACATAATTTAACCTTAAATAAACCGTTGTAAAAAAGATTTTTGTGTGTTCGAAATATGAAATTATATTATATATTTATCAAGGAAGGGAAGAGAATTTTAATTAATCTTTACCGTAAAATAATGGGCCTTGTTTATTTTAGATAGGTGAGCTTTGAAAGGGATCGAATACAAATATTGATTTAGCCTGGGAGAAAAGATCCAAGCGTTGAATCTGGATCGGATACCTGATGGGATAAACCTCTCTACGACATCGGGATGCAGATAAAAGTTTTAAATCCCGAAAGCTCTCCAAAAGCCCTGATTGTTTTCCATAAAAGATCTGAGCCCCGACAGTTCGACAGGATGTTCAATAAATATGTCGTTTGTTAATAAAGGGTGAACATTAAATAAACTTTTAACTGATTTAATTAAATTTATATCGTGTTTCCTCATTTCACAGAGGCGTAAAAGGAAATCATTAACAGTTTGACGGCTGCTTGAGCGTTAACGTAAAACTTTATATTAACCATTTCGCTTAATAACATTCGATTTATAAGATGGTAAATTTATTGATAAAATGACATTTTGCGCGGCTAATCATGGAGGTAAAACTCGAACGATGACAATCGTTGAATCTTTAACTACCAATGGTATAATATGAAGATGAATAGTTAAGAAACCAACTATATTTACAACATTTTGAATATATACAAATACTTGTAGACGAATACTGGATTTTACCCATTGTGGGTTATCATTTTAAGGATTAATTGTATCTCAATAGAGACGAAGATGCAAATTGGAAACAGATGGCAATTACAGGACTTATGACCTGTCATTGGTTGGGTTAAGTGCACGCTTTATGTAATAACATTCCCCATTCCGCCAATCCAATCTTAATAGATGGCGCTAGTGTAGATTCCGACACTCCTGTTTAAATTATAACAGTGGTGTTTATCACCATGTTCACTATAATGATCCCCAACATTGTTCTTTCCATAACTTAATACATTTTTTTTAATCATAACTTTCAACAAGACTTTTTCCGAAATTTCAAAGAATGATTCGTTTTTGTGGGTGTTGCAAATCAAAGTGTGCGCGGGAGATGCCTATTGGTGGCGATGAGGTTCGCAACCCATCACACCGCGTCTCCCGCGGAGCGAAAAGAGAAGGATGGAGTGCCGCATCAGTAAAAGTGTGACAGTCCATTCTTTCTGCCTACCCTTTCAGGGAGATGGCGTGATGGTTAGTTAGTTAGTTAGTTAGATTAGTTTTTTTGATCAGTTGCTTTTAATTGATCTTTGGTTGCAACCTAAAAATACATTTTGCTAAACATTTTTATTTTTGTTTTAAACGTTAATATTATAACTGATATATTAATATAAATTATTCTTTACGGAATCAAAGCAGAGGCAGACACTGTCAGAACCAAACATATCTTAAGAGTAGCAGAAATGAGAACATTGCGACCTATTGTGGGGAGAACCCTTAGAGATAGGATACCCAATGAAAAAATTCGCAAATTCTTCAAAATTGAAGACATAGTGAGATGGAGTAAGCAGAGAAGACGACTCTGGAGGGACCACATCGAGAGAATGGATTCAGCAAGAATTCCTAATAACGTGATGCACGAGACTCTAGAGGGCCGTCGACCACCAGGACGACCTCCAAAGAGATGGAGAGAAGGCTGGTCGTCTTCATCACTGCATAAACAGATCGCAAGATCTACAATCAAGAGAAGAAGAAGAATTATTATTTCTTATATTGACCGAAAGTTAAAATAAAATTAAATGTCAGTTTTAAATATTAATGCCAAGCACATTGATGTTGTCAGCAAATCGAAACATGTCATTCATAAAATTCTGTAATAATAAACAAACGTGATATTTTACAAGAAACTGGTTTAGCATAGCTTTTTACACACTTAACTATCTATCACATGATTATTCTCGATCATATAAAAAATATGTTTTTGCAAATTACATAAGTTCGTGGTTTTCTACTAAATTTGTATTATAATTCTATATACTTATAAAGCCATGAGGTGGTTTGTTATAAAATACCGTTCCTCTGATTAAAGGTTCCTAGTTAGAGTTTGAGGACAATATTAATGTTAAGGCATGTTGCCCCAACAAAAGCAACATAACTCAGGGAGAATATCTTTGAAATGAAATCTTCAAGTCCACTAAATATCTATCTGAAGTACGAGCACAATACACCTGGCACGTAATAATGTTACATAGTTAGGAATGTACACAAAGTAGGGAGGTATCCCAAATCCTCACCTAGATAATGCCATATTCTTGCCAATCTAAGTTAAGCATCCCTCCACGTTACTCCTAACAATAGTTTTACTAGCTCTAACATAGTAATTTAAACTTTCTCTAACTGCCTTGGGATAATATCCAAACCTTGCAAGTAGATCGAAGTATGTATATTACAATATATAACATGTTGTACATTTTACATAAGCCCGTAAATTGTTAGTATGTATTTATTATGTTTCTACATTAAAACATATCTATTTTCTAAAAGTTTGTGATAAATTTTCATTTCAATGCTTCATCTGTGAAAAATATACTCCTTAGTTTTCAATTTACGAAATGGCTTGAAATAAGAGCTCCGGGCTTAATACTCGGATACCTTACATAATAAATGATGAGAAAAAGACATCGTGCCCTTCTTTCTACAGATTTAACAAGTAAAATATATATTATTAAAGATGCTGGAAAAGTCTTAAAGATGTTAAAAATTTATAGATGTAAAATATGGCCTTTAACGGCTTTATAAAACATTTTAAAATTTACAAATTTATTTAAATATTGAACAGAAAAAACTGTTTTAGCCGAATAAACGTTAGTAATAACTGTACAATAATGAAACGTACGGCATCACCAATCAAAACACAATATTTCGAATAGTTCTTTCTTTAATAATTTTAAAATTGTGTAATTTTGGTTCACACCTCCTTATTTTATTTTATCGAATAAACCGGACCAAAATAAACAGGACCAAACAAGTTTTGAGGACTTCTGAAATGAAGACACTGAGGACGATAGCAGGCAAGACCCTGAGGGATCGCGTGAGGAACACCAGAATAAGAGAGATATGTGAGGTTAAGAATATTATAAGATGGAGCAGACAGCGAAAAAGGGACTGGTACGGTCATGTCCAAAGAATGGACACCACCAGACTCCCCTATATTGTATTTCATAATCAACCTCATGGGACTCGTTCTCGCGGAAGACCTTCTAAAAGATGGAAGGACAGTTGGAAATCTACCTCACAGGAGGGGCAACACTCTGGAGAACAGACCACATAGGTCTACAATAAGTAAGAAGAAGAAGAAGAAAAAGAATAAGCCTGTTTCGCTCACGCCGGAACTCCGTCAGGGTTACAAAAACAAACTGTAACCCTGGCGAAGTTTGTTTTTGTTACACTGACGATGCTTCGGCGGAAGCAAAATCTGTTAGTTCGAAAAAAAAATAGTACATAAACAAAGTGATTTAAATTAAGTGCTAAAAATATTCATTCTTTTAACTGACATTTGAACTACGCAATTGTGGATGAGATAATGGTGGTTTATTTTGTTTTATTTAAGTCAAATAAACTCCATGAATCTCTGTAGATTCCTGGAGAATACTGGGTACAGCGATATTACAATACAGTCGTTGATTAATCGTTGGGCGAAATAAATGATGCTGAGGTCAGACCAAGGAGAGATCTGCGGCCATGAATCTTCCAACAGAATGACTCCCAACATGGAATCCTTCCGCGAAAGAGAATATTAATTAGTGGCTTAAACAAAGAAGAGCACCGCTTAAAAGAAAGTGCAATTATATGAAAAAGATTAAACAAGAAAAACTTCAGAGAGAAAGGATTTAGAATAACTCAACGTCTATCGCACAATTAAAAACTTTCTTGAACAATTATAAACTTCATATTAATTAATTAATACCAATAAAAACTTCTGTTGTCTAGAAGTATTATTATATTTTATGCGAATGACATGTTTTGTATTGTTTGATAACAGGCGTTACATATCACACACATAAAATATAATAAAACTTCTAGAAAACAGACGTTTTCATTTTCACTTTGTTTATAGTACTGAAGCACTTCCATACATTAGGATCGGAAAAATAACACCATTGTACATTACTGTCTTAATTTTATTGTTGTTCCTTGAACAAAGATAAACAACTCTGTATTAATTCAATAATGCGATTGAAAACGTCTTTATTATATTTTATTATCTTATTCTATTATCTTAGTTATAATTTATGGAAATTACATATTTTGCCTTTTTGAGGCATTATTAAATGAGCCGCATAAAAGTTTTTTTTTTTCAAACTATAATAATATTTATAGAAAACCCTTCTAACTTCTGCTAAAATTTGATAATGTGAAACATGTCATTCCCATAAAAGATAATGAAACATCTAGAAAACTGACGTTTTCATTCGTATAAATTATAAATTTGATTATTTTTAAAGCGGCATTTTTCATGAATTAAACATCTCAAGGACACTGTACTTATCATATTTTATTATATGCTGTGTAATTTTATATGTTATACCTAAACTGTTTTAATGTAATGTTAATAATTAGCTCGCATATCGCTTACCTCTACATAGTATAATATGTACCTTTACATATTACGTATCCCCACACATTACGAACCTCTACATAATAATATTACGTAAACATTTCATATTCTAGATTCGTGTATCTTGAAATTACCTCATCTTGCGATATTACTTCGCGACAAATTAACAGGATACGACTAATCATTTTGCAAACACGTCCTTCCTTGGCACAACCCCCGGCCGGGGTAGGTACGGTTACGTGCTTAGTAGACAAGAGCTTGTCAATAATCATATTAGCCGAATACATTATATTAAATAATCCTGTACCTCCATACGCCATTTGACAGCGCTCGACTCCGAACGTAAATTTGTTTGACAAACAATATTGTTTGTGATACAATAACATCGAATAGGGCGTATCCGCATTCGTTTTATAAGATATTACTAGTAGCTAAAATCACATGGGTGTATGGAGGTGTATGGAGTAGTATGAGAAATTCAAACCTACTTTGTTTTACTAAAAAAATATGGTTAATTTATTAAATAAGGTTATAAAATTATCTCATTCCTAATTTACTCTGATATGGTAACGAGTGCGGTGTTGACAATGTGTTCCATTGCGAAGTGTGTACATTTAATTCATATTTAATTATAAATCTTTCTTAGTATATATATTGTTTTAGTTGATACATTTATATTAGTTTACTTTATATTTAAAGACATAGTTTATAATATTTGTAAGTTCCTTTTTCTTTGTTGCTAAATATCACATTTGATTATTTTGTCAATCATTTATATAAAATCACTCGTTGCGTATCTAAATAAAAATATAATAATCATAAAAATTATTTTAGAGGTAAAATAAAAGTTTGATTAATTAAAATCTGTAATATTATAATATATATTTTAAATAGTCCATTGTTTGGCCGAAATACTATGATACCTTAACATTTTAAACTGTTAAATTAAATAGCTTTGTTTTTTGTATCATAATTGTATTTCATTTTACGCGACAGCTGTTTCATCAACTTATGTTGACATCATCAGGTGTTACAATAATATTAATGTAACACCTGATGATGTCAACATAGGTGGATGAAATAGCTGTCGGGTAAAGTAAAATACAATTGTGATACAATTTTTTTTTTAATTTAACAGTTTATTATATATGTAATAATTTACTGTCAGATTGAATATGAATAACAAGTATATTAAAGTATTAATTGTATCTCAATAGAGACGAAGATGCAAATTGGAAACATAATATGGTGATCGAGGTGTTTACAGGACTTATGACCTGTCATTGGTTGGGTTAAGCGTACGCTTTATGTAATACAACATTCCCCATTCCACCTTTTCTTATGACCACCATGTCTGACAATTTTTTTGAAAGTTGTATATATGTTAATCTGTAACACCACCCTAAAGGGTGGTGTTACCCATTTACATGGTAGTTTCAATCTACACACTAGCGCCATCTATGAAGATTGGATTTTAAGCATTAAGCGGCAGATCTTTTTAACGCAATGTGAAAGGCTCCCGCCATTATCGTATTGCTAGAAAGTATATTAGTTCATAACTTTTAAAAATTACAATTGGCAAGTATTATGTACAATTTAATGCACTCAAGGCATTAAATATGACATTATTATCATATGAAAACTTAATCACATACTCTTGTATAATTTGTTAGTTTATATAAAATTCCGAGATCATAATATATATTGTTCTTATCGTTAAATAATAGACTACGTTAGTTATGAAAAAGGCGTTCTGAGAACATTAAGAATTTCCCCGATAAATCAACGAAAAAATTGTAAGGAAAAGAACCCCGAAGAAAAAAGTCTTAAAATATTACATGTGCTTAGCTTAAGTTTATCTCCGCCATAGTTTATCCCCATTTTTTATGGAAGTGTCGATTACGTCTTACTTAACTTATCTTAGACGAAATTATTATATATTATCTGTCGGTGTTGTTCCCCCCGAATAGCGCGTGTCCACTGGAAATGGCGGCCACTTTTTCACAAGTGGGCCAGAGCCCCGGATCATTTGTATTGATAAAAGTCGTTAAGGCGCCAAAACATAAAATGGCGCCACTTCCTGCGTAAGACAGGCAGAACAAAAGAATACCGAGGACGGACAAGTTTTTTGTTATTTTTTTATCTCGGAAATTTTTTGGTGTAATTTTGAGCACTCAATCAGGATTACATTCTTAATACAGAGACGGTACTGGAAATAAGCCATCAAATAAATTGTTAGTACTTGCGTTACATGTTTTTTTTTTGATATGGAGATAATCATATTGTACTTTGAGTTAGATACATCAAACCTTGTAAGAATTCTCTGCAAGTAATTTTTATTTTCGGCTATGATAATTACTAACTAACTAACTAACCATCACGCCATCTCTCCAAAGGGGTAAGCAGAAAGAATATTATGATTATTATTATTATTATTATTCTGTTGTTTCGCTCTTTACATCATGACATCATGAGCCAAATCGATGTAAAGGGTATTATAGCTATCGTAGTAATTCTCGTGGGATGTGATAGGTAGCTAATTATCGTCATTTTATTGTCACGTGAATTCTAAAACAAAAACAAAGACGCCGGGAATCGGGGTGGCAGTCAATGCACTTACCACTCGGGCACGAAGGTCGTCAATGATTGTAGCGTAGTCAGCATAGCAGATAATTCCCACTGATTCCTTTTGAAGAATGTAACCCAACTTGAGAGATGCAACCTCTTTAATGATGTTATCCAGTATGCAGTTGAAGCTGATCTTCCATACATGGCTCTCCATGGAATACCAAATAGACGGCGTCCACCAGGGAGACCCCCAAAATGATGGAAAGATAACTGGAGTTCAGCATCACAGGAGGAGAATCCTGGTAACCCTCGCGACATTTCACTCGTAAATAATTTTTTTTCGTGGATCGTTTAAACTTGCCATACTTTACTTCCATATAGAAATGGTGGTCGGTCGGCTTAAAACAAATACTTAAATTTTTTTTTAAATAAAAGAAGGAATAATTTAATAACGTAATTCGGCAAGTATGTAGGAAGAAGAATTACAACATATTTTCAAGCAATAAAATTAGTTATTCTTAATGAAATTATAACAATGTTGTACATTTAACAGTTAATATAATATTATATAACATACAATAATAACTTGGCTCTGCTGAAGGATGTTGGTCTTTTTGTCCCTGATCTCCGACAGCGACAGCACAGATTGTTTTACCTACCGGCCGCCAAAACCAAACTGCCTCTGGTGACACCGGTGGGAAGAGCAATTAGTCTGCTGAACGCGGTCTCCCCGGAGATCGACGTCTTTCATATTAGTGAATGTGCATTCAGAAGACAAATACCTACTCTTTACTTTGGAAAGTATCATGTCTTTTCAATGTCGAATCATCTCTTATGTGTTCTTATATTATGTTGTAAGTATATAATATTTTACTTGTATTCAATAGATGCCTTAAACATTTAAGCTGTTTGGAATATCTGTTGAGTAAATGAATTGATTTGATTTGAAAAATATAAACTTTTTGGGGTAAGCAATAAAGACGACATAAAAATCTATATATTTACACAAACATATGGTACATACAGCTTATGTATAACACATGCGCTACAATGAAGCATAAAATCAATATTCCATGTTCCTACCTGTTGCAAGCCATCACGCCTCGCTTAATTTGGACAAAACAAGTTAATGGATACCCGGGAGCGGAGCAACCGTCATGGATATAAGCGTAATGATACTACGTACTGTATAACATACAACATGTATACATCTAGCTATCTGCATCAATATATTCTACATGTGCTTTGTAACCCCTGTAACTACTCTAACTGTAACGCATTTTACAATATTTATACATCTCTCTTTGAAAACGGTTTTTGTCATCAAGAATTAATCAACGAAAAAAAATTATTCACAATAGAGTTTTAGTTTCAATCCTTATGTATGGAAGCGAAGCATGGAAAAAGAAGGATGAGAGCAATAAATTCAGTAAAGATGAGATCCCTTAAACGTAAAACGATCTACGACAGAATTTCAAATGCATTTAGAAGGGATATATATGTTAGAGCGGAAGATAGTATTATGAAAGGATCACTGTGTTAGATTGGACACATAGAACGCATGGATAAAAAAAATATGTTTAAAAGAGTATACGTTAACGATGTGAATGCCGCACGGAGTCGAGAAAGACCGAAGAAAACACGGCATGACCAAATTAATCCAAATTTAAAAGTCGGCCATGTACGAAGTCGGACTCGCTGTATGAATGTGGAGGATGCTCGAGAAGTGTGTCAGAATAGAGTAGTGTGGCCGCATATTCTCTCTGCCTACCCTTCCGGGAAAACGACATATTCTTCTCTTCTTCTTCCTCAGTCTATTCCCGTCTACTCCTGGACAAAGGCTGCCTCCGTTTGCTTCCATGTCATTCTGTCCTGTGCAGACTGCATCCAGGTTATTCCGACGTGTCTGTTTAGATCATTCTTCCACCGTAGTTGCGGTCAACGGCATAATGGTTTATTATTATTGTTCTTGTTATGTATCTCTTACATTAATGTATTTCTATAAAATTTCTCCTTCTTCATCTTCTTCCTCTTAGTTGAGGTCGTATGACCTGTTTGTGACGATGAGTTGTCTTGGGATGATGATGTCCAGCAATCTCTTCATCTTTTTGGCGGCCTTTCTAATAGTCTTTTGCTGCTTGGGTTTTCATATTTAACAATTTTTGCAATTCTTGTATTGTCCATGCTCTCCAAAAGCCCATTATCCTTCTTCCTCATCTCATTATGTCCTCTACACCCCACACGGACCTTATTGTTTCATTTCTGATCCGATCTCTGAGGGTTTTGCCTGCGATGGAGCGTAGGGTTCGCACTTCTGCTACTCTAAGAAAAGTAATAAAAACATTAAAAAAAATAAACAGTTGATGTAATTGTATATTTATTTCAAAGATTATATTCTATTCTATTCCATATTCTAAGGCGTTACACTGTGAAAATCCATTCTTGTAATTTAGTAAGAAATTTTAACTCTATGTTAGACCACTATTTATATATTTTCATTGTAAAAAATTAAAATAAACATTCATGTTTCGGAAATATTCTCCAGCTTTTGGTGCAACTCTAACTTATTTTGTATTTACTAGGTACTGGTTGTTACGTTAACTGATGTTCAATTTTCTTTCCAAATCAAATTGAATCTATTTCGTTCACAAAATGGGCCAATGTATCTAGATTAAAATTCCATTTCACTCTAAATCATTATTTTTATTAGAAATAAAGCAACATAATTTTTTTTTTTTTCGACAGTCTGCATACTATATATTTTTATCCAAATCTAAACGTAAAAAAAAAATGCAATGGATAATATAACAGTTAAAAAAATCTGATAAAACACAGTTAAAAAATATTATGAAGCGTCCGTCTTTGATAACTTCCTTACCTACCTAGTTCCTATAGGTACCTAGTTAACCAAATCAATAACATGATCGCTATACTCCTCCGAGGTACTTAACCGGCACAAGGTTTCATTACGTATTATCTCCGTTCTGATTAATTTCCTTTCGATGAGTTGGCAATACAGAAATAAAGAACGATGCTGTACAAAGAAAAATGAAAAATTGCCATCTTTTCATACACGAATATTCGCGTAGTACTCCAAAAAAAGGTCCATTATATTGGTAAACTTTTTACACAGGGGGAGCTGCAAAAGTTTTCGGCACACCCTGTGGGGTGGGCACTAACTATAATTACGCTTGTAAAATAATATATTACATACTTTGCGAAGTTTGTGCGCCATTTTATTATTAATATAACGTGTCGTTTAGATTCGTGTCAGCTGTGCTTACGTTCCGTGGACCTACCTACTAGATAGGTTATCAAAGTGTGTGTGTACTGATATTACTATTTTTATTAATATTTTGTTTCATGAAATGTTACAAGATTTATATTGTTTCACTTTTTGGATGCTACAATATGTTTAAAATGCAATATTGCAATATTGTTCCTTATTAATTTGGTTTGTTTAAAATAAATTAAATGTTAAATAATAAAACTTTGTTTATGGTATCACAGTTTTTATTATTTTGTAACACCATTTTGTACATTTTAATATTTTAAAAAATTGCAACACCTGATGATGAACATAGATTAACGAAACAGCTGTCGCGAAAATTTTAAAATTTAAAATTGTGATACCATTTATGTGAGTTTCATAATTTAACAGTTAATAACGTTGATGTATCAGATTGTTTCAGCCAAAACAGTGTACTATTAAAAAAAGGATTATACCTACTTCAATTGTTAACCATTCTAAGGGTTGATATTATTAAATTTTTTTAAAAATGTTTCACAATCGCATAGCGCGTAAAATTTAACTCCTAGAAACCTTATGTTTTATTTATGTAGGAAGTTGGGTATTTTATTACTGTAATATCTTCGCATACCTACTCAAATCAAATAAACACACATTTCAGATCAAAAGCGACAGGCCGAAGACTGCCGAAATAAGGTAAAACGAAGACAAAGGAAGATAGGTATGATTGCATTACGTTATCATCAGAATGGCTACCTTCAGGCAGGCAATTTCCTCTGACAGATATCGGGCACGTTCCCCTCGTATGGCCCATTCGTCCTGGACTTGTTGGGACTATACACTAGCCTTGTACAGAAGGAAGTATTTTGAAACTCCTTGTCAGGCCCGGTCACGCACTTCAAATATTATATACCACGCACTTAGTTTATTATATGTATACCACGCAATTCATATATTATTTACCAAGCACTTAATACATAGTATACCACGAACTTCAAATATTATATACCACGCACTTCATATGGTGTATTATGTACCACACACTTCATATATAATAATATATACCACGCACTTCATATAGCAACACTTCTTGTCTCAAAATATCAACTCCAGCATTATAAGCTAACAACAACAGCCATACATTATAGAATATTAACTGGCATTTTTTAAACGATGATTAAAACATTAAAGCTAGTTATTTAAAAATAATTTTAAATACTTTTTTTATTTCACCCCGTTGTATTTCGTTTTATCAAACCAACCTTTGTCAGGGTTACAAAAACAAACTTCGGTTGTTTACAGTTTAATTATAAAAAAATCAATCAAACTCCTGGAAGACAGGCGTTTTTATTTATATTAATTATATAATATGGAATTTAACCTAATGTGTTCCTGGTATTATGTTGTATTTTTATAATATTTTACCTGTACTCAATAGATGCGTTAAACATTTTGCGGTTTGTAATGTCTTTTGAGTTAATAAACTGATTTGATTTGATCATTGTTATAAAACATTCATGGTTTAATAACTTCTTACAAAATACAAAATTGAAATACATTTTTGTGTACCTATGTACCTACACAAATATTGGCTATGAATTCATACACTTGTTTTTCTTCTTTTTAAAGTGTATATAACAGTGTTATAATTCTTTAAAAAAATCGTCATTATGGAATTCCACAGTATTAATTTATAAAAAAAAAGTATTCGCGTAAAAATGACAACATCAAAGCATTCATAGTTGAACAAATTCTTACGAAATACAAAAATGAAAAACATTTTTATAAACTACAAACAAATATAACATTTTATTTTCAGTTTTAATCAACAGAGATGTCTGAACCGGGCGCCGAGCCTTGTAGCTCCGGTGCTGCGCCGCCCAATAGGGTGAGATGGGGATAAGATCATCTGCAGAAAACAAAACGACTCATCTTGATATGAAACGCCCCCCGACACCCCACTTGAAGTGCTCCGCAGCCGAATTATCACAGCAGATAGGGACTTAGTGAATATATAAAGACAATTCGCCGGAGTAGACTTTTGTTTGTAGATAGAGCGTACATGCCTGGCAGAAATTCGTGGATTTGAGAATTTGATTATACATGCAAATTGTTTTCTTAGAAAGAAGACCTGTAGACTTGTGATCTTCAAGTTTACTTAGTTGAATCGTAGTATTCGTGTTTTCCCGCCAAATTCATTAAATTTTAGATAATACAAATAAATAATATTATTCAAATCAACTAGAACGTGATTTAATTGTATCTCAATAGAGACGAAGATGCAAATTGGAAACTGAATATTGGTGATCAATGTGTTTACAGGACTTATGACCTGTCATTGGTTGGGTTAAGCGCACGCTTTATGTAATTACAACATTCCCCATTCCGCCTTTGTTTATGACCATGTATGACAAATTTTTTGGAAGTTGTATATATGTTAAAGTCCTATGTCAGATTTCACATGTCAGTTTCAATGTGCCATCTATGAAAATTTTGATTACCTATGTTAATCTATAGTTAATCTATAGAGATACAATTAAATCATGCATTGATAACCCACGGTGGGTGAAATCCAGTATTCGTATACAAGTATAAGCATACATTCACAAAAAATATTGTAACAACTAGTACATGTTTATTCTTGAAGTTATTCAAGTTTAAAAGACTTTTTATCTTCTCTACTATCAAATAAATGTCATTTTACTTCTCTGTGGCTCTACAATCCTGGGTGGACCTCGGCCGCTTCCAAAAAGTTTCTCCAGTGGACCCTATCCTGAATCCTGGACTTCCACTAACAATTGCTGGTCCTTCAGAACACCGTCTAACCAGCGAAGCCGCGGTTTTCTCACGCTGTGTCTTCCATCCGGAAAATCCTTATATTGATATTTATCTGTACAAGTAAACAAGGAACGAATGGGCAAGTTTACAGTTTTGAGCTTAACGAACAACTTATTAATAAAGTATTTTATCTCTAGCGAGAGCAGAAGAAAATTAACTTAACTATTTAATAACTTAACCAAACTAGTTCAACAGAGATGGGATAATTTGAATGGTGAAGATTACTCAATCGACATCAGATATCTGAATTCAAATACCTACGAAGTCGGATTAAACTATTTTCTAACTAGTTTTTTTCCAGATGTTAAATCCGAGGTCCGTCCAATAAATACGCGAACTGATTTTTTTTTAAATTTTATTTTACAAAATTTAGGGTAGATCAATCTTAATCCCCTTCAAAATGCTCCCCATTTGTATCAATGCACTTGTCCCACCTCCGTTTCTATTGCTCAAAACATTCCTGGAAATCATCAGGAGTCAGGCTCTTCAGCTGCTTTGTCGGTTTATGTTTAATCGTCTACACGTCGTCCCAGTGCTGCCCCGCATGACCTTTTTACATTTCGGGAAAAAGAAAAGAAGTCGCCAGGAGGTAAATCTGGTGAAAATGGAGGGTGATCAATCACAGAGATCGCATTTCGGGTCAGAAACTGGTGGACAATCAGTGGTGAATGTGATAATTTTTCCAAAGTTTCACCAGAAATTTGATGTTGACTTGTTGGTTCATATCTGTTTGTCAATCTCCATTGTCGACAAGAGCATAAAAAAACATGCCACAAAATAATTACCCGTTCGAGTGGTACGTTTACCTCGACGGTTTGGTGATTGAGGATTCACTTGGTGGCTCACCCGGCAACAAAGTAGCCAGCGCTCTTGCGCGAATTTCAATTGAAGACCTTCTGAGCAACGCAGTATTTAATGGACAGACCTCGTATACTCGATTACCAACCTTCGTTCGAAAAAGGCAAAACGAGATGAAAATAAGTCATCCAGTCTTCACAACATAACGATTCCTTTTTTTGTACAATCACGTTTTGTGTAACCATACTCAAAATACTGTTACAGGACACTGGTAAAACATTTTTATTTAATACAAATTATTATTACACTATTTTTTCCGCGTTACTCGATATGTTTCGAAAGTTTTTATCGTGATCTTTGAGAGGTCGAGTTTGTATCGACGTAATCCATCATATACATATTGACCGCTCATTTGTCTAGGAGATTTATACTTAAAGTATAACCAGCTCTTTTGTAAATATATCTGAGAACCAACATTGAAATGTCATTTGGAAAGTAATTAATGTCTTCTAGGGACCCAAATGTATAATTTGACATGTATAATTTGACATGTATACGAGAGTTTATGTACAAGTACATACATTTATCTCTGAAGAGTGAATGTATGATTAATTGCATGTTTCACTTCACTTAGAATCGCGTTAACATAAGCTTCATAAGCTACAGAGAATTCATCACAGATTGGCACCAAAAATTAATTCAATAATGGATTACTCATAATATAATTCGTGAATTCACAATAGGTGCAACTAAAAAATCTTATTCGTTTAAAAACCACTTATGCAAGCCTTTTGGCTGTTATATAATATGTACGACCACCGTGGCTGAGTGGTAAGTTTTTTGTTTGCCACACCGAAGGTCCTGGATTCGATTCTCAGTGATGGCAGTGTGATTATCATACTTTCTTTGGTCTGGTGTAGAATTCACGTGACAATAAATTGGCTATATATTAGCTACCTCTTACATGTCACGAAAATCAATATGAAAGATATCCTGTAAGTATTATTGTAAAGATCGACTCAACAAAATAATAATTATATAAAAATATTTTTGTGTATTTATCTTCATATGTGAATTTATTTCGGGAGTATCATGTGAACTATTTATTCATTGATAAAAAATATCTTTCAATTGAATTATGTAAAGATTATGAAATTTAAAAAAATGGTAACTAAGATTTTGTCATACCGATGGGTCGCTAGAAGACATTAATTACTCTCCAAATCGGGTGGTGGTCTAGGGGATAGAACGCTTGGCTACTGATCTAGGGGACTTGGGTTCGAGCCTGGACACGACCAGATTCCTTCTTCATAATAATGAGCTATTTTCTGCTCACATTGAAGATTGTAAAAAAAATTCTAATATCATTGATTATTTAAATCTTTGGTGTTAGTCTTTTTTTTATAAAAAAAAATACTTTTAATATTGGTTCACAAATATATTCACAAAAGAGCTGGTTATGCTTTGAGGATGATAAAAATCGAAAAAATATATATAATCTTAAGGCGTTATATAACATGTCAAGATGTGTGAATGTTGAGGAAGCGAGGGAAATATGTCAAGAAAGAAAAGTGTGGCAGTCCTTTCTTGCTGCCTACCAGTTCGGAAAGACGGCGTGATGGTTAGTTAGTTAGTTAGTTAGTTAAGATTTTGTTTATTGTTTATTGAACAATGATGTAAACCTTCATATTCAATAATTAACGTGAATGAAAACGTCTGTCTTCAAGGAGTTTTATTATATATTAGAATGACATGTTTCGCCCTTCTAAATATTATCATATGTTTTTATTTGATAATGCTTTAGAAGGGCGACACATGTCATTCCATTTAAAATATAATAAAACTCCTTGAAGATAGACGTTTTCATTCAAATTAATTACTAAGATTTTGGATATTCAAAATTAATGTATGGGGTAAAATGGTTTAAAAGTTATCTGATACAAACAATTATACACTATTAAGATTTTTAATTACATTTATATAAGCATTATTCACGAGTTAGAATTCTTTAACATTATCGACTCCCAAACTCTTACAAAACAACTTAAGGCAAGTTACAAAATAACATTAATGTTGTTGAAAATAAAGGCCACCCTAATAATAATAAATACTAAAAAACTATTATTACGAAATAATTAAACTGTAATATGAACAATTAAAAAATTCAAAACGTTTTGTTCTAGTTTTGTGAAAATTTATTGATGCGAATTCAAAGAACGCAATTTAAGTGGTGTACGTAGCAAAATATAGACATAATTCACCCAAAGGAGTGCATCTGTAAGCAGGGAGGAGGGATGTTCTAACAAAAGGGTGCAAGGGTTAGGCAGCCGCAGGTAGCGAGAGTAGACAGAAGGGCTCGTGAGAGGGTATTGTCAATATGAAAGGGAATAGAATTCTACTCGTATATCCTCCTGTTTTCCGGCTCAGAGGGATGAGTGTTGACACCTCCCCGATTCATTTCCCCTACTGGATAGCGCTCGGTACTGCGAGGAGAGTAAGAGAGAGTGAATTGAGTTTAAAATGGGATAAAATCCACCTTACGTAATGTAACTAAATCCCCAGTTGTAGGTGTTAATATTAAAAAATGGTAATCAAATGATTTTACTGAAATCTCTTGATGGAAGTTCATTTTAAATAATAATTAAATAAAACGATGTTTTTTAACTACTTCCACTTTTGTCTTTATTTAGACAGCGACCGGTTTCGCCAGACTCGCTGGCATCGACAGACTGGTCTGTCGATGCCAGCGAGTCTGGCGAAACCGGTCGCTGTCTAAATAAAGACAAAAGTGGAAGTAGTTAAAAAACATCGTTTTATTTAATTATTATTTAAAAAATGGAGTTGACATCGTATGTTCTAAATTTGAAAATTGCAAATTGCAATTTGAAAATTGAAAATTGCATTATCAAGCTTCAATTCTTTTAAAGAATAACGACCTAAATAATAATAATGAGATCTCTTAGATGAATATGTGAAAATCTGTGTATGAAAGAGTGTCGAAAAAAGTATAAGAAGTGAATGCAGTGCGAATGAAAGTGTTATAAATAAAATAATTAAAGGAACATTAAGATGGTTTGTACATATGGAAAAAATGAATGAAAAAATAATGGTAGAAAAAGTATATATTAACGACCTTCGTGGCCGAGTAGTAAGTGCTTTGACTGCCTCACAGAAGGTCCCAGTTTCGATTCTTGGCGGTGGCAGTGTGACTGTCACACGGTCTTTGGTCTGGTGAAGAATTCACGTGACAATAAAATGGCGATATATTGGCTACCAATGATATGTCATGAGAATCAATGTAATAGCTAAAAATAAGAATTTGTATACCGACCTGTAGTATAAAAAAAAACAATAATAGAATGATCCAAGTGAAATATTTCGAAATATGATGTGTTTTTACATTTAATATTGATAGATTTTAGATTCTTATATCAATCAAACATATTGTATCTTCAACATGAAAGTCACCAAAATTTATGTTAATATAAGAGTATTTATAACTTTTATACTTCATCTCGTCAACAGCGATACTTATAAAAAAGCTTCGTCAGTTTTTGAAAAAGCAATGAAAAGTTTTGTAATATAATATATATTAAGGACAAGAGCCAAAATTTTGTAATCTTAAAGATTTTCGCTTTAAGGCATTCAACAAAGTTTTGAAGAACGCGGGGGGCGAATCAAAAACAAATTATCTAAAAAATCAATAATGTTGTGATTGTACTTAAAAATCAAGAATATGTAATACATTTAAATACTTTTTTATGTTATGTATTACTTCAATTACAAGGGCAATAATTTTTCTCAGTGGTATAATATATATAAGAAAAGTTATTCGAAAATCGAGATTATTAATCAAAATAAAATTAAATACTTTATCACTTAGTATAAACCACTTTATTTGAATATAAACTAGTGTTTGTATTGACCTGAGGAAGATCGCTAAAGAGTGAAACCGGTTGGCCCTACTTACTCAAATAATGTGGTTTATACTAAGCGATAGAGTGTTTAAGTGTTTAATTTTATTTTTAAATATATTAAACCATCAAGTAATGGCTTCGTATCATAGTTTATTACAAATATTTGTAGCTCGAATAAGTTTCCCTTTTTAATGATTAGAAATACAACTACAAAATCTAACATAGCACTACAAAAAACATCTTATATTGCGTAATAACGGCTATCTACAAGAGTAGATATTTTTCGAATACTTTCGCGAAATGGAACAGCAAGATAAAGGAGTGACTGTGAAGTGAAAACAAAGATCTCTTACAGCAACTGGGATGGCACATCTGTGAGTCGTATTACTGAGGCGAGCGAGCAGCTTCTGACAATCTTCTAGAATTTTTTTAAACTTGGACACATTAAACTTTGAAAATTCAACTTTCAAAACACGATGTAAGTTACTTTCTTTTGAAACTTAAAAAAGAGTTTTATATTAGTTACTTTTTGTCTTAATGATTTATCAAAATTTATGATTTACGTTACATAAAGGTTTACGTGTTACGAATTCTTATAAAATGTATATTATAGTATATACATAACAAATAATTTTATTTTGATATATAATTTCGATTTGAGGATAACATTTTATATTTACCTATACATAACTTGCTAATGCCCGACATGCGTTGCAATGCCTCTTTCAATTATTTTCGCTGTTTGTTTGAAGTAGATACACAATTTTAGATTTATTTTGTGGATGTTGGACGATCGAAGTGTGCGCGGGAGATGCCTATTGGTGGCGATGGGGTTCGCAACCCATCACACTACATCTCTTGCGGTGGCGAAAAGAGAAGGATAGAGTGCCGCATCTGTTAAAGTGAGGGAGTCCATTCTTTCTGCCTACCCTTTCTGCGAGACGGCGTGATGGTTAGTTAGTTAGTTGGTTATCCTTATCGCCTGAATTTAAAATGAAAAATTTTAAGCTCAGCTGCCATAATAATTCTGTATAATCCAGATAATAATAATAAAAATTGAATTATTTTTAGTTTTCGTGTATAACTCACTTCAAGGGCACTTTAAGATTTAAGATTTTTTCTAAAGATAAAAACGTATATTTTAATATCTATAACACAGTGTTTATTCTCCACGACACTTGTAAACTGTTCTATAATACGATTAATAAACGAAACGAATATATTATCAAAGTATCTTCTTCGCTAAAGGAGAAGATACTGGAACGAGCAGGTCTCCCTGATGCAAGAAAATAGGATCCCAAAGATAGCTTACGACAGTCTACCGGAGGATTACCGACTACGTGGCAGACCACCGAAAAGTTGTCGATATAGTTGGCGGTTCGCTTCCCAGGAGTTGCAACCAATAACAAGTCATAAGACTTAGAAAAATAAGAAGGAGAAAAGGGTCTTCTTCATATTGCAATGATTTATAAAATAATTCAATTTGAGTGCCTTAGTTCACGGTTCTATATGTTCTTCTCATATACCTAATGTTAGGCGTCTTATCTGATGCTTGAAAATCTTCTTCGTGGTTACAATCCTGCGGATTGGTCTGCAACAAGCTTCACTCGTTTCCTCCACTCAGTTCTGTCTCCAGGCAGTCATAATAATACTTCGGAGAATGCCTCAACTCCTCCACAGTTCTATGGCCTACCCATGAACTAATATGTTCGAGCTATTTTGGCTTCTACTGATATCAGAATTTCTTTTGATCTTCACATATTACTGAATAAAAGTTGAACGCCTCTTTTTATAAAATTTAAGAGTTTTTTTTGTTATTACAAAAGTAATAACATTTCTTAATAATACTAAAAAAATCTTATCACATGTAATTGTACTCTTTTTTCCCAATTCGTACTCGTATATTATACGTATATATTGAAATTTTAACATGTTTTATTCAATCAACTCTCAGATGATTGTAAGACCTGAAGATGCTAATATCGGTTAGCAAAACTGCGTCGCTACAAAATATAATCAATTGTGATATATATAACAGAGTTTTTACGAAAATATTTGTACGTGCAATGAATTTTTCAATAAATTTAATAATAATAAAATACAAAATTTCGAACACTGTTTATTTCACTTTGATGGGGAAAAAGTATTTAAAAAATCCCTAGTGTTAATGCCCTCAATTCATTTAACATAAAATGAAAACAAATAAATTAATTAAAACTTATTTTCTTGTTTGTGCGTATATAAATGTACAAATATTGGAAGTGAATCAGGTATCACGTCCAATTTATTAGATTCACTTCACTATACAGCGCCATCATGTGCATTTAGCATAGTGCACCGGATACCACGTCGGAACTATTAGGAACTTAATTAATTCTAATTGACGTTGAGTGGATTTGACTTTAGCTCGTATACTGGGCATCCCATTAACGTCCAGTGCATTCGGCTTGCAGCGCAGACAAGATGTGAATCAGTGCTGTTGCCGTGATCACTTCTGGGTCTCTTGGGATACTTCCCGCCTCATATCTCGCACCTATCTGAATCATCTCCGCGCGAGAACTCCTTTGTGAGAAGAAATACCACCCCTTACAAATCAAAGCACAGCGCATGGACCAGGGCCGAATCTCTTACAATAGAAACATTATAATAATACATTTTAATGTTAATTACGTAACTAATAAAATAACTAACCATCACGACGTTTCACGGGAAGGATAGGCAGAGAGGATGAACCACAACACTGTTCTATCATGAGATAATTCTCGCGCCTCTTCTACATTCACACACCGTGACACGCACGCTCGTCGATTTCCTACTTCGAACAAGGCCGCCTTTCAGCAATTGATTAATATGGTCATGCCATGTCTTCCATGGCCTTCTTCGACTTCTTTTTCCATTCTTCTCTCATCCATTCGTTCCATATGTCAAAACCATTTTAATAGTAGACAAATTCATATGCTTTACATTTCTTTCTTACTTCTTTATTAGATATTCTATCGTATATTGTTTTTCGGCACATTATTCTCAGTGATCTTTTTTTCTAGGGCACTTATCCTACTTTAATTCTTCGTCTACCAACTCCAAGCTTCACTTCATTTTTCATCTTCAGCATTTATTTAAAATAAAATCTTCTTCTTATTCTCCTTTATGTAGATCGTTCGATCTGTTTAGACAGGATATCAAATTTGGTCCTGTGATGAAGACGTCCACATTTCTCTCCACCTCTTTGTTGGTTGTTCTGGTGGTCGACGGCCCTCTGGAGTCTCGTACGTCAAGAACCTTAAGAATTCTCGTTGGGTTCATCTTCTCGATGTGGTCCCTTCCAAATCGTCTTCTCTGCCTACTCCATCTCACTATGTAATCAATTTTGCAGGATCTGCAATTCTCTTTGTTAGGTATTATATTTCTAAGGGTTTCTACCCAAGATATGTCGTAATGCTTTCAATTCAGCTGTTCTTAGAAGATGTTTTGTTCTGACAGTGTTATCTATTGCTTCGATTTCGATTCCTAATTTTAAAATTTTATTATTATTAAAAGGTCTGAGTGACGTTGGTAAATCCGGTTGCACTGCAACTTATAACTTGTTTTGGACGAATTCAATATAATCTTTAAAACATAATTTGAGTAATAATATGAGGTATTGAAACATACTGTTTATACGAGGTAAATATTTGAATGTCAAGTACAATGTATACTTCTCTCACAAGGAATTATTACAAAACACGCTACCAAATTTGTATTTGAACATTAAAACATCAAAATGTTTAAGATATGTTCTGACATGTTTTGAAATGTTTAAGAGATGTTTCAACGTATTATTTAAACGTTGAATTTGGAGTTATACAACATTACTTCATAATGAAAATTTAAAAAATACTATACAACTGTTCAGAAATAAGTTAATTTTACTTTATTTCGACAGTGACTGGTCTCACCAGGCTAGCTGGCATCGACAAGTATGTCGATCGATATTGGTCTGTCGGCCTATCGATCGACGATCAAGCAGTCTGTCGGCCAACCTGGCGAAACCGGTCGCTGTCGAAATAAAAACGAACAGTGAAAGCAGTTATAAAAAAAACATCGTTTCATTTAACTATTACTTATAATTTACTTCCAGGAGATTTCATTAAAATCAATAGATTATCTTAATTTTACTTATTAGCTTAATTGCGTTGTATCTCAAATGGTAGTTTTGAAATCTGTGAATTGGGGAATATATTTTATTGTCATAATTAATCTTCTTCTTCTTTTAATAGATCTGACTATCTGTGACACAGAAATCATGTCTCGTCAGATGATGAGGTCCAGCTGTCCTTCCATCTCTTAGGCGGTCTTCCTGGTGGGCGGTGTCCGGAGGGGATTTCATAAGCGGCTGTATATGCGAGTCTGTCACCATCCATTCGGGCTACATGGTCCCTCCAGTATCTTTTCTGGATCTACTCCACTGAACGATATCCTCTATTTCGCAAGTTTTTCTTATGTCGACGTTGCGGACACGATCTGAGTTTTTCCAGTAATTGACATGGCCTTCATCACCGATGTTCTTAGTAGTCCCTTGGTTCGCACAGTGTCGGCCCGCGTTTCTACAGATCCCGATTAAATTAAAATGAAAACCACCTTTTTATGTATCTATCTTCTAAACTAGATTTCAGTTCAGACATTTCAATTATTTCTGTTTAGACAAAAAATGATAATTTAATATAAAATTGCAGTTTGTCTGCTCAGGCCCTGTTTACAAGAGGAACGATAAGGAGACAGTGGTATCCCAATTGTTATTTGTAGAAAGTTTATTAAGGCGGGGTGACTGCAGTGTCCTGATTGGTACAATCTCCAGTCTCACCGTGTTTGTGTTTACTCTGAGGGAATTAAGTACTGCTGGAGTGATATATACTGGCGATTGTACTGGCAACACTTAGTGCAGATATGAGAGATAGAAATAAGCTCAGATTTATGACAGAGTAAACACTATGAATGTGTCACATCACCGCGATTGCCTTATTCCCAAGATTACTATATTATTATTAAATATCCCAGTTCTGGTATATCTAACTAACTATTTAACCATCACGCCGTTTCTCCGGAGAGGTAGGCAGAGAGGATGGACCGCCATACTGCTCTCTCCTGACACGTCTCTCGAGCTTTCTTCTATAATCGTACATATTAACATGCATGCTCGTCGAATTTTTTAACTTCGAATGTGGCCGCTTTTAAGTTATTGATTAATTTGGTCATGCTATGCTTTCCTTGGTATTCCACGGCATCTCTTTCTACTCACACTGCTTGTATACAACAGTTTAACCATTCTTCAATCATCCATTTCTTCTGTGTCCTAACCATCTCAGATATCACTTCCCAGTTCTGGGATAGTTTTTTTATAAGTTGAAAATAATCAAGATAATAGTATAAGTAGATTATATGCGGTGGAATTGCGATCTCATAAACCATAGACAAGTGTATGAAAGAGCTGAAAGGGTTTAATGTAGGTGCCAAAATGAGCGGAGTGTCAGATAGTTATCTATTATACGCGGATGACGCTGTTCTATTTGCAGAAAACGAGCATGAACGACAAATCCTGTTGAATCCGAAATGATCTGATGATTAATGTGAATAAATGATTTTCGAAAAAGAATAAAACATGACAGTCTGCAACATTAGCGTGAATGGCGAAAATCTGGAACAAGTAGATGAGTTTGTTTATTTATGCAGTATGTTTACAAATGATGGGCAAGTGGAGAGGGATGTTGAAAGAAGGGTTGGGGCAGGCAATAAAGTGAAAGGTGCACTGGAATTTGCATTCTGGAAGGATCCATGCTCTGCACGTGCGCATTCCAATATCTTCTGCGTTGTCTGCCCCATCTTACGATATCTTCACCTAGCAGATTTTGCGGATGTTCCTCACCATATCTCGAAGAGTCTTTCCTGCTATTGTCCTCATAAAATGGTTTAAATATAAATAAACAATTATCATTTGATGATTCTTTAGCAAGGCTTAACATGTTATTTACATGAAATATAATGAAACTTTCACAAAACAGACTTTTCATAAGTATTACATCGTTGTTCAAGAAACAAACAAAAAAATGCGTAGTTTATATACTGGTCTAAGATGGATGATTTTCTTTGTACAATATTTTTTTTGCTTTGTTCAAAACTGTAGAAAATATTTTTTTGTTTCGAAATTAAATATAAACACCTGGGTATCAGGGCAAGACTCTTAAATATGTGCTCTCAGAGAGTGTTCAAATATTTTAGTAGCGTAGCCCGGAGAGACCACGACAACCTTGATAAGTTCACGATAATGGGCAAAGTAGAGGGAAAGCGACCACAGAGACGGTCACCGAGCCGCTAGTCTGATCAAATCAGGGTGCTGGCTGACCTCACAATAGCTCAACTGCAGCCTGGAGACTGACCGGTAATAGGAGCGCATGGCTAGATATGGTGGATAGTTTAAGATATGGACACAACCCTATCCAAAAAAGCTAAAATATCAGTGCACAATGGTGTTCTGGTGCCTCCCTTTATTTATGACAGCAAAGCATGGAATTGGCAAAAGACGGATGAAAGTAAAATAAATGCAGTAGACATCATTAAAATGGTTTAGACAAATGGAAAAAATATTGAAGTATAGGTGCATTAACAATGTTAATCAGATGGACCAAGTCTAATTAACATTGACCATGTTAGTAACAGGAAAAATCAACGTTGGTGCATGACCCGATCTATGAATGTTAAAGATCTTATATAGATATGACAGGATAAACCTTTTATCTTCCTTTTCGGGAAAATGGCAGGGTGGGCAGATATTTATTATTATTCGATTTGCGTTACAGTTTTGAATATTTTTACATGCGTTTCAAACTATTTCTTTATTACAATCTATCATAAAATCTAATTATATATTTTATGAAAATTAAATTAATTATATGATGCGGAATAAAAATAATTAAATTAAGATTGTAAAATCTAAATTTTTGTGAATGCGAAACTGTATTTATTTAATTTTAAAATTATATTTTTGTGTCCTGACATCTATTGATAACATTTGTAACTATTCACGAAAATGCTTATTTTCCTTAAAATCCATAGTAAAATATTTTAATGCCATTTTTTACCAAGAGATGGCGTTAATACAACTGTTAATAATTTCGTTTTTATTTTTTTATTTGGAAATTCGGTCACAACATAGAAAGTATTGCTTAGAAGTAAGAAGTAATTTTCGTAGAAGTTAATACTTGGCTTTTTTGCGATAATTGGCTGGTTTTGATACCAAACGACTAATCTTTATAATAATAAAAAAATTAAAGCATATATGGAGATTAATTCCATTTACCCCTCTAGTTTCAACTGGATTCACCTAAAGGATTCTTTCTATGAATAAATTTCAATGTACAACATAAAATGACAACTCTTGAGTTTCTTCTAAATGCCTTCGCAGTGTTGTGGATTCACATTTTAATAAATAAAATTCCACATTATATTCTCATAAAACACACTGTCTTTGTCACAACCGAAACATGTCTGTGAAAAGTTAAATAAAGTTTTGTGAAAACGCAAAGTGCCACACCGAAGTACATCCCTTAGGCTGTTGCCACGCAGGTAGGAGTTTCACTAAATGCTTAGATCTACTCTGCAAACTAGGCAACATATGATGTCGAACTAAGGTACGCCATACTAATGCGATCACCAAACCACATGCATCGCGCTATGCCATGTCTCAATAGTAGATAAATGTAATACTTAACATAGCACTAATAAAGTAAAGTACTTTGGTGTGGCCTTATCTTTATTGCTACATTTATTTTGTATACAGTCATGAAGCATAGAGCAGTTTAATTCTTGTGATAAGATGGTGTGGGTTGATTCGCTAGGGTATGTCACCTAATTTACAGCATAGCTGAGGCGAGGCTCCTACCGTATGGCTGTAGTTTTATTTTCAAGAGCAGCGCAAAAGAGACAGTCGAAAACTACAGACCTGTAGCAATACTGTTGGCTCCAGCCAAGCTATTCGAATTTTGCAAGTTTACCGCTATATTATAACAGAACAACATGGGTTCAGGAAGGGGCGCTCTGCTGAAACTAACCCTGTTGTATTCACAGAATATATAACATGGGTCTTGGATAATGGTCACCAAGTTGACTGTTCATAAAATGATTTCTCAAAGGCCTTTGATACTGTGAACCACGACATTCTTATAGCAAAACTATCTCAAATTGGATTCTCTTCTCAGTTGATTATGTTTTTCATCAGTTAGAATACCTCGAAGAGAGAAAATAATTCATCTCATAAGGAATTTTTCAATCGAAACTATACTGCCATTGACTAAAGAAGAGAATTTTTAGAGATATCTTGAGTGTAATAATAGCAGTTATATTTTTTTATAAATCAATCACATCCGTTATATTGCATTTTTTCCAAAATCTCTAATGGATTATTTATCTTCTCCATCATTATATTAATCAGTTTAAAAAAAAAATGCCGCTGATAAAAATCTTTAAAAAAATTATAATTGATCATTGATTAGATAAACAAAGTTGTAAATATTAAGCCGCCAGAAAACCATCTCTAACGGAATGCATGTTGTTGAGTTGGACAAACTAACTAACTAACCATCACTCCGTCTCTCGAAGGCGTAGGCAGAAAGAATTGACTGCCACACTTTAACCAATGCAGCACTCCATCCTTCTCTTTTCGCCCCGCGGGAGATGCAGGGTGATGGGTTGTGAACCTCATCGTCACCAACAGGCATCTCCCGCGCACACTACGATCGTCCAATATCCACAAAATAAATCTAAAACAAATAATATAAAATACAACGTTGGACATATGCATTGAATAGCGTGGAGCATAATCTATCAAAAGTAAAGGTTTCGGCTCTAGTCCTCAGTAGTTCCTCAGTTCGCAGTAGTGTTTAAAAGAGATTCAATAAACAAATTTCAGAAAATTTTCTGTAATCCCCGATTTAAGAAATGTTCAATCGTTCTCAAAATCATTCACTACAAAATTGATAACTCTGAACTTCTTTGCAAATTGACACTCAATACCCCTACATCTCGCACAAGACACACCGCAAGCCAAGTTTTCCATCTCCCAGTTTATCGCACTAACTACGCTCAAAGCGCGGTAATGTACAGAATTTGTGACAACTACAAGTATTTTGGAGACATCGATGTTTTCCACTTGAACGAACGAAACTTTAAAAAAACGATAGGAGCAACCTTTCGGCGTGGATGAGACCATAATGATACATGATATTATAATATGTTACTTTTAATTTTGTTCTTATTTCTACTATTATTATGTTGAACTCTCAATCATTTTGTTTGACCGTATTTTGCCTTAGCTTAAATTCAATTAACTGTTTATTGTATTTGTGGTAGCATGTGATTGGCTTTATTTATTATTTTTCTTAATGTTTTTTAATTAATATATTGATATCGCTGTATGCTGCCCTTACTGAATAAATAAATAAAAGCCTCCATTATTGCTCTTTCGCATTTGTGTGTTAGCTTCTTTGCCTTCAATTAGTTGTTTGAAGGATCTGCTAGACAGGTCTCTGTCGGTTTTTTACCGAATATACATATCTGTAGCTGTTACAGGTACGTTCCTCTGGGACGATTGTTAGTGTTAAAGCATGATATAGTCTCTTCTTCCAATACATCCCATGTGGGGCACCTTTTCACAAGATATTCGCTTACAAGAGTGATGTCAGGGGCAGTGACGAGCAGGTATTACGTATTGTACGGAATGTCAACTGTTTAACCTTTAACATCGAAAAGAAATTCATTGTTTCATTGATAAGAACTATTGTTTATTGATTTTATGTTGGTTGTGAACATTTTTTGGTTATTACTTTTTTTTTGAGAGCTAGTAAAATAATACGTTACCAGAATTACTTTGCACTCACCTCATATTAGAACTTTTTATTGTGTCAATACTTGCAGGTTCTGTCTGATAGCATATTTGAAGTTTAAGACATCTGTTAGCAGGCTTATAAATAAGTAATAGTAATATTTCACATTCATGTGATGTTTATTATATCTGATAAGGTGTGATTATATTATGTGGTTTCTACACAAAGTACTAAAAATGATTATTTTTATCTTGTATTCTAATTCATGGGATATGGTACTCTATTTGCAAAACTAGTGCTCTTATCACTAGATAAGAAATAATAAAACATAAATATCAAATAAGCAGCATATTCAATGTGGGAACATGAGGAGGGATGTATAAAAACATTATATTGATGTCTGATTGATAAGAGAGATTAGTTTGAAAAAGACAATTTATTAAAATGATGATATAACTCATCTAATCAATTGATGAAGCAAATAATGTTATATGACTCTGAATACTAATAAAATAGGCATGTATTGTGAATAAACGTTGGAAATGATTTCACGCTAAACTGCAGATCATATAAAGGTGGAATTATTTTTATAGATTTGTTCTCAATAAAAAATTAATATCTCGTGTATAAAAAAGGTACATAAATAACTATTGTTTAAAAATCCAGCATCGGAAAATATTTCTACACGTATGATTATTGCAGTATCTAAAAGGGGAATGATTTTGATAAGAATTAATTTATTATGTTAAATTTAACCTGAAGGTTAACTACAATCCGTTATAGAAAATAATTATTACCTATCATCGAAAAGTAATAAACATTGAATAAAAATAGATATTTTTATTTATAAAACTGTGCATGTATAATTTAAAATAACAAAAAAAATAAAAATGATTTGCATTCAACAATGACAAATTCAAACCAGTATACTCGTACATAGGTTGTGTTGAAACAATAATTTCAATTTGTTTAATTATTATATTGTTTGATCGGACATTTATCTATTAATGACTTTAATCTATTTAATAATTTATTTATTTTTAGTACATTACATAAAAATTAATAGTTTATCCAGCTAAAAGAGGCTGGAGAGATCCATTTTTCATCATTTTTTCTACATCAGTTCCGCCGCCAATGAAATTTCCATCTACAAATACACGGGGAACCTGAAAACAAAAAAACACTTGCTCAATTAAAAAACAATTAACAACAACAACAAACCATCACGCCGTTTCCCCGCAGGGGTGGGCAGAGAGAATGGACCGCCACACTACTCTATCCTGGCAAACCTCTCTAGCTTCCTCCACATTCATACGAGTCATACACGCACGTCGATTCCTCCGACTTCTAACATGACCAACCTTTAAAATTTGATTAATTTGGTCATGCCATGTTTTCTTCGGTCTGCCTCGACTTTGTACCCCATTTACATCATTAACGTATACTTTCTTAACCATTCTTTCTCCATCCATGCGTTCCATATGTCCGAACCAACGCAGCGATTCTTTCATAATTTTGTTCACAATACCTTCTTCCGCTCTAAATTCCTTTCTTATATCAGCATTTGAGATTCTGTCGTATATCGTTCTACCACACAAACGTCTTAGAGACCTCCTTTCTACCGCATTTATTCTACTCTCATCCTTCTTCTGCCAGTTCCATGCTTCGCTTCCATACATAAGGGTTGGGACCAGAACTCCATTGTGAATGGCCGTTTTCGCTTTCATTGATAAATTCTTGTTTCCAATAACTATTTTTAAAACTCCATTCACTTTGTTACCCGCACCAACCCTTCTTTCGACGTCACTATCCGTTCGGCCATCTGCTGTGAACAAGCTACCTAAATACACAAATTCCCTCACCTGTTCCAAGTTCTCTTCATTCTCACTTATATTACAAACTGTCATTTGCTCTTCCTTTTCGAAAACCATCACCTTTGACTTTCCGACATCCATCATTAAAATCATTTGACTTGCATACCTCATACATTCTCGACACCAAGACTTGTAATTCGTCTGCACTATCCGCAACGAGAACGGCATCGTCCGCGTAAAGTAGACAATTTACAGACAGATCACTCATCTTAGCACCAGCATTTATACCTTTAAGTTCTTTAAAACAATTAAGAATATCTAACTAACTATCACACCATCTCTCCGAAAGGGTAGGCAGAAAGAATGGACTGCCATACTTCTATCGCATCCTTAATATTCATACACGAGTCATACTTGCACGTTGATTTCTCCGACTCCTCACGTGGCCGACATATATGATTGATTTGATCATGCCATGTTTTCTTCGGTCTTTCTCTATTTCTAGTTATATTTACGCTGTTAACAGATACTTTCTTTACCATTCTTTCCGTGTGTCCAAAGCATCTTTATTATCTTTTCATTGTCATAGTCACGAGGCGAGATATTCCGTTATGCTGGAGAGGGTTCAGAAAAAATTTCTGAGGTATCCCTACATGAGGGAGTATGGTAGCTATCCTTGGCTCTATCCCACGGCATTTCTTTTGGGAATGCTCGGAACCAATTCTCTACAGCTTCGAAGAGATGGACATCTAATTACCCATTTCTTTAGATTAATTAGGGGATACTTCGAGAACTCGGCCGTACTGGAGGGTGTTCGGCTTTTTGTCCTCGATAGATATCTCCGACAGCGACAGCACAGATTGTTTTACCTACCGGCTGCCAGAACCAATCTGCCTCGGGTGACACCGGTGGGAAGAGCAATTAGTCTGTTGAACGCGGTCTCCTCGGAGATCGACGTCTTTCATGTTAGTGAAAGTACGTTCAGAAGGCAAATACTCTTAATTCTGGAGAGTATCCTGTCTTCCTAATGTTGAACCATCTCTTATGCGTTTCTGGTAGTATACTATATTTAATATATTATTTTACCTGTTCTCAATAGATGCCTTAAAAATAAATTTTGTAATGTCTGTTGATGAAATAAACTGATTTGATTTGATTTATTCATAACACTTTTATTCGCACTGCATTCACTTCTTATACTTGCATTTGACACTCTGGAATATATAGTTATACTACACATTTGTCTAATAGATCTAATTTTTACTACAAATAGAACATAGAACTGGTATTTCACAAGAATTCAGTATTCTAAAATAGGCATTCCTAAATATAGAACTTACGTTATTACTCATTTAAATATACAAAGATAAATCACCACTCACATTACTCATTGAGATTATTTATGAATATTAATAGTGTGCCAAGCAGAAGAATTGTAAACAGAACTCTTGAAAACCAACTTTTATTAATTTGCTTAATTTTTATTCATTATCACTTTAAAAAAATATATCAATGCCAAGAACATTAATAAGGTTTACATGTTTGTTTTACTCTTTTTTCATTACAGTAACATTGTTGCATACTTTTGTTAGATTTCTCAAATGAATGTAAATGCATTGAATTTATTTCCCAGGGTATATTGATTTTCATTGACACAATAAAGTAACAATACCATTGTTAGAAACTAGCATGGAATAAAAGTAGATATTATCGATCAATGAAATTCACATCAACCTTATGGAATGAACAAATATCTACCCACAGATTTAAGAATTAACTTAAAACTATTTCTGGTAACAATGATAGGATGCCTACTTGCATTTCCAGACACCATGAGATTTATTATTTAAATATCTGTTCCAAGTTTATCATAAAAGGTTTACCATGTCTCATATGAAAAAAAAATCTACTAAATTCCATTCTAATGATTTTAAAATTCTCACAAATGTAACGCAAACACCGAGTAATTTAACCCAATAAAAGTCTAGTTATAACATATGACTTATGAATCATCATTCATGAGTTGCAAGGAATACCTACACCACATCATAAAACACATTTTAGTCGATTTTTAATTAAATACATATTTAACTAAGTTTTATTTGGTGTATTTACCGATTTTGCTCCCGTTATTTCTCCAAGAGCGTCTTGGATTGAAGGCCCATCGTCTCTCTCATCCAGCTCGTAAACAGTAACTTTTTGCTTCAATTTTTTGAATACCTATAAAAAGAGATATTAAAAAAAGATAAAGTACACAAATGAAATAATAAACGCTTTAAAATGTTTATTATAAGAATTTTGTTGGTTTTAAAAAAAAGTCGATCAATTTTTATGTTAGGTTATCCGGTAAAAGCGGCTGATGTCAAAGTGACTTCGCACGATGGCAAATGTAATTATGCATTTATAATATCTGATACGATTCATAACGTATTTTTTTAATATATGCAGTATTTTAATAATGTCATGTTTCGGAAAAAAATTCAATAATCAAAGTGACATAATTGTAAATAGGAAACTTCTAGAGAAAATAATACTCACATCTTTCGCTAATTTGCAATATGGACAATAGGTTTTAGAAAATATCACAACTTTATCGGTTTTAGTCAAGTCTATCACTTCTTTTAGAGTCGCCATATTTACCGCAGTTCTTGTCGGCCCGGATAAATGTGAAGTAAACGCTCCCATGGCAAAATTTGTAACAAATTTCGGCGTCTGCGTACTGCGCTGACGAAGATAACCGAAGCGAACCGATCATAAACGAAGACATAATGGAACAAAATTCAAGTCTCAATTGTGAGTACATAATTATCAAAACATATTTACGTATACTTACACATTTAAATTTTTTGTATTTTTTGAGGGAGAAAATACTTAAGTATGTTTATTTATTTATAAATTGTGTATTTAAACTCTTATCTTTGTTATAGGAGTAAATTGTTGACGTTCCTGGTAACTTTTCCAAAATGTAATATTATGCGATGTTTTATTTTCATATTTGTAACTAATTTTCGGATTCAAAAATGATAACTTTATGTTTTTTTACATACCTACATTCCATGTTTTTCAAGAACGGAGGTAAATTTATTCTAGATAGATATTCTGCGAGGATGGAATAAAACTATATCATACATTACAATTAATTTAAAATGAAATAAAAGACGTATGTGTACTCGTATATGCACGTAAGAAGTTATTTGGCGTAACATAACAAAAATTACGTAAAAAAATTATCCCGCGTCTTAATACTCAACGTTATTAGAAAGGATTATTTAAAAATAGTAGATAGATATTAAATGCAATTAATAAAGTTGAATTAAAAACGCTCCAAATGAAGTATAACTTCAAAAATACTTACATAAATAAACTTAACATCGATTTTTAAATACACTTCTAAGTTTTGATGTTGCGCAAAATATTCGGAATTGCCCCACGAAAATGTGGCAGTTCGTTGGTACCTACTACGAGTATTTTACACTTTTGAAGAGTAACTTCATTCATGTCTCGTTTCGTGACCTGTTTTCGCTATCCGTGAGATGGCACGCGTGAAATGTCCTGCCATTATTTATCATTGATGGCTAACTTCATTTTCGTAACAGGATGTGTGCGTAGCTCTCAATTTTACCTTCTACTAAACACGCCAAAATAATTATAACTTGAAAAAAATGTAAATAAACGTTGTCGTATGAAGCACTTATTTTGTGTTGTAGCATTATTATAAATAATTAAAAAAACACTTCTATGCTTCGTTTTTATACCACATTTTTGGCTATATCGAACCAGCCGGTTTCGCTCCCGCCGGAGCTTCGTCAGAATTGCAAAAACAAAACTAAATGACGAAGGTGTTATAACAACAAATTATAAAAATGTTCTTAATTATTATAAAATTAATATGGATTCTCATTGTTATCATATATTAGGATTTTTTAAATAATGTTATTAAACAATGGAAGGCATTACAAATAAATAAATTAAAATGATTTTTTTCTTAATCATATTTATTATCTTTTAGGTACAATACAGATTCACACAATTATTTATTAAATTAAATTGATATAATATATTGTATATTGGAGAAAAATTAGGCTATGAATTATTTTAAAGTAAAGCTGAAACAAAAGAAGTTCATATGATTGAATACAATTTAAAAACAATCAATATTTGATAAACACATTTAAAAAAAGTATACAAGTGAGATAATTTTATTTCGGTAGTCTGTACAGAATATTATAGATATAAACACTTCAATGCATTTTTCCTGAAGGAGATACGCAAAAAGCATTTAAAACAAAATAAACATTTAATCTAGAAGGTATGACTACAAAATTTAATTAATATATACCTATATATATTTTAATTGCCAATTGAAAATAGTGTGTTTGTGATAATTTAATCATAACTGAATTTTTATGTTTCAGATGTAAGTAAATGTTTTATTTATTGAATGATCTAATAAAAAAAGTTTTAAAAATGTGTGTCAATTCATCTGTGATAACGAAAATAATAAAAAAATGTAAAAATAGTTTTATGATGTATATTTAATTAAAATCCACTAATGTTTGTGTCTTAGACCGGTTTCGGCAGCTCGCTGCCATCTTCTGGAGAACCGAGGAATGGAAGATGGAGAACAGCACGGCTGCTGTGCCCAGAAAATGGCAGCGAGCTGCCGAAACCAGTCTAAGATTCAAACCTTAGTGGATTTTAACTAAATGTATACCTTAAAAATATTTTTCATATTTTTATTTTTATTTTCATTATTTACAATGAACTTCTACCATAAAATTTTAAATAACAAAATTAAGGTCTTATACCTGTATACAATAATATTATTCGAGTAAAAGTGTTGTTATGTATATTATCTTTTAAATTTGATGTAATAAATAAATAATAATTTATACAAAAATAAAATATAAAAAATCGAATGTTGAAAAATTTAATGGAGTTCTTACAACTTATGTATATGCAAATACAGTAGAACCCTTCTTTACCGACCTGGTCGGGACCGGGACTTGTTCGATTACCTCTTTGGCCGATTGATCCGAGGTTCCAGAGATAAAGAATATACATACGTATACTTTATCATAGTATTTACATAAAAATAAACACGAAAATATTATACATTACGTAGTTAAAAATTAGAACATAAGCAGGCGAAACATGTAATTCACATAAAATATTTTTTTAAAACTTCTATTTATTAATAATTACGAATTATTACGTTTTCATTCGTATTAATTATTACGAAGTTACATTAACTTTAAAAATTCAATGCACATTCTGTATCATTATTTGAATAAATCAGTTATTTTTTGTATGTAAAATTTTTTTTGAAAGCCAGGACTCTCCAAGTTCATATATTCATCACGACCAATGCCGTTGAATCTTGTTGCTGCTCAACATATTGCAATACAATGTCTGCACCTTTTCTTGTGAGTCCTCCACATATTTACAGCCAAACACAATCAATGTAACATATGGTATGTGTCACTTGCTATCTATTATATGATAGGCCTGTTAATCCGAGGGCCGATTGATCCGAGGCCGGTTAAGAAGGGTTCTACTGCAGTATAGTTAATACAAGAATTAATATAATATTTTTATAAGAAAATTGTGGAATATTGTAAAATATGTGGGTTTAATATATAATACTGATGTTTGCTATGTTAATGTTACAATAATTTAAAAACTATGTTAAAGCTATTTACAAAATATAATGAAATGTATAATACATTATAATATTGAATTATTTAATATTGAACGCGAATATGTTGTATTGACTTCATGAGATTTTTAATAGGGGGTCTATCAAGTTTTTTTCTTCGAAATTTCTGTTAGATAGATACTCAATACATATTTAAACTGTTGTTGAATCAAATTTAAATTGGTGCACACGATTTGTTTCGTACTTGAAAAAATTACCTGCAGATGGCACTAGGAATACAAGACTGTATCAAATAATGTTTAAATAAATCTTTTTCTATTTGAAACCTAACTTGAAGTAATCAGTCTTGTATTCAAAGTACTACACATCTACTCAAACTATATAAGTTTTGATATAAAATTAACACACATAAATAAATACGAATTATATTTTTCATAAAATAAATGTATTTTGTTATTTCATCTTTAAAAATCCCAAAACAACCGAGCAATTCCACCAACAATCAACGTTGCCTAAAAGATGACTCATTTAAGACTATAATTAAATTAGTTTCTGTGCCATCAATAGCGCATTTCACTCATACTCCCATATGAACATGCAAGGTAGAAAGAGACAACGTGCATTCAGTAGACGGATGGCGCTATATCTCTTTTACGCACAAATAACGACATGTAATTTATTTATTACTTTTTTTCAAAATTTAAATATTGCTGGTAAATATAATTTTAAAAAATAACTAACTAACCATCTGCCACAATTTAACCACAATGTGGTACCCCATCCTTCGCTTTTCGCCCACGCAGGAGACACGGTGTGATGGTTTGCGAACCTCATCGCCATCAATAGAAAAAATAAATAAATAAAAACGCAACATGGATAAAATTATATACAACGTATTTGAACAGTTAATTCCGGACCATGTGAAATTTACTACAATTTTAAAATCAGATCAATCCTTAAAAAAATTCAATGTTTGGTTTAGAGCAGTTAACTCTTATTGTTAAACTGGAGTTGATACATTCATTTTAATCTACACATCAAATAATATATTTTTTAGTAAATCTTATCACTATATTACACAACTTGTGTTTTGTATATCTAGTTGGTTATTTTTTTTTAATTTGTCCATACCTGATTAGAAAATTATTAGGACTTAAGTAATTGATTTTTGTGATATTCTATACTTATCCAACAAATTCATTCAGGTCATATGAAAAGAGTAACAAAATGTTTTCTAGGTAAAATCCTAGAAAACATTTGAAATTATTTTTTAATTTTACTAGCCACGAATATTTTACTCCATCTACATATGTATATGTATGAACGATTGTAAAAAGACCTTTAATATCTCAGAGTTCTAATAGTGATACATATTTATCGACATTTACAGGACTTCACTGACATTTCAGAGAAACTTTTCATTATAACTGAATGAGGATTCTCAAATAAGAGGAGTTGTTGAGTTTCCATTTCATCAGGAGTGCAGCATGGCTCAGGCACGCGCTTGTCTCGGTGGAGAGCACTCAGCATCGCCTGCATTATGGCGTGGTTTGAAACCTTGTTCCCCTAAAAAAATACAAATGAATAGATATCCAATAACAAAACTGAGTTATTATTTACTACATGTTTAACAAATTTATAAACCCATTTTAAAACATTACTTGGACTTGGACTTGAATCTTCTGGATTACAGAGGTTCAGCTCTAATGGCTATTCCTCTTACGTCTGTAGGAAACATTGTTAGAATGTGATTTGGTAGTTGTTTTATGATGGGGCTAAATGTATGGCCCGGCGTGTCCCTCCGAAAGAGGGCGAGGAGGAGATTTAGGGTTTATGATAAAGTCTTACATTATTGTCAAGGAATGAAAGACCAGTTAGGGTTGGGATTGTATTTATAAAAAAGTATGTTCCCGAGGGGAAGATAAGAGGAGCAGTGTCTGGATGGAGTTGTGGTAGGAGATAACATCCTGCGTGAGACCATTTTGTTTGGCGGAGTACGTAGTGGGCTATCGAAGATTAATGGTTTGTATTAAAAACATTAAATCAAATATTGTATCTTATTAAAGTAATGTGTTATCTATGTGCGGCTGGCTAAATTTACAGTCCAAAAATATTGGTTCCAGACTCCATCTGCAGCTCATATTTGAATGTATGGTATTTTATAACCCTTTTTAGTTTAGTTATTTACTAGAGTTCGTTCATTTCAAGGAGATTGTTTGCAATAGTGTGAATGACAGTGCGTTTACAAAAAAATATGGATGCTGTTTTTTTTATGAACAGAAAAGGCAAAAAAATGTTTCAATAATATTTTATATTCAAACGTTGAAATAAACAAACATGCTGTATTTTAAATAAAAAAATTATCAGATCCAATTGTAATAATCACAAAAT